>JAXCMG010000064.1:2469607-2493871 GCA_034642415.1 Podarcis siculus | reverse complement strand
GCCACTTCGCTGAAGGGGCGCTGTGCAGAGAGGGAGAGATTTTTTTTTCTTGTTTTCCCCCTCTAAAACAAGGTGCGTCCTATGGTCGGGTGCGTCCTATAGAGCGAAAAATACAGTGCCTTATCTTACCGCCACCACCACAACAACAACATCAACACCACCACCCTTGAGTTAATGGGGCAGTGGTCTTTGGGAGCCCCCAGTATGTGTGTACATAGTATGCATGTAAGAGGGGCTGCAACAATGCCTCAGCTATGTTCTGTGGATAATTCACTCTTCTTGGGAAGCACATTTCCTGGATTCAGCTCCTGACTTTTAAGATGAAACAGATGCTGGCATGAGCAAGGCCTGATATATTAGGGTTGGCAAGCTGTTCAGTTGACCAGCCCAGTATTATCAATATTCTTTGAATACATGATGTTTGCAGAATTGGCCCGCTGTTACGTTGCGTAACGTCTTGAAGGCTGTGTTGAAATGATAATTTCTTTTCTTTTGCTTTGTTTTGTTTTCTTTAATGTGAAACTAGTGTTCCGGGATGAAAGACAAAGAGAAGGTCAATCACATTGCTCACATTTTTATTTTCTTAAAAAACAAACCCTTACCTTAATGCTGTTTAAGTTTTTAAAAATCGCAACGAAACATTGCAAGTTATTACAGTGGTACCTCGGGTTAAGAACTTAATTCGTTCTGGAGGTCCTTTCTTAACCTGAAACTGTTCTTAACCTGAAGCACCACTTTAGCTAATGGGGCCTCCTGCTGCTGCTGTGCCGCCGCTGCACGATTTCTGTTCTCATCCTGAAGCAAAGTTCTTAACCTGAGGTACTATTTCTGGGTTAGCGGAGTCTGTAACCTGAAGCATCAGTAACCTGAAGCGTCTGCAACCCGAGGTACCACTGTACAAGTGTCTGTTGGTGATTAAGCATTAACATTTATTAGAACAAGAACAGTACTTTAAATTCTTGGCCATTATTGGACCAGTTGATAGGCTATATCTTTCCTGACTGATCAAGTGCCCAATCCTGAGATTTAATTATATTTTTACCCTGCTTTTCATACCAGATACTGTCTCCCAAAATAGTGCACAGATAGACAGAGAGAGAAGCCCTGCCTTCAAGCTTACAAAGTAAAAAATGGCAAGACTAGAACAAACTTGCCTTTATACCCATTTGCAGCTCTTCTGGTCTTTCCTTGTTGGTCTTCTTGCTTGGGTAGGAATAGAGGAAACTGCTTTATGCAGAGTTAGACCATTGGTCCTTCTCGCTCAGTATTTCCTACACTGTCTGGCCGCAGTTTTCTGGGGCTTTAGGATGGAGTCCTTATCTGGAGATGCTGGGGTATGGACCTGAGACCTTCAGAATGCAAAACAGATGCTCTACCACTAAGCTGTGGTCTTTATCCTCAGATATAGCTCCTTAACTGCCACAGCAGTCCTTGTTCCTTTGGCTCTTGGCAGACGCCAGAGGATGCTCCCTACTCCCAGAGCAACTGGATATAGATATCTACATGCAACTGGTAATTATTATTTTTTAAATACATTTTTTGTTAATTTTAGCATACAAATTATAAAACATACCCCACATATTATAACAAATACATTCTTTTTGGACTTCCATCAGCACCTCCGATGATTTTCCATCTTAATCACTTTTTATGCATTACTTAATTTTATATTGTCTTTACCTCTCTTAACCTATCATCTTCCCTTCTCTGATTTTACAATATTTCTAAGAATACTCCTCACAGAACTTCTTGCAAACCTACAAACGTCGTTTGTTCATCACAAATACTTTTCATATATCATAAATTCACTCCAGTCTTTGGTAAATCTCTGGTCCCGTTGGTTTCGGATCCTTCCTGTTAATTTATCTAATTCTGCATAGTCCATCAACTTCATTCTCCATTCTTCAATCGTCAGCAATTCTTCTTGCTTCCATTTCTGTGCTAATAATATTCTAGCTGCTGTTAATGCATATAACTTTTTTTGCATTCTTTTCTATTTATATCACTTCCCACCATTCCCAATAGAAATGCTTCTGGTTTCTTTGTAAATGTATATTTCAATATTTTTTTCAACGCATTATATATCATCTCCCAGAAACATCTCACCTTTTTGCGTTCCCACCACATATGATAGAATGTTCCCTCTTTACATGCAACTGGTAATTAGGTAATCTGCAGGCCTTAAATAAAAAATATTCGTGCAAGTCAGCTCATGGATGGGTAAGCTGTGGCCCTCCAGATGTTTGTTGAACTACAGCTTCCATCACCCCTGGGCGCTGACTGGGGCTGATGGGAGTTGGAGTCCAACAGGTTCCCTGTGCATGTTTTAGACCCATGTTTTTAGACCTGTGTTTCTCAAACTGGAGGGACACAGGTGGCACTGTGGGTTAACCCACAGAGCCCAGGACTTGCTGATCGGCAGTTCAAATCCCCGCGACGGGTGAGCTCCCGTCACTCGGTCCCTGCTCCTGCCAACCTAGCAGTTCGAAAGCATGTCAAAGTGCAAGTAGATAAATAGGTACCGCTCTGGTGGGAAGGTAAACGGTGTTTCCGTGCGCTGCTCTGGTTCGCCAGAAGCGGCTTAGTCATGCTGGCCACATGACCCGGAAGCTGTATGCCGGCTCCCTTAGCCAATAAAGCGAGATGAGCACCACAACCCCAGAGTCAGCCACGACTGGACCTAATGGTCAGGGGTCCCTTTACCTTTACCTTTTTCTCAAACTAGGGATGATGGGAGCTCTAGTCCAACAACAACTGGGGACCCAAGTTTAAGAACCAATGTTTTAGACACTCCAGGGTACCAACAGAGAGGATGGATCTGCCCATTGGCTCCCATTGACTGCCTTGCACACCGGTCACCTGTGGAGTGAAATTACTTTCATTGATATTTTTATTCCTGGCAGGGCTTCAACGCCTATAACAGCTGTCTAGAAGGTAGAACTGCTCCAGGTTAATCTCTTCCTGGCATCTATCATAAGGGACAGGATAAGTTTCACCTGTTTAATTTCTACACACAGAATGCTTATGCTGCTAAAAGGTTTTGGCAGCAGGGAGCGGGGAAGCAGCTCAGCTTGGGAAAGTGTGGCTCTATGGCCCCCACTCACCCAGCCTTCACTTGGGATAAGAAATCTTTTGGGAGCTTTGGATGTTTGTGAAATCCCCGGTAATGAGATATCAGCAAAGGGGGAGGAGCCTGCTGTGCTTATGCAGATCCGATGTGGTGTGGATTAGCTGTTCCATGCGTATTAAGTGTCTCTCCTAGGTGCATGGAAGATGCCTCACGAGATTGTTGCTACAGTGCCACATGTCACAAACGTATCTTGTCCCAAGGACTGCAAACATCCTCCCAACATTTCACAGATGGAAAGCGGGGTGGGGGTGGGGGGTGGGGATCTCTCCCTCCCTCCCCCTCTCTGGTGCGCAATGTGCCGTCTTCTTACACCAAAGCTTGTGGCTGCCCTCTCCTCCTCCTCCTCCCTGCCACACTTTTTGGGGTGTATATTCAGTAAGGGACGCGGGTGGTGCTGTGGGTAAAACCTCAGTGCCTAGGACTTGCTGATCGTAAGGTCGGCGGTTCGAATCCCCGCCGCGGGGTGAGCTCCAGTCGTTTGGTCCCAGCTCCTGCCCACCTAGCAGTTCGAAAGCACCCCTAAGTGCAAGTAGATAAATAGGTACCGCATTTCCTTGTGCTGGCTCACCAGTGCACCTTCGTCATGCTGGCCACGTGACCCGGATGGTGTCGGCTCCTGGCCTCTTGAGTGAGATGAGCGCACAACCCTAGAGTCGGTCACGACTGGCCCGTACGGGCAGGGGTACCTTTACCTTTTTATTCAGTAAGGAGCTGGGTTTCTTCCAGTCACCCTGTTCTGGTTGACCTGTTGCAGAGCACACATGGCTTGCCCAGCTTTGCATCTGAGTTGCCTGCTCCTCTTTTCAGTAATGCTCCAACAGCTGGTTCCAGTGAAATGGTTGGTGCTTGTGCAATGATCCTTTGAAGCCCACCTGCCAATCACATTCAGGTGAAAATGTTTACACTGAAAGGGTTCTCTCTCTCTCCCCCTTTTAGGGTTTGAATTGTTTTCGCTTTTTTTAAAGTGATTTGCTAACTCAAGTCACTTAACTCTCCTTGTAGCACAAATACCTTAAGCAGTTTGCCTGCTAAAAGAAAGATGCCCAGTCTCTCTCTCTCTCTCTCTCTCTCCCTAATGTGAAATAAGTCTGGACTTTTACATGCAGACAACAGTGGAGGTAGCACACCTGCTAATGGTTCATATACTTCTTCAGATTGCAGATGGGGAATCGGTAACCAAAAACTCCTTCTTAACTCCACAGTCTTTCCTTTTCCTCAAGCTAGTCACAAGGAGAAGGGAAGCAATTCATCTGTGCCGGTCCAGTCCTTTTAGGAATTCCAAATCCCCAAAGTATTACTGCTTGTCAACTCTAATATATGAGGCACATTTCCTCCCCCAGCACCCCACAAGTTGAAACTGAAAGCACACTTCATTCTCGTACCCCCGAGTCTGTGCACATGTAAAAATTATGTAATCTTGGAAGCATCCATCTTGCATGTTACTGTTCTGATCAGTTCCGCATCTGTAAAATGGACCTAAAAGTGCTTGACTGCTAGTGGTGATAGTCATAGTAGCATCAAAGGCTGCGACCCTTTTCTAAATAGGGTTGCTGGGCCCCAACCTAGAGAATGCATTTCTATTATTTATACTGTATTTAACAATATATCTTGTATGGATAGGGTACAACTTGAGAACCATATGTAAGGGTCTTTCCAGATTCCCTTCTTACTGTGCATTCATTATGATTTGTTCTTGTGATGGTATTGGGGGGGGGGGGAGTTCCACACAATCCCGCTTTCAGTATCCTTGGCACCTGCAAAGGTTTTGGGGCAAGCACACCACTTTATTTCCAGTCACTGCCTGCTATGCATGCCTGTTCAGAAGTTGAATGAGACATACTTATTGTAGATGCATATAGCCTCGATCTCACTGGCACTGGTGATGGGAAAACGCTCTGTACATGCTCAGTGACCTCTGTTTGCTGCCCATGTTACAATGCTAAAGTACTGGCACTGAAAATAGCCTCTGGGGCTGATTACAGATGGACAGAAAAGAATATGAGCTGAGAAAATAATGATTTCAAAACATTACACTGTCTTCTTTAAGCCACTGTTCCCCAGCTATAATATTGAGATGAGTTTCTAATACCTGGGCTGCTTCTCATATATTTCAGAGATTGGGGTATTGGAGGGGGAGTCCTAGGACAGAGTTGCTTGTGGAATATTTTCTGCATGGCACAAATACTACTTATTCTTTAGGAGTTCCCTACCAGGACAGACTTTGCTCGTGTGCTCAAGACAGCCATTCCATAAAACATATTTTGTTGCACTGTGCAAAATATGAGCAAGCCAGGGCTGAACTGATATTACCCATGCTGGTACCTTTCCCGGGAAAATCAGAGGCTCACTATGTCAGGTTCCTATTGGAAGACCGGACAAACAATAGAACATAGCAGTGGCAAAGTTTTTATCGGTGGTTGCAAGAACCAATGAGCCCTTTATTCTGAGCAAAATGCTTGTTTAACCTGGAGGTAGGCTCTATGAATTGTGTATTGCTTTGTAACGATTTGTTGGGTCTCTGGACCGTAATAAAGGTTGGTGATGATGATATTCTTTAGGATTTTATTAACCGCATTTGATCAGAGCTGCCCCGTGTCCGGGGCGGTCGGAAGTGCACTCTGCACTCTCTCAGAAACACTCCTGTCTTCCATAGCGCTGCAGATAGGGTCCCGGGGCTGAGAGCTTGGTTCAAAGCAGTTCCTGCCTAGTGGAGTTGGAGGAGGAGATCACTAATAGATCACCTGGCGATTCCGCGGGAAGGAGATCGAGAAGGGGAGAATTCCCGAGGTCGCCCCCTTCTATCCGGGGCGACGGGGGTCCCATCCATTCTCCCCTCCCGTCGCCCGCCGGCTCTCGGGGCGGCAGGGCTTGTCCGGCCCGGGGATGGGGGGAGGGAAGGAGGGAGGGAGTCCCCTTCGGTCGCTCCTCCCCAGCCGGGGAAGGGAGGCGGGCGCCCGGCTCGCACACTCTCCGCTGGCTGCCGGGATGCGCCGGGGGATTCGGCCGCTGCGGGCAGCGCGCACTGAAGCTGCACGGGGTAAGAGAGGCGCCTGCCCTGATCCGGATTAAGCGGCTGGGGGCGGGGGGCGGGTTGCGGCGCGAGAGATCCGAAGTGCGGCGGAGAGGGGCTTCTAGACGTAGGTAGGTGGCGGCGGCGGGGGCTACGGAATAAGTTACTCCCCCCACTGGGCGCACTCTGGTCCATTCAGCTGCACCGCTTCCCTGGAAATGCAAAAACAGCGCCAGCCTCTGCACTCCGGAGTCGGTTCTCCTCTCCCAGCTTGCGCTGACTCCGTTTCCCCCGCCTCTTGCCTCCCTCCGTTGCTTTCCTAGACGGGGAGCAGAGTTTGTAAGCAGGGATGCTTTGGAAGAGGGAGAAGCGGTGTCGTAACCCCCCCTCACCATTTAATCACCATCCCTCTGCAGAGCCGGGGGGGGGGGGAGTCTCCATTTTCTCTTGGGATTTCTCCTCCCTCCACAGTCAGGTAAAAGGACTGCCTTGGGGAGCACTGCCTTGGGGAAAAACCGGGGGGTGCTCTACCCACTAGGTAGCATTGCTTCCTTCTGAGCAGGAAAGGGTCTCCTGGGTAGCTAGTTATCTGTTGAAATCCATTTGACCCAGTTTTGCCACCCCTTGGTTCTTTCATCTAGTCTCAGCCTGGGTTGAAGCACTTGTGGCCCTCCAGATGTGGACCAGTGGCCAGTTTTGCAGTCCAGCAACATTTGGAGGGCCTATTTAGGATCATGGAATTGTAGAGTTGGAAGGGAGCCTGAGGGATCATCTAGTCCAACCCCCTGCAATGCAGGAATATGTAGCTACCCCACACGGGGATCGAACCTGCAACCTTGGCATTATCAGCACCAGGCTTTAACCAGCTGAGCTAACCAGGTTCCCTGTCCCCTGCCTTCCCAGGGTTTGGGGTTACAGCCCAAGAGCCTCTTGGCCCTCTGTCACAGGATACACTACTGCCCCCCTCTGTAGATAACTGGTGGCAGTCTGGAGTTTCAGTGTTCGGGGCCCCTCCACATGTCATTTTTATTGTGTGTTCATTATGATCTGTGCTCCTCCTGACGGTATGGGGCAGTAACATGCCCCACCTCTGTTTTCAATAGTTTGAGCCTGCAAAGGTTTCAAGGTGAACATGCTGCTCTCTTTCCAATCAGTGCACTTTGTGTAACATTCAGCGGAAACCCTGTAACTTTCTATACCACTAATGATCCGGGTTTCTTTTGCCCCCCCCCCCCTTTGTTGCACTGCAGTGCAACTGCCGCTCCAGGCAGTAAACACGCAAGAACATTAGGAAAGCACCAGGGAACAACCAATAAAGCAGAATAATTTGTAGGTGGTTCAGTATAAAAACCACCGCTAATATTGTGACGAGTTGTGGCGTCCACCCGCAAAAAGTCCTACTAAATCCTGGATAATGTATTTGCAGGGTGGTGGTGGCAGATCTTTTGAAACGGGGAGGATAGTAACAGCCGCACGTCTCTGAGTTTGACTCTGACTCCAGTCAAAGCGTTTGGGCTGTGGGTGCTCTTGTGAATTATCTCTCCTCATTCCTCAGCTGCAGTATTTTGTGCCTGGCTTCGAAAGCAAAACAGGTGCCTTTATGCTCAATCCTAGTCATGGCCTGACTGTGCCAAACAGCCAATAATCAAAATGTGCACAGAACACGTGCAGATTCTAGGTTACAACCTCCATGATCCAACTTAGGCTGTTTACGCTCTCCTGTTCCCTCTCCAACCCGAGCTCTCCCACAGCTTGTTTGGGAAGCAGTCTCTGCAGGACATTAGCCACAATCCTTTTCTATCCCATTGGTTCTTATGAAACAGTGTGATTTGATGCATTGCAGCCCCCCGCAACCCAATTTGGGATCCAGATTTAGAAAAAAAGAACAACCTAGCTGCGTTTTAAGATGTTAATCTGTGCACAGCCTTAGTGGCTGATGAGCTGTGAGACCCCAACAGCCCTGCTTACTAAGAACAACAACCCCCATCGTCTTCCGATTGTGGTTTTGCACACAGAATGCTGAAGCAGGGGCATGGTTAGCGGGGATGGCTTTGGGAGCTTTCGCTCTGGGCCTTGGATCTGTCCTGCAGGCCTGTTGTCACCCTCTCGTCCCCTTTCCCAGGAACTGTCGCACATTCCCTGCCCCTCTTCTGAGCCTTTCAGATGGCAGCTGGCTTTCCTGCCACTATTCTTCATTGATGCTTGATTCCTTCCTCCCTCCCCCCCCCCACGGCCTGCCAATTCTGGTTCATTTTCATCCCTGGCATTTTAAAATGTTCAATCTCATGATGCTCTGGCCAGGCATTAGAGAGAGGGGAGAGAAAGAAAGAAAATGGCACTGTCTTAGAGGCAGGGGTAAAAACTTAATAGGGAACTTGACTTCTAACCCCTACAACCTGTATGGACCCTGTTTCATTTTCTCCTGGAAAGGTTTGCATAATCAAGCCAAAGGGTCTTGACTTCCCTTCCTTATCTCACCGTTGTAGTGCTAGACAGTGGCGTAGCGTGGGTTGTCAGCACCCGGGTCAAGGCAAGCAATTTGCGCCCCCTAACCCATGGATTTGCGCCCCCTAACCTGTGGATTTGCGCCCCCTAACCCATGGATTTGCCCTAACCCCAGATGTTGCGCCCGGTGCGGCCGCCCCCCCTGCACCCCCCACGCTACGCCACTGGTGCTAGAGTCACTGATAGATATTTGTTATCTCCCAAGGCAAGGGGAGTCTGGCTCCCAGGCTAGGCTAGGCAGTAGATCCTAATAATAATAATAATAATAATAATAATAATAATAATAATAATAATTAATTAATTAATTTGTACCCCACCCTCCCTGGCCAGAATTGGACTCAGAGCAGCTAACATCATATAGATAATACAATATGCATAAAAACAAGCAATCGATTAAAATGCATCCCAAAATTAATTCAAATAAATTAAAATTAAAGTTAAAACTGGACAAATGACAATCCTCAGGTTAAAATTGAAAGTGGTTAATACTAGCCAGGACCAACTGTTTCCACTGATATTATAAGGACCTGAGAGCGGGCTGGGAAACCTCTTTCATGCTTGTACTATTCAAAGAGAAAATGAATCAGACTGAACCCTGACCAAAGGCCTGGCAGAACAGCTCCACCTTGCAGGCCCTGCGGAAGGATGTCAAATGTCAAAATATTTTCCATATTTAAAGGCAGAACCAAGGAATCCTGGTTTGCTCCACCCAATACTTCCCAGGAGCCCTGGCTCTCTTGACACACATCCACATCTAGTAATTCCTGAATTGTGCCCAGTGATAAATTTATTTGAGAATGAATTCTGCACTGAGGAGGCTGCCGCTGTATTTCAGCACGATCTGTTGCTCTGACCTTATTCCTCTGAGTCAGCCTCTGTTGAGAGGGGCAGGGATGCTGTTGCCTCTCTGCTTAGGGAGAGATCAGATCTCTTGTGCTAGAACTGCAGCAGTTTTTCTCCTTCAGAGTAAACTATATGTTGCAGCTCTCTGTATGAGTCACTGCTCTGGACACTTCACTTTTCATCCAGAAGGCAAGCTCACAACAGTGACTTGGACAGGAATACAAGAGGGTGAGCTCCTTTGAGGATGGGTAGTTCCTGCTCCTGCATACAGTATATTCCAAGCAAACCTTTTCAGGTGCGCCTCCAATTGTAGAATTGCATTTTGGCATTCAGAAGTTTGCAGAAGCTTGGTTCCCACTGGGTACTACACCTCTCCCAAAACTGAAGCCTGTCTCCCCCTTGCTTTCTCTTAGGTATACACAGTAAATACCCAGAAGCCTTTAGAACACAAACCCTGGTCTTCACCTAGTAATAGACCCTCAATTCCCAATCTATTAACCTCTTTCTGCGATAGATGCTCCCTACGAGGTTTTGCTCCTCTTTGAAGCTGGGAATTCAAGTTCCCAGGCTGCAGAATGCCACTATTTTGTCATCCCCATCCTGTCTTTGTAAAAAACCTCCCTTACACTGTCTTCCTCATTGCATCAAGTCTTTTAGTTCTAGAAGGTACACTGTGTATTCAGGCGGGACGTGTTGTGAAACTGGCGTGAGAATGCTCAAAGGATGATGTTTGGAAAAGGAGACCGTGGCGGTTTGGGAACACAGAGGAGCTTGAGTGTCATATATAATACCTTTGTGGTGGAACCTCTCCCCCCTCCCTGAAGAGGGAGGCACAATTCCTGAGGTTGACTGGAGTGAGGTGTGCATCTGTGACTTAGCTCACAACCTTAGTACAAACTACTGTATGTATATCTGGGCTGTACCATTTCAAGCTACAGGAAAAGGCTCACATTCTGTCACGTGAGCCCTCACCTGCGTTCTGAAGTGTCCCAGCTCAGTCACAGGTTTACCACCCCAGGGGCCTGTTCCTTTCTCCGGTCCAGGAAGGTTTGAAAAAGAAAAAGTGAAAGAAAGAAAAAAAGTCCTTACCTCCTGTCCTGGGCCGCCCACAGGGTCAGATGCTAAGACCACAGGGGCTATTTATGGCTTGGGTATTATTTTGAGCTGTTATCTGCTGAACGCGGGGTTTCTACTTGTTGGATGTCATGACAAGATGTAGTTACATCCCCACCCAGCGGGTGCCAGCTCTGTGCTCCAGAATAGATACCGCAGGCTGCCTGCAGCCAAGCGCAGGCAGACTGAGACAATCGCCATCCTTGCTTGCTTGCTTGTCATGACAGGGGATGAGGTTTGGGAAGGAGTGGGGCGGGAGATTGCTGGCTGCCAGCTCTCCTAGGATCATCTTGCAAAGTTTGGGGAGCCCAAAGGCATCTAATAATGAGACATGCTTCCCTGCCTGGAAAAACTTCTTTCACAACAAGGAGCTCTTGGGCATGCAGCTGCTTCTGGGGAGGAGATCTCCAGGCGTGTGTGTGTGTGTGTGTGTGTGTACGTGTAGTAAGAGAACATGCTACTTGCTTTCACAGCAGAGTATCAAAGAGGAGCAGGCGGGAGTCCCTGGGAACTGTCCCCAGGCTAGCTTTGCTCCCTGCCGAATTGATTGTGCTGGCCGTTCCAAATCCCCGAGTTCACAGGAGCCTCTCGCTTTGCCCGGCTCCTGCTAAAGCAGCGTTTGAATGAAGCCGACGCCTGTGCTCATGCCCCTGGGTTTATGGACCCCGGAGTGGGGAGCGTCAGGTTTGCAGAGAACTGCTGCCGCTGCCTGTCCTTTGTACAGCACTGCAAACCTGGCTTGAGAGCAAACATTTTGGGGCAGGCAGAAAGATGGATGAATGGAAGGTAGGGCACCGGAGCGTCTTCTGAATGGTTGGACAGAGAGGGTGGGTGGTGTGGTCAGTTTCAGCTGCCTGGAAGGGTGTCAGGGCAGTTAAAAAGGCTATTCGGAAGCGGAGCTCACGCTGGGTGGTGGGCATATTTTGAGAACTCCAGATCCATTCTGCATTCCTGGGAGAGGGGTGTTACTCCAGTAGCAGACAAGGAGTTCTGGGTTCTGTTCTCGCAGTGGCCAGCTAGATGCCTTTGGGAAGACGGTAAACAAGCCAGATGGGAGCCCAGCAGCAGCGCCCCACTAGCGAGTCCTCATAACTCATATTCAGAGGTTGGCTTTTTGGGGTGGGGAGATTCTAGTCTGGGTGTCAAGATTCCTGTGTTTTCTCCCCAGCAATTGCTCCTTGGTGATAGTGGTGGTAGTATATTATTATATGATGTCCTATTCGTTCCTGTGGGACACTGGTGTTGCTGTGGTCTAAACCACAGAGCCTAGGGCTTGCTGATCAGAAGGTCGGCAGTTCAAATCCCCACAACAGGGTGAGCTCCCGTTGCTCAATCCCTGCTCCTGCCAACCTAGCAGTTTGAAAGCACGTCAAGTGCAAGTAGATAAATAGGTACCACTCTGGCGGGAAGGTAAACGGTGTTTCCGTTCGCTGCTCTGGTTCGCCAGAAGCAGCTTAGTCATGCTGGCCACATGACCCGGAAGCTGTCTGCGGACAAACGCCAGCTCCCTCGGCCAGTAAAGCAAGATGAGCGCCGCAACCCCAGAGTCGTTGACGACTGGACTTAACGGTCAGGGGTCCCTTTACCCTTTACCAATTCCGTTCTTGACAGGCTGCAATCTGAGAACAAACTGCATGAAACAGAAAAGTAAACTCTGTTACAAAGTCTGTAAGGGGCTCCCTTTGGTTAATTCCCATTAATTCACATTCCTTGCCTCCCCATCCTCCCCTGTTTGCAATCTGTAGGTGAGGGCAAAAGTAGCCTACACAGTGATGGGATTTAAAGGTGGCCTGTGTTGTTGGGGTGAAAGTTTTGGCTTTTAGTGTGCTCTGTCTCTCTCTCTCTCTGTCTCCCTTCTCAAAATGGGGCTTCAGAGAAATCAGTTCCCGACTTTGAGCATATGCTGTGCTTGCACGTTGGCTTCTATTTGAGTCAGGGGATTAACTATCAGAGCCAATGCAGGGATGGAGGTATGTTGGGTCAAACAAGTGTGCAGCAGGCAGCAGAAGTGACTCCAGAATCCCAACCCTTTCTCTGCCACAGGGGAAGCAGGAGCAGCTGCTGTGCCTTGGTTTCCCCACTCGAAGTGCTCTGTGCGGTTGCAGCCCAGTGGGGAACATAATAAGGCTTGAAGTGCCCTTGGAGCAAGGCACATCCTGGAGGAAGAACTCAGCAAGGCCAGGCCAATTGCAGCTTTGCAAACTTGCTTTTGGAGGGAAAGGGGTTGTGCAGAGTTTCAGCTCTCTGACCTTCCTGGCTCAGTGTGCTGCTGTGATAGGCAGCCTGCCAGCTCATCCCAGTTGGAGAAAAAAACCCACCATTGTACCCTGCAGTTGCAGTCTGTCTTGCTGACTTGCAACTATTCCAAGGCCCTGCCCTACACGGGGACATTGTTGGAAGGACCGCGATAGGGGAGGGGTTGTTTTTTGTTTTTGTGGCTGGCTTCTTTTCAGTAGATATAATAATCTGTTACAGCTTGAGCATTTTAAGATTTAAAAAGAACGTTTCTAAGGGACCAGGAATGTGTGGCCCTCCAGATTCACAACTTGCAACTTCCCTGACCATTGGCCATGCTGGCTGGGGGCTGATGGGAGGCAGGAGTCAAAAGGCTGTTTCTAAAACCCCTGTTCTAGCCCAACCTAAATCTAAATAAGATAAATTTATTGTCATTGTCCGTATATACACAGTATACACAACAACGAAAATCAAACACCCACCCAAAGACCGGGTTCACATACACATTTGCATGTATCTCCAACACTCTCATCCTATTCAGACATAATCTATAAAACATAACATAATCCAGAATATAACATAACCTATTAAAGGCATAACATAACCTAAAACCTATCTCATTCCTTCCTACTCCCTGCTTGCTATTTCTTGCAACTGGCCCTGAGATCATTATTTAGTGCAATCAGAGCTCTTGGATAGAAACTATTCAGAAGGCGTGTGGTTCGTGTTTTCATTGTCCTATATCTTCTGCCCGAAGGCAACAGTTCAAAGAAGTTGTGAGCAGGATGGGTGGGATCTCTCAGGATATTGTGTGACTTCTTCAAAGTGCGAGACGTGAAGATCTCATCCAGGGTTGGTAGTTGGAGCCCAATAACATTCTGGGCAATTTTAATTATTCTCTGTAAAGCTTTTTTATCCGTTTCAGAGCTGCTCCCATACCACGATAATATACTATAGGTTAAGACACTCTCGATGGTACTGTGATAATAGGACAGAAGTAGGTGCTGAGATAGATTCAGTCCCCTGAGCATTCTCAGGAAATACAACCTCCCCTGCACCTTCCTCACAACCATATTAATATTTGCAGTCCATGAGAGGTCCTCAGAGATATAAATGCCCAGGTATTTAAAACTACCAACCCTCTCCACCTCCTCGCCATTTATGTGCAATGGTAAAAATACACTTTTCTTTCTCCTAAAGTCAATTATGAGTTCTTTGGTTTTTTTGGTGTTAAGCATAAGATTGTTTTCTTTACACCATTGAATTAACCCCTGTACTTCTTTCCTATAAGCAGTCTCATCGTTCTCACTAATGAGCCCCACCACTGTTGTATCATCCGCAAATTTGATGATTGTGTTGGACTTATACAGTAGGGTGCAATCAAATGTGTACAGGGAATAGAGAAAGGGACTTAGCACACATCCCTGAGGGGCTCCTGTGCTTAATACTAGAGTAGAAGAATAGTAAGGTCCCATTCTCACTGTCTGCGGCCTATCAGTCAGGAAATTCCTTACCCACAGACCCACAGAATTCAACCTGAGATGCGGCCTTTATGTTGCATTCAGCATTTAGCTTTGGAACATCCCAAAGTCACAACAGTTCTCCTGAGCATGTGAAGTATGCCTTTTCTCCACAATAGAGCAACTTGGTGAAGTCCACAGAGCTCAAAAGGAAAATCCTTCAACACCAAGTGGGAAAGGTACGTTAGAGTGGCAAGAGCATCAACCATTCCCCCCCCCCCTTGCATATAGTAGAAACTCTTAATTCGTTTAGCACTGCTTGCCAGTGCCACCCAGATACCCTTGCTTATCTTGGCACTAAAGCGCCACTTGGGCTGCATTGAACCTGACACTCCAGAAGTCAGCCTTTCAGGTCAGAAGTCATGGCTGCCAAGCAACGTAACTCTCCTGTTTTTAGATGCTAACCACAGAGTCCAACTCTGTGCAACAGCTATGGTTGTTTAGTTCTTAAGCTGTCTCTGAGAGCAGCAGCAGCTTGCTCAGCCATCTCTTAAAAACTTCCCCCAAAGTCCAGAACTATGTGAAGCAGCTTGTTTCATTTTCTGCAGTTAGGACATAGCAATGAGAACTGCTGGCTCATCCCATCCAACCTTTTGCCCTGAAGTTGTGATGTCTTCTTACTAAAGCAGCCTTCCCCAACCTAATGTCCTCCAGGTATTGCTGGACTACAAGTTCCATCATCCCTGACCGTTGGCCATGCTGGCTTGGGCTGTAAAAGCAGACTGTAAACCCTTTTAATTGCCACCCCTTCAAACGGCTACCAGAAGGTCAACTATGCTAATTCGTTGCAGCACAAACCAAGGGTATGGTGGCACCTTAAAGACAAACTAATTTACAATGACATCAGCTTTTGTGGACTTCAGCAGATGCAGAATGATGAAGTATGGACTCCAGTCCATGGAAGCTATTGCCAGGATAAGTACAGTCATACCTCGGGTTAAATATGCTTCAGGTTGAGCGTTTTCAGGTTGCATTCCGCGGCGACCCGGAAGTAACGGAACGGGTTACTTCCAGGTTTCACCGCTCGCGCATGCGCAGACGCCCAAAATGACATTACGCGCATGCGCAGAAACAGTGAATCATGACCTGCGCATGCGCATACATGCAGACGTGGGTTGCGTTCTGCTCAGGATGCGAATGGGGCTCCGGAACAGATCCCGTTCGCATCCAGAGGTACCACTGTATTGCTAGTATTTAAGATGCCACAAGACTTTCATTGCGTCACTTAAAGTTTAGATGAATACTCTTACTCACCCCAAATTGCTCTGAAGGCAGTTGAAGATGCTTTTGTCGCATCCCGTAGGGCAGTGATGGCCAAACTTGGCCCTCCAGCTGTTTTGGGAGTACACCTCCCATCATCCCTGGCTAACAGGACCAGGAATTGTAGTCCCCAAATAGCTGGAGTGCCAAGTTTGGCCACCACTGCTGTAGGGGTTTCTTGCTGTATACTATAACATCTTCACAGAACAGGTAATCCATGAGACCTTTAAATCCAGTCCAAAATAATCTGTTTATGTAGCTCAGATGTGGGAGCCCTTCAAATGTTGCTGGATTGTGACTGAACATCCCTGCCACTTGCATCATCACTAGGGCTGATGGCTCTTAGAGTTCAACAACACCTGGAGTAGTAACTGATAGAACAGGCCAGGACTCCCTCCTGCTACAGTTTGGCAGTTTCATTGAAAACTGCCCTAGAAATCTGACCTGCGGCCTCATATCATCATCGCTTTGGCACAGGGTGACCAAAGGCATTCAACTCATCATCACATCACACAACCTACTGAAAACTGCTTCCTCACTAGAGAGCACCTTAGCTTCTTCTCTACTTCAAAGATCTGGGCTGTTCACACCTTGTTCCCAGCGAATTAGATAAAAGAAGCCCCCTTAGAAGGGAATTTGTCTGCATTCTTTCTGGAGTGTGCCTGTCAATATTTAACAGCCCCCCCCCCCCTCTGTGGTTCCTGGGCACTTAAGTTAATATGTAGACAAGGAATGCAATAGTCCCTCAATCCCTGATAGATTGATTACCTGTGATACTGTCTTGCCATTCTCAGACTGCTATTATAACGTCCTTATGCAAATTATGGCGCAGCCACACGTGGAATACTGTGTAATAATAATAATTTTATTAGTTATACCCCACCCATCTGGCTGGGTTTCCGCAGGCACTCTGGGCAGCTTAAAGCATTTCTAGTCTCCTCGCCTCAAAAGGCTGTTGGGAAAAGGTTGATAACCAATACCGTAACCAATAAAGCTGGGGCCATATTCAAGCCAGAACCCCCCCCCCCAAAAAAAAAGATAAATGGGCAACCAAAATTATCAAGGGGATGGAGCCTTTCGTTATGAGGGAAGGTTGCAAACTTTGGGGCTGTTTAGTTTAGAGAAATGATAAGCAATGTATTAATTATGCACAGTGTAGAGAAAGCGGATAGGGAAATTTCTCTCTTATACCCGAGAACTAAGGAACATCCAGTGAAGTTGAATGTGGAGGATTCAGAACAGACGGAAGAAAATACTGAATGCCAGTTCCTGGAGACCAAAACTTGTGCTCAAGTTTTGCTTGTGCGCTTCCCATAGGGGCATCTGCTTGACAGCTGTGAGGACAAGATGATGGAGTTGATAGGCAACTGGCCTGACCCAACAGACTGTTTTTACGCTATTGCATACATATGGAAACCGAGAATGTCAAACTAGCCAATCTTAGCAATCTTCTGGCTGATATAGGCTGATCACCACTTGGCATTCCAAGGGCATGAAGAAAATGCACAGAAAGTGGTGGTGTTTGCAGAAATCAGTTTCATGAAAGTTTCAGACCTCTCTCTTTTTTTAGTAGGTTTCTACTCCTTATGACTCTGCACCTATGTTTTAAAGTATATGTACGCATGTATGCAGGGATGCGGGTGGCGCTGTGGGTTAAACCACAGAGCCTAGGACTTGCCAGTCAGAAGGCTGGCGGTTCGAATCCCTGCGACGGGGTGAGCTCCCATTGCTTAGTCCCTGCTCCTGCCAACCTAGCAGTTCGAAAGCACGTCAAAGTACAAGTAGATAAATAGATACCACTCCGGCAGGAAGGTAAACGGCGTTTCCGTGTGTTGCTCTGGTTCGCCAGAAGCAGCTTAGTCATGCTGGCCACATGACCTGGAAGCTGTCTGCGGACAAACGGCGGCTCCCTCGGCCAGTAAAGCGAGATGAGCGCCGCAACCCCAGAGTCGGTCACGATTGGACCTAATGGTCAGGGGTCCCTTTACCTTTTTACACATGTATGCATTACACTTTTAGTCTCCCCTTCATCTCACGGGATTCTGGAGAATTGCTTTTCTATTAGTTTTGCCCCATTGATAATGACTAGCAAAACTGGGATATATACAAAAGAAAAAACCGATTATTAGGGGAGGATAGAAATAATGCAAATATGCAGAATAGATATACAAAGTTCAGATGTCCCTTTTCCCATGGTTTGCTATGAATTGCAACATTGCCTGAGCTCCCCTGACACAAGCAGCCAGGGAACAAGCAGCAAATTTGTACACACTGCGCGGTTGCAGGCCATGTTCCGTGATGGGAATTGAGTCTGCATCTTGCAAGTGCCAGAAAGACACTGAGCAGGAATATGGTCCTTGGCCTGGTTGCTGTGTGGAGGAAGGACATGTTGGAGTAAAACGTGGGGGTGGGATGGTGAGTTCTGTGCAGTTTTTCTCACATCCTACATAGAATGTGTGAATGCACATGATCACATGTGCTGTTTCCAGTCCTGGCCTCCACACATGTATGTACAACCCTGCTGTGCAGTCAGGGGTTCTGGAAAACCAGGCTTCTCCATTGCTCAGAAATATACTTCTATGGGTACACTCCATGTGCGTAGATCAGAGCTAGACAGCCTTGCGCTTGGTGGAACAGCTTTGCTTTTATTTGCTGGATAGATTGCCGAGGTCACTGAGGTCCACCAGCTGGCTCAGGAAGATGGGCACTGAATTGCTGGACATGTTGCTCTGAGCACATGCTCAGCCTGGAAATCCAGCCTTCCTAGATTTCAGCAGCTTAATTTTGGAGAGGGCCTGGGGGAGACTTTTTCTTGATGCTTTTGTTAAGCCATTAGGAGTTTGAACCCTAGCTGGTCTAATACAAATTAGCTGGAGATTTACTAGTAGATGCAGGTGTAACTTTTGCTCCACTCCCCCCCCCCCCCCCCGTGTAGATCTTATATACATAGGCTAAGCTGAGTACATGAAAGCTGGGAGGGGTGACTTGTGCAACCCTCCCTACAAGCCCTGGCACATATGTTCACCGTAATGTGCAAAACGTATTCATGAATGTACTGTACAATGTGGACTTATGAGGAGAGGTGTCAGTAGGGCAGCTGAGGTTGCTGCAATGAGTTTGGGGAGGCTGATCAGCATGGTCTCTTGACCTTGTCATAGGGTCTTCTAGCCCCCACTTCACTCCACCCATACCCCTCACCCCTTGGGAAATATGGGAAGGACCAAGAACAAGGCGGAAGGATGGAGCAAGGCCAGTGACCGAATGATTCCAGATAGGTGCTTAATATCACAAACGGGTCGTTGGAAAAGGTTTTCGTTCCATTTTTGGGTTGTTGCTTTTTAACATCAGGTTTTCTGCAGAGAGAGTAAATCCAGATTAAATGGGGTGGAAATACAGGCTGTCGTTTTGATGCTGATGACTTTGTATGGATGCTGCAAGAAATTTGCACGCATGAGCAGATCCCACAATAAACACCAATCGGAAACACCCTAATGTGTGCAGAGTGAGGCACTGCCGTGCGAGAGAGGTAGAAGAAAGGACGTCATAATGAAGGGTATATGGAGTATGGGGGGGCATATGGAGGGGCTAATTTCAGAGGCAGAAGGTATCATTTGTGGCTCACTGTCCCCTAGCGCCACATTTCATTCCGACACCCGACAAGAGGGCATACCACCTGTTCAGTTAAATGGGGCAAAGTAAATGGGGTGTTTTCTGGCCTTGAAGACGCCCACAGTCATCAAGATGGAAGCCTCCTCTGAACTGCATAGGCCTTCTTTGAGTTCCATTTCTGGGTTGTGTTAGAGCTGCTGGTATCCTAAATTTGTAATTGCATTGTGATGTCATCTGATGGCGAAAGGCCGGGCGACGGGGGCTTACCCAGTGAAGTTTCCCAGTGGTGCAAGAATCAGGGTGCACATTTATTTAGACGCACTACTACAATGATTGTACACACACACACCTTCCAGTTGGATCTTGGTCTCTTTGCAGTTGTTATGTGTACGGGGTTTGATTTCATTTTTCATTTTTTTCTGTAACTCTGCTCTCTCTGGGGTTCTGGGATGAAAGCCAAGAGGAATTGTTGAAATTCCTTGGTCATTCGCATTCATTTAGCTTTGTATAACAGTGTTATGAAAAGTAATAATTACAGTTGTTGGGAATCTGCTTCAGTACAATGGTTGACTAATTTGTGTGTGTGATTGAGCAGGAGTTTTAACAAATTAATAGAATAGTTTTAACAAATTAATACTTGGAATGTTTGGGCGCTTAATTTGACCAGTCAAATGACCAGCTTTAATCCTATGGTTTATCAAGCAAGGCTGGGTGGGAACTTTGTGCCACATAATGCAGTTTTTAAAACATCACATGAAATGGGCCAAAGAATATGAATTTAAACCTTTAGATCAGTAACCATGGAAAATAAAACCCTTTTAAGTCACAGAGATTTCACAGGTGCTTAAACAGTCCCTTTGGAATAAATGGAAGTGAGCAGTGCTTAACTTCCAACTGCCGCTCTATTTTGGCACTCTAAAAAGTCTCTGCTAGCCTACTGCGAAAAAGCAAGTTCCATCTTCCTCCCAACTTTTGTTTAAAACACCTTCCATTCCCAGTTACCTTCTGTCCCCTTCTACACTGTATATCAAGGGACGCGGGTGGCGCTGTGGCTTAAACCACAGAGCCTAGGACTTGCTGATCAGAAGGTCGGCGGTTCGAATCCCCGCGACGGGGTGAGCTCCTGTTGCTCGGTCCCAGCTCCTGCCAACCTAGCAGTTCAAAAGCACGTCAAAGTGCAAGTAGATAAATAGGTACCGCTCCGGCGGGAAGGTAAACGGCGTTTCTGTGCGCTGCTCTGGTTCACCAGAAGCGGCTCAGTCATGCTGGCCACATGACCCGGAAGCTGTACGCCGGCTCCCTTGGCCAATAAAGCGAGATGAGCGCCACAACCCCAGAGTCAGCCATGACTGGACCTAATGGTCAGGGGTCCCTTTACCTTTACTTTAGACTCATCCCCTAAGGGCTAGAAATTTTCAATTCATGCAAATTTAAGAGTTTTTGGATCCTGATTGCTGGCTTCTTAATTCTGTCCATACACAGCCCTCCCGTGAGCATGTGAGATATTGTAATTTTCTGGTTCTAGTTCCCTCTCCATCAATTTGGGCTGGTTGCCTGTTCTGCCGAAGCGTCTACAACTTGCACATAACCGGCGGAGGTCAGTGTCTAAAACGAGAACCCTTTCCCCATCTCTCTTGGTGAGAGAGAGGGGGTGATGACACTCTCGGCGGCCTTGAGGAGCACTGGTGTCTGTTACACGCTGGGCAAAGGCAGTGGAAATGTTAACAGGTAGAGTGACAGGGCCTGGGAAGTTGCCAGCGGGCCTCGGCTGGCAGAGGCAGGGGCCAGCTTGTCTCAAACTAGGCACTCCTGGGTTCTTTCTAGAAGTAGATCTGTGGCAGACGTACGAGAATCCTCGGCCCTTGCCGTGACTGTGGCCGTCACCCTGGGTGACCTTGGAGAACCAGCTACCTTGGTTTGCTATCCCATGACTTCCAGGTCACAATCCATCTGGCCCAGGGCCGAAACAGGCATTATGTGGGAGATCTGCAATCCAATCTCCCAACTTTTTTATTAATAGGCCAACCACCAGGAATCTGATTTTGATCAGGGCAGCCCCATAGTGTCTGTGTTGTTTGTGTGTGTGTGTGTCTAAAGGCTAGAAACTTCATGTTTTTCCCATGCATAAAACCTTAGAGTTTTAGGGTGCTGAATTTCAGGATTTCTTCCTCCCACACCGTTTTCTCTGTCTAAATCCCCCCACCCTCTTTCCAAAGCTCCCTCCTGGAGGTGCCTGTCTTTTTCCACCAACAAAGAATTAAATATACCCTCCCCAGTTCACGAGGGAGGGTTAGTTACCGGTAATTGAATTTTGTTGTTGTTGTTTAGTCGTTTAGTCCTGTCCGACTCTTCGTGACCCCCTGGACCAGAGCAGGCCAGGCACTCCTGTCTTCCACTGCCTCCCACAGTTTGGTCAAACTCATGCTGGTAGCTTCGAGAACACTATCCAACCATCTCGTCCTCTGTCGTCCCCTTCTCCTTGTGCCCTCCATCTTTCCCAACATCAGGGTCTTTTCCAGGGAGTCTTCTCTTCTCATGAGGTGGCCACAGTATTGGAGCCTCAGCTTCACGATCTGTCCTTCCAGTGAGCACTCAGGGCTGATTTCCTTCAGAATGGATAGGTTTGATTGTTAATTGAATACCTCCTCCCAAATGCCACTGCTCCAATCAAAACAAGCGCCTTGTGGCTGCTGCTTTAAAAAGCCGGGAGAATTGATCACAGATTCCTGTGTCTGTGATCCATGTCTGTTTTCAACCTCAAAGGCATGTGTTCTCTGCACCAAAAAGAGGGGAGCCACTAATGTTTAAAGTCATATAGAGATACACACAGGACTATGATTTGCTGTTTGTTTGGGTTTATGTCCTATGGTGTGAACGTTTGTCTGGGTAAATTCTTTGGGGTGAAGACAGATGTATTTTCTGGAGTGGTCATAGCAGTGAGCCTGCTTGTAATATTAGCAATAGAAGCCTGCACATCAGCACAGCAATCACTGGATCGGTGAAGGAGTCAGTATGTATCAGGTGGGGTGTCTCACTTATTTTAAATGATTTCTTTAAAAAAGAGGAACAAGCTCATTGATGTATATGTACAGTGGTACCTCTGGTTACAAACTTAATTCGTTCTGGAGGTCCGTTCTTAACCTGAAACCATTCTTAACCTGAGGTACCACTTTAGCTAGTGCGGCCTCCCACTGCCGCCAGCGCACGATTTCTGTTCTCATCCTGAGGTAAAGTTCTTAACCTGAGGTATTACTTCCGGGTTAGCGGAGTCTGTAACCCGAAGTGTTTGTAACCTGAGGTGGTTGTAACCCGAGGTACCACTGTACTTACATCCTTCACTTTACAAAAAACCCCAGAACAGCTCCAAAGATGGTTCTCTCTATTCTTTTTTAAACTGTCTCTTCCTTCCTTCTCCTTTTCCAGGAGAAAATGCTATCAAACCACACTTACCACTCATTAAAATGGTATATATGTCTTCACCTGAGAAGCTTACTTGTGTGTGTGTGTTTATCTTCTTAGAGTAGCCCTCTACATGTTATTGGACTCCAGCTCCAATCCACCCCAACCTTTTTCTCCTCATTCCTTGTTCGTCCTTTTGTAATGTAAATTGTAGGGTCTGTGGTTCTGGCTGCTTTCTTGTTCTGAACAGCACTTACCATGCTGCTGAAGTTGACTACAGTGCTAAACAGTAGTAGCCAGGCAACTGCTGTCCCATAATTAATCCTTGCAACGTCCCACTTCTTCAGTGGCTTCACTGCAAAGGGATCGATAACAGCTTTGCAATGTGGTGCTGACTGCAGTGGCAGTTCAGTCCTGTGAGCCCTCTCGCCTTGCATCTTCCCTCACGCACAAACACCCTCTCCTCCCTTCATAGCAAGGATGGGTTGCATTTTGTATCATCTCAGTGTCCTATTTGGAAAAGCATGTTTATTTGGGGTGTTTTTATATAGGGACTTCCTTAAAACAGTTGTGACCTCACCTGCACGCTTCGTTTTTCCTTTGTCATTCCAGTCATTTCACTGTCACACCCCCCCCAAAAAAAAACAACAATGGGAAGGTCAGACAGACTTTTGCCAAACCGGTGTCCCTGAAGAACAGACCATTGAAGGCAAAAGTATACAAGCAACCCCTCGTTTACGTGTGTTGAATATGTGCGTGACCGTGCATAATGCCAAACCGAAGTGAATTTTAAAATTGCCGACTCTGGGGTTGCAGCGCTCATCTTGCTTTATTGGCCGAGGGAGCCAGCGTACAGCTTCCGGGTCATGTGGCCAGCATGACTAAGCCGCTTCTGGCGAACCAGAGCAGCACACGGAAACGCCGTTTACCTTCCCGCCAGAGCGGTACCTATTTATCTACTTGCACTTTGATGTGCTTTCGAACTGCTAGGTTGGCAGGAGCAGTTACCGAGCAATGGGAGCTCACTCCGTCGCGGGGATTCGAACCGCCGACCTTCTGACTGGCAAGTCCTAGGCTCTGTGGTTTAACCCACAGCGCCACCCGCGTCCAAAAGAAAAGGCAAAAAATGGTGCAAAAACAGCACCTAGCAATCTCACTAGCCTTTGCACCAACTGTTGAGGCCTGTGGAGAGT
Source organism: Podarcis siculus (assembly GCA_034642415.1). Taxonomy (NCBI): domain Eukaryota; kingdom Metazoa; phylum Chordata; class Lepidosauria; order Squamata; family Lacertidae; genus Podarcis; species Podarcis siculus. The sequence goes on along the minus strand of JAXCMG010000064.1, from coordinate 2,470,054 downwards.
TGGAGTTTGGTCAAGGAGGTTTGGAGGGAGTGATTGTGGTGTAGTTTGGCATCTGCTAAGTGCTACTGTTTTTTTAAAGATTTTGCAAAGGTTTAGAGAGTGTTTGCTGGCTTTTCAAATGGTGTTTCAAATATATGCGATTTCACTTAAATGCACGGAGCCTCGGAACGTAGCTTCCACATAAATGGGGGGGTGCATTTTGCCTGGATAAGAAACAAAATGGCAGAGTCAGATAATCAAAAGCCATTTTGCCCAGGATAAACAGCATGCCCTCAAGGTGCAGATTACAGGTACTATCAGCCTCAGCCTGCACAGCCAGTAACCAGGGATGGTGGGAGTTGTAGTTTAATACCATAAGGATGGCAACAAATGATCTATCTCAATCTAGCCCAGTGTTTCCCAACCGGTGTTCCGCGGCACACTAGTGTGCCGCGAGACGTTGCCTGG
>JAXCMG010000064.1:2403996-2469207 GCA_034642415.1 Podarcis siculus | reverse complement strand
TCTTTGTCCCCCCTGCCTGCCTTCCCAGGGGCTTTTAAATCGCCCCGGACAGCGGAGAAGTCCTCCGCTGTCCCGGGCGATTTTAAAATGCCGCCCGCCAGCATTTTAAGATTGCCCCGGACAGCGGAGAAGTCCTCCGCTGTCCCGGGGTTTTTTAAAATGCTGGGGGTGGGAAGAAAAGCCCTTGTCCCCCCCCCAGCCTTCAGAAGAGGTCGGGGGACAGACTGTCCCCGGACCTGGTCTGAAGGCGGTTTCCCTAGGAACGCATTAATTGATTTTCAATGCATTCCTATGGGCAACCGTACATCGCAAGACGAAAAACTCGCAAGACGAAGAGACTTGCGGAACGAATTAATTTCGTCTTGCGAGGCACCACTGTATCCGGAGAGGCGGCCTTCAGGCGAGTTTTAATTTTAATTTTCCTTCTCCCACTTAATGCCCCACGCTCGCCTGAGGGAGGGGAGGGAACAGGGAAGTCGAGGGCGGCGGCGAGCCGCGATGACGTCAGTGGGCCACGCCGCCTCGCCCTGGCACGGTGTGAGAGCCCCGGCTAGTGGTGCGAGCTTCAGAATAAGTGGGATCCGCGTGCGCGAGACCGAGATCGCGGGTAAGGAGCTCAGCCCTGGGCAGGAGGAAGCGGGGCCGCGCGTGCGGGCCACATCCCCACAGAGAGCGAGCCTCCCCCGGCCCACCACTCCGGGCAGGTCCACTCGCATGAGGGGGCGGCGATGGCGACGGCCGGCAGCTTGCCTGCAATGCCATCCCTCGAGCAGGCGAGGAGCCCGGAGGCTACCAGATGCGAGTCCTCTTTCCCACCCTGCTCGGGAGTCCAGAGCACTTGGTCGCATTCAGGATCTAGAGTGGGGAAGCGGGGCTTGTGTCTGGGCTGGACACATTGGGCTGCCTGTGCCGCTCGACCTGCGGGGAGAAATCAGGGTGGGAGTCACGACCGTGAGGCAGGGCTGCCAAGTGTGGCAGAAGAGGACACGGCCGTCGCACCTGTCCTTAGGTAGGAGCTTCTTCCGTGTCGACCTGCTGCCCTAAAGTCTTGGCTTTTTTCTTGGCTTTTTGGCGGTTGGCACAGAAGGAAGGCAAGGGGGAGGGGAAAAAATTGAAACTTACACTTTCGTGCGTCCCTCCCGGCGTGACGCTGCGCGCTGACGTCACGGGGCTGTAATGGTGGTGTGCCTCGAGATTTTTTTCATGAAACAAGTGTGCCTTTGCCCAAAAAAGGTTGGGAAACACTGATCTAGCCCAACACTGTGGCTCCAATGGTTTTATTTATTTTTACAATTTATTTCCTGTCCATTTTTCTGTAGGCCTCGTGTGTGTGTGTGTGTGAGAGAGAGAGAGAGAGAGAAAGAGAGAGAGAGAGAGAGAGAGAGAGAGAGAGAGAGAGAGAATGAATTCAAACCAAATATTAAAATCAATTAACATGTACCATCAGTTATAGACATTCTCTGGTGGCCAGTCAGATGGCCCAAAGAAGTTATATAATCCAGGCAAGAGGTGGATAGCTGTCTCCTCTTGTTTTGCCTCCCAGTCTCCGAACAATTGTGGTTAATAGCTTGCAGCAGATAACTCAGTGGAGGATTTGGCCTAATTCATTTTAGAATCCATCTATGCCAGTGGCCTTCACAGCACCCTGTAGCAGTTAGGAAAGGTTTAGTTGATAAACCATCTGTCACTCTGCTGATTAATTAATGAAAGCTGGGTAAACTCGAATATTCTCATCACCTCTTGAATCGTTAAAAGGGAGTTCAAGATAACTTGCACATTAGATAAAAAACATTTGCTCCCTTTTAAGAAAATTCGTGAGCAAACACAGCTACCCATCATTGAATTTTTTTCCCATCTGCAACAGTTTCCTGCTTTTAATTCTCTATTACAATAGACTGCTTGGCAAAATCATCATCTTCAGAAACTGCACATGTACTTTTTCTGTGCAGCACCGCTGATAAATTTAAGTCGATCTCTCAATTAGACTGCTTAAAACTCGCAGAACTGCTTAGATTGCATAAGTTAAATGTGGTTTGTACTTCTTGTTCTGAATTGCAAGCCAGTCAAGTTGGTTTGATGAGCGTGGTGCTGCGTAATGCCAAGGTTTCAGGTTCGATCCCTGTATGGGACAACTGCATATCCCTGCATCGCAGGGGCTTAGACTAGTTGATAGGGTCTCTTCCATCTCTATAATAATAATAATAATTTATTATTTATACCCCGCCCATCTGGCTGAGTTTCCCCAGCCACTCTGGGCGGCTCCCAGTCAAGTGTTAAAAACAGTACAGCGTTAAATATTAAAAACTTTGCTGAACAGGGCTACCTTAAGATGTCTTCTGAATGTCAGGTAGTTGTTTATCTCTTTGACATCTGATGGGAGGGCGTTCCACAGGGCGGGCGCCACTACCGAGAAGGCCCTCTGTCTGGTTCCCTGTAGCCTCACTTCTCGCAATGAGGGAACCGCCAGAAGGCCCTCGGCGCTGGACCTCAGTGTCCGGGCTGAACGATGGGGGTGGAGACGCTCCTTCAGGTATACAGGACCGAGGCCGTTTAGGGCTTTAAAGGTCAGCACCAACACTTTGAATTGTGCTTGAAAACGTACTGGGAGCCAATGCAGATCTCTCAGGACCGGTGTTATGTGGTCCCAGCGGCCACTCCCAGTCACCAGTCTAGCTGCCGCATTCTGGATTAATTGCAGTTTCCAGGTCACCTTCAGAGGTAGCCTCACGTAGAGCGCGTTGCAGTAGTCCAAGCAGGAGATAACTAGAGCATGCACCACTCTGGTGAGACAGTCCGTGGGCAGGGAGGGTCTTAGCCTGCGTACCAGGTGGAGCTGGTAGACAGCTGCCCTGGACACAGAGTTAACCTGCGCCTCCATGGACAGTTGTGAGTCCAAAATGACTCCCAGGCTGCGCACCTGGTCCTTCAGGGGCACACTTACACCATTTAGGACCAGGGAATCCCCCACACCCGCCCGCCCCCTGTCCCCCCAAAACAGTACTTCTGTCTTGTCAGGATTCAACCTCAATCTGTTAGCCGCCATCCATCCTCCAACCGCCTCCAGACACTCACACAGGACCTTCACCGCCTTCACTGGTTCTGATTTAAAGAAGAGGTAGAGCTCTACAATTCTGTGATCCTATAAGGCTACATTTGGACCATCAATTTCTGTCTTACAGAGTCAGGATAATCATGAGCTCTGTGCAGCCACACATGGCTCCTGTGCAGTCCCTTTTCTCCTCCCTTCATGTGAGCAGCCATCCTGAGCAAACCAGGAAGTCAGTGAACCATAGCTTCCTGTTACATCTGAACTGGGAAACTATGGTTAATGGCTTCCAAACAGCTCAAGATCTGTAAGCCAAGCTTTGGAAGCTGCAAACCCATCAATTCTTAGTTCAGACAATGGGGAAGCTAGGGTCAGCTTTGGTTTCCTAGTTTGTTCAGACACTCATTTGAAGGGAGGAGTGAAATGACTGCAAAGGATGTGTGTATTTTCCCAGGAACTGATTGTCCAAGCTAAGTCAGTGTGGTGAGGGACAGTGAGCAGTTTTCTCTCTCCTGGCTTTCTCTGTTACTGTGTGTGTGTTCTTAAAACCTCTTTCATGTTCCCCCTTTGGGCGAATTTGCACATATATGATGGTGGTTGCACAATGAGTCTGCAACCACATTTGTTAAGGTGGGTCACCCAAGATCAAATATCACAAACATAACTTTTCATATGTACCATCTTTCAAGTGGAAGCAGTTTACACGTTTAGCGATGAGTAATTGAGTGACGAATCAAGTTTTGTGTGTGTGACTCCGTCCTCAATTACCGTAAACTTTTCCTATAAACTGCTTCAGCTCCTGAGGGTATGTTCAAGCAACAGCTTGTTGTGTTCCTTGTTCGGTGCCCTTCTGACTGCGCATATCGGAAGCACCATGCCCAGTATCTAAAATGACAGCCAAATAAGGATGCTCAATTTACAGAGTTATTGTAGAAAGGGTTTTTTCTCCATATAACAAGCAACAAGACCCAAGTGGCATAGTGCATGCTTTGCATGTGCAAATAACATTGGCTTATTCCAATGGTGCGTACCTCCAGGCTGTTTCACCTAATCACACCCACCTGTCCAACGTCTGATATCATATGTGATGTCAAAGTGTGGAACAGGTAAAAACATGGCTCTGATGGGTTGCTTTCAGCTACTCATCCCTCTCTCGTCCATTTGTTCAAAGGAGCTCTTCTCAGTACCCTTCAGCTGATCAGCACTGAGAAGGGGGCCTCTTTGAAGTGAACAACTGATATCATAATGACGACAGATGACTAGGCAGGTGCAAATCTCATTAGTGAAATACAGTTTCCCTACCCTGTTTTAGTCCTTGGTGTCTCCAGTTAGTAGCTCGCAAGCAAGTAGAGTTAGGAAAGAATTCTGTCTGAGATCCTGAAGAATTGCTGCTGGTTAGGTTCATTTCAGACTGGAAGCATCAGGTGCTTTCTTCCTCTTTCCTACTTCTTTTCTTGGGTTCTGTGCAACATAGATGTTGAGAGAGTGGTATTTCGGTCAGGTGGGACTGTGCAGGTGGAGTACCAGTTTGAAAACGGCATTGGTTTAGTTGCAGGCAAGAGTTTGTGCATTGAAAAGCATGTCACACAGAGCATTTCACATTAAAGGCTTTAAAGGCTTAGGTGGGTATTGTTTAAACCAGGCTTCCTCAACCTTGGCCCTCCAGATGTTTTTGGCCTACAACTCCCATGTTCTCTAGCTAGCAGGACCAGTGGTCAGGGATGATGGGAATTGTAGTCTCAAAACATCTGGAGGGCAAGGTTGAGGAAGCCTGGTTTAAACAGTCTGGGATGGCATGGCTGAGAGAGCCCTCTGTTTCAGAAGAACCATTCATTGTCAGAGTAGAAAATAGTAGCCGCCTGAAGCTTGTCTAGCTCTGTTTGCAAGGTGCAAGCAGAGTAAAGCACCCACAAATTCATGACTACATTGAAATTCAGGTTTAGAACCCCGCATAAAGACCATGCTTTGTCCTGAGTTTGTAAGAGGTTAGTTACATGGCCAGGAGAATTGCATGTCACAGCTCTTGCTGGATTGTACCATTTCAGACAGCAGGTGGGAGGTGTGAATGAACATGTTTGAATGCTTATTCTTATGGGGCGCAGGGAGGGGAGGAAACTTGCCGAACACAGAAAACTAGCAATGCACAGAGCATCACAGGTTCAATCCTTTCCTCTAACAGGCCAGTTTTCAATGCTTGGGTAGGGACAGGGACGTGCCCCTGCAGTCTAAAATGCTCCAGTTTTGTGATCATGCAATCATGTGAAGCTGAGGCTCCAATGCTTTGACCACCTCGAGAAGAGAAGACTCCCTGGAAAAGACCCTGATGTTGGGAAAGATGGAGGGCACAAGGAGAAGGGGATGACAGAGGATGAGATGGTTGGACAGTGTTCTCAAATCTACCAGCATGAGTTTGACCAAACTGCGGGAGGCAGTGGAAGACAGGAGTGCCTGGCGTGCTCTGGTCCATGGGGTCATGAAGAGTCGGACACGACTAAACGACTAAACAACAACAACATCATGCAATTCTGCTGCCTTGCATCCCAGTTGTTAAGCATCTGGGAAGATGCTGCCTTTGTCCAAGAGCGAAAACAGAGGCTGCAAACCATTTCCAGCCGCTTGTAAGCTGTGGCGTCTCCCCCACTCCACATCCCCCTGTGAATCTCGAAAGTCCTGGCCAAGTGTGCAATGAAGTGGGAGCTGTTTAAACAGCTGCCGCACCCTTTCCCTTTTCTCTCTGTCCCTGTGGAGGCGTGTGAAGGGATTCCAGTTTATGCAAAGCCCCAGGCTCTGTTACTGGCTGGGCTGGGAACAGTGCACTCTCTCTGTCTTGTTCTGTCTGACATGTGTCTTCAGAGCAGGGCGGCTCCTCTCCTAAGAGGCTGGGAAATTCTTGCCTCCCTACCCAATGCCTGAAAAGGCCTGCAAGGCTTGGCCACAAACCCGTTCTGCTCATCCGACCCGGTGGCTTTTCTGTCACTTGACAGCTTTTGGGAGGGATAGGAATTTTCCGGCACCCCATGGGACAGCCTGGTTTGGCTGTTCTCCACCGTGACCAGAGTCACCTTCCTTACCAGAGCTGGGCCAGCACTGCTGGGATGAGGCAGACTTGCAAAAACAGCCCAAGTCCACGTGCACTGCTGTACGTTGCTTTGATTTCACAAATGGTGGTTGCGCTTTAGCTCATGTTCTGTTTCCTATGAGAAAGCAGTTGGAGCAGGGACTAGGAAGGGGTGGCCCTCCTGAATCCAGTTCCCATCAGCCCCAGCCAGCATGGCCAATGGTCAGGTTTCTTGTTGTTGTTGTTTATTCATGTCCACCTCTTCGTGACCCCACGGACCAGAGCACGCCAGACACTCCTGTCTTCCACTGCCTCCCGCAGTTTGGTCAAACTCATGCTGGTAGCTTCGAGAACACTGTCCAACCATCTCGTCGTGGCATCGGAAGAAGGCTAAACAAATTCAGGGGAGATGGAAAAAGTCAACAGGGGTGGACTTTGGTCCTTCGAATTTCAGTGGTGCCCTGTGCAAGGCCAAAATTCAGCACACACACCCCCCCGGGACTGATGGGAGTTGTAGTCCAAAGCACATGAAGGGCACCAGGCTGGCAAAGGATGAATTGTGGTATCATTAAGCAAAAATATTTTCAGTCCACCAAAGATTTAGTCAAAGATTTATTTCTGTAATAGACTGGCAAAACCCAGATTTAAAGCACTAAATCGTCATCTTTCCTCCCAAATCCTTTTCGGTCAGTGTGGAATCTTTTTCCACACTGAGATCCCCAATAGAAATAGGAGTGTGTGTGTTTGTTTGTTTATATTCCCCAGAGTGGCTGGGGAAACCCAGCCAGATGTGCGGGGTATAAGTAATAAAATCATTATTATTATTGAGATATTTATAAGCAATGAAATGCTAAAATAATTCCACAGCAGCTTACAACAGAGTTCAATGAGTTCAAACAACTGCTAGGTCTCGATGAATTTCTTTTGCATATAAACATCCTGAACTTGGGTCATGTCAGTGCGGGGCTTGTTGCAATTACTCAGTAATAGAATCCTCCTTTTAAATAGTTTCACACAAATAGAAAATGGCTATATCCATCTTGGTGTGTCAACTGCAGAAATGTCTAAAGCTGAACAAACTAATGAAAGCTGTTCCTTTGCAGCTATTCATATATTACTTGGCTTGGGAATGGATCTGGGACTTGCATGCTCTCCCCTTCATTCCACCTCATTTTAGGCAGAAAATGAACTTTTTAAACCCCACAAGGAAAGCAAGATCCATCTCATTGGGTCAGGGAGATCCTGCATTTAACTTTTAAATCATCACATCATTCCCCCTGTTCATTAGTTACCTTCTCCCCAAGATCAGGCAGAGAGGCAGAGAGGGGACGCTCCAAACCTGAGACCTGCTCCAGAATAGAATAATTTTCCCCGAATCCCTGAAGTCAAGTAATGTCTGAATTGGCCTCATGTTTCCAGCTCTTCATTGCTGTTACCATAGTGCATCCAAACATTTATCCGCAAACCATGAGCAAGGATCTATTCTAGATCAGTATTTCTATTGCAGTTTCATTTAATTTTAATTTTTGCTACTCCTAGTCCCAGGACAAAGCTTTGCACACTTTCAATACATACATCCTTCCTTTTCCTGGATTAGCACACCTTAGGTTATTGTGCCTTCTCCTCCCTAATAAGAAATGGAATTTGTGCAATTGGGTCATACACAACACACAGCACCCCATAAATTGGATCCAGATTACTAGAAAAACGTGGGGAAGTGGGGAGGGAGACATTTGAGGCAGGAGGGTGAACTATTTTGGCTCTGGATTTGTAATTAGCCAGGTTTAGCTTCTGCTGGAAGAAGTTAGCAGATTCTATTCACAATGAAACCTGACATGAATTTGCCATGGGGAAAACAACAACAATAAATGGTTAATGGAGGAAAGCCGCGACAAAAAAAATATTGAAAGGGCGGGGGACGTGAGTTGCATTCAATGAGTGTACAATCCGTGTACCTGTGTGCACAAATAGTTTAGTTATACACTTGTGCAGTTTTTCAATGAGTGTACAGTCTTTGTTGGGACACGGGTGGCGCTGTGGGTTAAACCAGAGCCTCAGACTTGCCGATCAGAAGGACGGCGATTTGAACGTTGCTCGGTCCCTGCTCCTGCCAACCTAGCAGTTCGAAAGCACGTCAAAGTGCAAGTAGATAAATAGGTACCGCTCCGACGGGAAGGTAAACGGCATTTTCGTGCGCTGCTCTGGTTCGCCAGAAGCAGCTTAGTCATGCTGGCCACATGACCCAGAAGCTGTACACCGGCTCCCTTGGCCAATAAAGCGAGATGAGCGCCGCAACCCCAGAGTCGGCCACGACTGGACCTCATGGTCAGGGGTCCCTTTACCTTTACCTTTACCGTCTTTGTGCCTCTGCACACAATAATTGAGTTGTCCAAATCAAGCATACAGTATACTTTCACACAAGCACTTGTACATGTGTACAGAGAACATGTGTTCAGTGTAACATGTGAACAAGGTAAACTAGACCAATCCTGCAAAAGTGTGTAATACCTTAATAAAAGAAAACCTTTCCTGTTACGAACCTCTGCACTCCCCACCATACCTTCCTGAGAGCAAGAATGAAATAAGTAGGTCTCAGAAGGAGCTATGCACTATATATGCTGGCCACTGGCCATTTTCCTATGTGGGGCTCAAATAGCCTCTGAGAGGCGTCTGCTAACCTAAATGGTCACTCTTCAAGTGGGAGAGAATGTGGGAAAGGGGCATTTGTAATGCAGATGAGGATTTTGCCTAATGTGACATTTTAAATTTACATTAGCAACCCAGCTGAAGCAAAGAGCTCTGAAATCTAAGCCTTCTGTCTGAAAATACCCTGACCGGCTGCCAATTTGGATGGACATCCGCAACTGAGATGATGCCATTTCCCCACTGTGGACCTTGTGGGCAAACACTAGACTCAGCTATCATTTCTTGAGGGTCCCCATATGGCGCTGTGTCCTCGATTCCTGCCTTTCCCCTGAATACTAAATCTCTCTGTGATGAGGCAATTGGCGCTGGAGTTGGCTCCGGCCTTTTCAGCAGCTGCCTGTTGACAATTTATATTGTAATCACAGAAACCGGGGCCAAACAGCCAACCAAGGCTGGGCCCTGCTCCAGCTTTACGCCAAGAATTTATTAATTATGTTCTGCGCTGTCGAGATCCTTATGGGGGTGTGACTGCCCAATGAAGTGTCCCCTTTGCAGCATTTCAAAGCCTAGTCATACTTCTTTGCGATGCAGCCAGCAAGCCAATCAAACCTTTGCCGGTGCTGTCAATGGCTGGGGTCTCCAGTAGGTTAGACTTGGGGGAATGGAGCTCTTGGATCTCAAAGTCTCCAGTAGCATTGCAAGCCCATGCGGTTCTGTATGGAAGTGTCAGCATGGAGTCCCCCAACGCAACGTGCGATGATAAGGGTATAATATATGCAGTCCAAGATGTGTCAGCCGGAGATAGCGGAAGAAGACTGGAGCGAGACCCAGGACAGAGGCGTGAGAAATGGATGGGCCAGAGCAGTAGCCCAGGGAACTCCCAGAATCTTTGGCCCACTGGCTAATGGACCGAGCCTGGTTTCAAATTCAGTCAACATCACTGCCAGGTCCCAAAGGGAGTTAGAATCACAGAATTGTAGCGTTGGAAGGGACCCCAAGAGGCATCTAGTCCAACCCCCTGCAATGATGCAGGAATCTCAGCTAAAGCATCCATGACAGATAACCATCCAACCTCTGCTTAAAAACCTCCAGGGAAGGAGAGTCCACAACCTCAGGATGGAGACCATTCCACTGTTGAACAGCTCTTACTGTCAGAACGTTTTTCCGTATGTTTGGTCGTATGTGCAGAATCACGGGCGCTTGCTGCTGTTTGTGTGACTGGTTGGAGTTTCACAGGCCAGAGGGCAGTAGATTGGTTTTCAGGGGGGACACTGGGTGGCTAAGCAACTTGATTTCTGTGGTGTTCACAGGTGCAGTTCTGTTGAGAATTAACAACGCCCTTCCCTGCCTTCCCTGAACCTCTCCCTCCCCACCCCAAACAAGTGTATCATGTTGATCAAGTGATTTTTTTTTAAAAAAAGTTGCAAATCTTTCATAATACCTTTGCAGTGGAGTGGAGGGTAGCATGACTACTTAACATTCATGGAAAACTTAAAGGTAAAGGGACCCCTGACCATTAGGTCCAGTCGTGACCGACTCTGGGGTTGCAGCGCTCATCTCACTTTATTGGCCGAGGGAGCTTCCGGGTCATGTGGCCAGCATGACTTCTGGCGAACCAGAGCAGCGCACGGAAACGCCGTTTACCTTCCCACAGGAGCAGTACCTGTTTATCTACTTGCACTTTGACGTGTTTTTGAACTGCTAGGTTGGCAGGAGCAGGGACCGAGCAACGGGAGCTCACCCTGTCGCGGGGATTCGAACCGCCGACCTTCTGATCGGCAAGTCCTAGGCTCTGTGGTTTAACCCACAGCGCTACCCGCAATGGAAAACTTACAAGCATACAAAGCACATTGCATATGTTCTGTGCTTTTTTTTTTTTACACCACTTTTTTTTTAGTTGTTAAAAAGTGTGGCGCTTACTGTAACAACTTCATGTTGAGTGCCAGCACCTGTTTTACAAGAAAATAAAGCACTGCATATGCTAACCTGGTAATCCTTACAAAAAGAGAAGGAACTGTTACAGAAGCCAGTGTGATGGAGTGGTTTTTTTGGGGGGCGGGTATCAGATCTCTGCTCGCTGGCCTACCCCCCCCCCCCCGAAACAAATCACTATCTCTCAGCTGATCTACCTTGCAAGATTGTTTTGAGGATATCATGGGACTGGCCACATCTTTATCACCCTGTACTCGTTGGAGGAAAGGGCGGGATATAAAAATGTGATAAATATAATAAATATTATTCTCTCACTCCCATGTTGCAGTGGAGAAGGGCGATTTGCCTCCGGCCACCTAGCAAGTCCATAGCTAAGGCAAGATTTGACTCAGGAACTTCCCAGGCTACGGACTCCACCAGCAGCCATCTTTTTAAAGTCACAGGAACCCTAAAACTGTGTGCAGTTCTGCTTAAGTGCCGGTCACCCTGCAGTACACACATTCCTGTTTAAAGTAACTGTGACAAAGTGCAGTTAACCACCTAGTGTCACCATCCATTTGCATGAAGATGAAACTTAAAATGTATCATGCTTTGTTCTCAATTTTCAGTTGGATCTCTGGGTTGCTTTTGTCCTATAATCAGTAATAGCAAATGAGAGAAATTGAGATGTCTTGAGTTACAAGGTAAATAAAGAATAAGAGGAAGAAGTGAAAATTATCAAATACAAGCGGGGAATGGGGGAAGGTGTTGTCTAGTTGGGGATTCTCATGCAAAGGGCAATATAATATGGATTTCCACAGCATATGGATGACTGGTATAATATGTAAATCTAGGTCAGCATGGAAATAGGTCATAGGTGTCCCTAGTGAGATTTCCACAACCTGGTGGTGTTCCCCCTCCTCCCCGCTCTTGGTTCTCTCCCCCACAACTATGCCAAACCATTATTTATCTGGGCTTCCGTCCCAGCAGGGGCAGACTTTTTTAATATGGTACCCTGAGCAACAACAAAATCCCCCACCCCCCAATATTTCTAACTTTGAGTCATATAAATATAGGTTGCTGTTGTTGTGCACCCCCTCAGCTCAGCGCCATTTTCTGGGGGAACTGCCCACAACACCCTAAATCTGGCACTGTGAGGAACTTTTTTTCACCCTGAGGGCCTCATTCTGTTTTGGGGAGCCTTCTGAGGGTCACCTGCCTCCAGAGGCAAAAGCTGGCAAGCAACGAATTTCCATTTTTTCCTTTGTTCTGCACACACCCCTCTGTAGCCTCCATCCATGCAAGCAGGGATAGATCCTAGCAAAGCAAAAATACCCGAGGAAAGTTTGACGCAGGCCCAGTGAGGGGAGTGGCTGGGGAGAGTCCTGAGGGCCGGATAGAGGCCTGGGGCCAAATGCATGCCCCCCAGGCCAGATGTTCCTTACTTACCCTTGCCTTATCTCTTTGTTCTTGGAGACTGTCCAGTGCTTGTTCTGTTTTCCCTTCCCCCAGTTCCTGGGATTATCACATACATAGAACCTCTCTGTGTAAATGGTGCGAATGGGGGTGGGGAGCAATTTGCTCAATTCTCTCAGCTCTGTGGCAGCCCAAGACATTTCATTGCCTAATGCAGAAAATCCAAATTCTCTGCCCGCAGCAGTGATGGGGGAGGGAAAACTAACCATAGTCAAATGTACCCTTTCAGTGTTAATTCTGAAATCTTGGCCACCTCTCCCAGCCCAAGCTAGGGCTATTCCCACCCTACTGGAACTTGTTGATTTACAGACAGCACATGACCAGCTCATCATTGGGTGTCTGGCTCAGCAGCCTCAAAACTACCTGCCATAGGGTTACGTGGTTTTACCTTCAGTTAGATTAGTTGGTAGGAAGTTGGCCTTGTAGGCGTAGCAGGCTATATTCACTGACCACCATTTCTTCCCTCTCCTTCCTCCTCGTTTTCCTCTGGCAGATGGACCCAGTGCAGAAAGCAGTGATCAACCACACCTTTGGGGTACCCATAGCCAAGGCCAAGCGCCCAATCATCTCTTGCAACGTCTGCCAGATCCGCTTCAATTCTGAGGTGAGTCTTGGAGGATCTGGCGACACCAGGTCCCAGCCTTTCTCCTTCATAGCTTTTTCATGCTGTGCGGCCCATGGTGTTGGGTCTCAGAGAGCGGCAGTGGGCTGTTGAGGGGCGGGAGAAGTGCAAATCCCATTGAAGATGCATTGAGAGACATTGCTCAGGTCGCATCCCACTCACGCAAGCCAGGGACTCAACAAGGCTCAGGGAACTGGCATGTGGTTTAAGAAATCTGGAATGTGGGGGATCTCTGTAGGGCTGGTTTCAGAGATGATGGTGATGTCATAAGAAGAACCTTGCTGGATCAGGCCAAAGGTCAATTTAGGCTAGCCTACTGATCTCACAATGGCCAACCAGATGTCCCCGTGGGAAACCAGCAAGGAGGACCTGAGCACAACAGCCCTCTCCCCTTCTGCCATTACCAGCACTTGGTATTCAGAGGTATGCTGCCTGTGACAGTGGAGGAGGAACATAGTCATCCTATTGATCGCTTTAAAGGTAAAGGTACCCCTGCCCGTTTTTAGGGCCAGTCGTGACCGACTCTAGGGTTGCGCGCTCATCTCGCTCAAGAGGCCGGGAGCCGGCGCTGTCCGAAGACACTTCCGGGTCACGTGGCCAGCGTGACGAAGCTGCATCTGGCGAGCCAGCACCAGCGCCGCACACGGAACACCATTTACCTTCCCGCTATAAAGCGGTCCCTATTTATCTACTTGCACTTAAGGGTGCTTTAGAACTGCTAGGTGGGCAGGAGCTGGGACCGAATGACGGGAGCTCACCCCGCCGTGGGGATTCGAACCGCCAACCTTTCAATCAGCAAGTCCTAGGCTCTGTGGTTTAACCCACAGCGCCACCCATTCGATCGCTTTAGCCTCTATGAAATGGTAAGCCTTACGCTCCGTATCTGAACCGTAAGACGCAAAGGCCAAGTTGGTTACTGCCCAGCCTTTTGTCCCAAGGCGAGATTTTCTACCATACAATGAAGAAGGCAACAAAGTACCGTATTTTTCGCTCTATAGGACGCACCCGAACATAGTACGCACCTTGTTTTAGAGGGGGAGAACAAGAAAAAAAAATTCTCCCCCTCTCTGCTCAGCGCCCCTTCAGCGAAGCAGGAGAAACGGACCCCTTCCATTTCTCCTCTCGCTTGGCTGAAGGGGCGCTGCGCAGCTCTCCTTCTCTGCTGAAGCTAGGAGAGTCTTGCTCTCCTGGCTTCAGCGAAAGGAACCTGAAGCCTACGGAACGCAGTGGGAACTCACGCTGCACTCCAAAGGCTTCAGGCGGCCATCCCAGAAGCCTGGAGAGCAAGAGGGGTCAGTGTGCACCGACCCCTCTCGCTCTCCAGGCTTCAGCGAAAGCAACGCGAAGCCTCCGGAGCGCGGCAGGAGCGCTCCCTCTGCGCTTCGGAGGCTTTGCGTTGCTATTGCTAAAGCCAAGGAGCCTGCATTCGCTCCATAGGACGCACACACATTTCCCCTTAATTTTTGGAGGGGGAAAAGTGCGTCTTATAGAGCGAAAAATATGGTACATAACTTCACGAACCCGCAGGTTGACGTGTATGAACACAAGGAGTTGCTTCACTCTGATTTGGCCCATCTAATCCAGTGCTGACCTAACTGGCAGTCAATCTTCAAGGTCTCAATCAAAGATCTTTTCCATGCCTATTACTGGTGATGCCTGGGAGCACATGGCCCCTCCACAGGTGATGTGAGCAGGTTAGGCAAGGTGCTTTTGAAAGGAAAATACAGATAGCTATCCTGTTTGACCTGAGAAGCCATTTAATTCAAGGTCAGGTCATGTGAATTCAAGATCCAAGGAAGGCTGTGGTCCTGGAAGCAAGGGCTGTTGACATCAGTGCTTCTGAAGAAACCTGCTTAGGTTCACACTGTAAGGATGAAACTAGATACAGCCTGCAGTGTGATGTCATTTTCCTTGTGCCAATAGCCAATTATGTGAGACAGGCAGTGTGGGAACGCACAAGGGGATGAAGACTAGGAAGACAGACAGTTGCAGTAACCCTGTTACTTGTAATGTAAGGTTACCAGACGTCTCTGCTTCCCGGCGACAGTCCCAGGATTTACAAATCGGTCCCCTGACAAAATCCTATCAGTTGAAGTTGAAATCCTGAAGTTGAAAAGGGTACCAGGATTCATTGGGGGGAAAATCTGGTAACCTTATTGTAATGCCTGGTTCCATCCCAGCTGCACAGGATGAGACAAAAAGCTCATGGCATGGTCAATCAGGTTTGGGACATCAGCGACAAAATAGCCTCTCTCAGGGCTCATTCACACTTCCTGCTTGTCCCACACTTTATAGGCAAGGCTCCGAGTGGTTTTGCCTTTGCTCTGCTCCCCCAGAAAACCCAGTCTTTAGTGCTGAATCGAAACAAACTGCAGTCTGCAGAAAACCCGATTGCCATTTGTTCCGATTTAGCGCTTAAGATTGGGTTTCCTGGGGGCATTGGTGGGGCAAATGGAGATGTAGATAAGTCCTCCGTTGTTTATATTTCATGGGGGGAGACTTTTTTTTTATTACTTCTCACTTTTTCATGGAAGTATGAAAAGCAAAAAGAACATTAATCTACTATTAAACACTTTTTAAAAAAGTTGCCCAGGAAATATGCCGTCTAGGATAGCAGAAGTGTTGCTTGGCTATAAAATCAATGGAAAGAAAGAAATTAGAAAGGATAATGAGAGGAAATAGGTAATTAAAGCGTCTTCAGCACTCCCCCTTCCCCCAAGAAAAGGGGGAGGAGAGAGAGCGCAATTAAGAGAGGCTATTCAAGGAGCAATTAAGAGGCTATTTATTGCTAATCCCCCAGCTGCAATCACAAGCAGGCAATAAAACGGACAGGACCTGCAAACATTCATTAAACCTGGAAAGCCTTAAAGGTGCTTTGCTTGTCAGCACGGGACAGGGCTGGTGCTGCAGCATTTGTGTTCACAGAATCACCCACAAATTGGGTGTGCAAAACTCATGGGAGGATTGCACAGGAAACAATGTGGCTGAACAACAGCAGACAACCCAAGTAAACAAAGGCTGGTCATTCCAAAGAGAGAGGCTATTACTGTATGTGGAAGTCACATAAATTTATGCATAGGGCTTCCTGGTGTTCTTGGTCACCCTGGATCAGTCATGTGTGAGCTTTTAACATGCTCAGGAAAGGTTATGGCAGTGGTAGGCGACATGGCAGCCTTCAGATGTAGCTGGCTTGCAGTTCCCATCAGCCCCAGCCTGTGTGGCCGACGGTTAAAATAAAAATTTGGATGGTGAGGAGCAAGCGAATAGAGAAAGGTTTTTCTCCCTCTTTCAGATCACTCAGGGACATTCAGTGAAGCTGAATGTTTAGGATAGGACAAAAGAAGTACAGTGGTACCTCGGGTTAAGTACTTAATTCGTTCCGGAGGTCCATTCTTAACCTGAAACTGTTCTTAACCTAAGGTACCACTTTAGCTAATGAGGCCTCCTGCTGCCGTCGCGCAGCCGGAGCACGATTTCTGTTCTCATCCTGAAGCAAAGTTCTTAACCCGAGGTACTATTTCTGGGTTAGAGGAGTATGTAACCTGAAACATATGTAAACTGAAGCGTATGTAACCCGAGGTACCACTGTACTTCTTTCCCTCTGGATTTTGCTCCCACAAAATGTAGTGGTGGCTTCAAATGAGGATTAGATACCTTCATGGAGGAATAAGGTTATCAATGGCTACCTTCACTGTCAGAGGCAATATGCCTCTGCGTGCGACTTGTTTGAAACCACAGGAAGGGAAAGATCTGCCAAAAAAGCTGGAAAACATCTTCATGTATGCGACAACGGCCGCGAGAGTTTTAATAGCACAAGGATGGAAGACTGAAGAAACCCCAACTAAAGAATCATGGCAAGAAAAATTGACGGACTATGCAGAACTGGCAAAACTGTCATACAAGCTACAGGACAAGGATAACTGTGACTTTAAAGATGAATGAGAACCCTTTACAAAATATTTGAAGACGCAACAAAGTGAACTGAACTCCTTGGCTGGTTTTGAATAAACATTCACAAACTTTTTATTGATAATTATCAGCTAAATAGTTTGAGGATCTATACAACTGTGTAACATGCAGAAAGCAGCATTTTTAGAGAAATCAAAGACTGGAACTGAGGGAAGTCGGGGGTGGGTTCTGTGGGGGGAGGGAGGGGGAGGGAGGAAAAATGGGGGGGGAAATAAGGATGATATGTTTCTGGATAATATGTTTTGTTTTAATTCTGAATAAAAAGTTATTTAAAAAAGAAAAAGAAACCACAGGAGAGGAAAGAGCTCTTGGGTCCTGGTTATGGGGTTCTCACAACCATCTGGTTGGCCCGATAATGTTCTTACAGTTGAGGATGAGGAGAGATGTAGTGCAACATCTGAAGGCTACCCCTGGGCTCCAGACTTACAGCACGATGTGATCTGGCTTCAGTTTTAGCTGAACAGTATTCCTAAGGGACGGGGGTGGTGCTGTGGGTTAAACCACAGAGCCTAGGACTTGCCGATCAGAAGGTTGACGGTTCAAATCCCCACGATGGGGTGAGCTCCCATTGCTCTGTCCCTGCTCCTGCCAACCTAGCAGTTCAAAAGCATGTCAAATGCAAGTAGATAAATAGGTACCACTCTGGCGGGAAGGTAAACGGCATTTCCGTGCGCTGCTCTGGTTCGCCAAAAGTGGCTTAGTCATGCTGGCCACATGACCCGGATGTTGTACACCAGCTCCCTCAGCCAATAAAGCGAGATGAGCGCCGCAACCCCAGAGTCGGCCACGACTGGACCTAATGGTCAGGGGTCCCTTTACCTTTATTCCTAGGAGGACAGGTTTGTGGCAGGGGTGAGGGGCTGTGGCTTCACGCTGAGCGGTACTGACAGCTGGCTCGGTTGCAGAGGCAGCACCAGACGTATGCAGGCATAGTCCTGTGGTTTGCTTGGTTGCTTACGTGCTTTCTCCTTCCCACAGAGCCAAGCCGAAGCACACTACAAGGGGAACCGCCATGCCCGGCGAGTAAAGGGAATTGAGGCCGCCAGGACGCGGCAGAAGGAATCGGGAGCCCGCGAGGGAGACAAACCGGGGCCTGTGGGCAGTCCGTCCTCCAGCACCGGGGAGAGTGACTCTGACCGCGCAGGTACTGAGTTTCCCATTCTGGTCTTGCCCTAGAGCCTGAGGAGCGTGTGTTTGTGCTGTGTTTGAAGTGCTGTGTATTCCCAGAAGAAGGTGACTGGGCTTTGTGAGCTCCCTGTGGCACAGTTTGCACCAGAGCTTAGCTCCAGAACATGTCACCCAAAGTCTCCCCGTTTCCATACAAGAACTCTGCCCTGAAACACCAGGAAGTAAAACTGAAGAGCTGTGGCCCTGATCATTCAGAGAGCATTTCCCTCACCACTAAATGCAGCCCAGTCACATGTATTTTCTTGGCTGTTTCTTTTTAAAAAACCAAGAACAACAAATGAATAGCTCAGTGGTGAAATAGCTCAGCTGGTTAGGAACCCAGGCTTCCTTAACCTCGGCCCTCCAGATGTTTTTGAGACTACAATTCCCATTATCCTTGACCACTGGTCCTGCTAGCTAGGGATCATGGGAGTTGTAGTCCAAAAACATCTGGAGGGCCGAGGTTGAGGAAGCCTGGGTTAGAGCATGGTGCCGATTACACCAAGGTTGCAGGTTCGATCCCCGTATGGGACAATTGCATATTCTGGCATTGCATGGGGTTGGACTAGAATGATGATCTAGGATTCTATGAATTCTATTGAGGGGGGGACTTGCCCTTCATTCCCAGTAGGAGAGTGTGTTGCTCTACCCACATGCCCTGCAGGATTTTGCAGCCTTTTCCTTCCCGCAGTGCAGCCAGGCAGGTGTGGCGAATATTGACAATGCTGGCTAAGGAAGAAATACAGGGCCCTGGGCATTGCCTGTATCCCGCCTCAATTACAGGGTTCAATAAGACATTAGCCGTATTCTGCATCAATTATAGGGTCAAGGGCGAAACCTTTGCTCAGAAGGTTGGGGGGGGGGAGGCCTGGCTCTCGCATCCTGCCTTTGACATCTTGCCTGTCCTCAGTGCTGGGAACTTGAGCTGACTTGTCAGCACTGGTGACGGAGGAGCAAGCGGGTAATTAAATCGCATCTAATTAAACATTGATCACGGCTCTGATGGCCGGTGGAAATGGAGCTGGGGCTGTAGCCAAGTGACTCTCCTGGGGAACTCTGCCTCCCAGCTGTAGAGAAGGGTGCCAAGTAACTACTAAACCCATTCCCCCAGCCCCACGGCACTCCCCACACACAACCTCAGATGAGATGGGTTGACGCCCTCCTCCCTGCTATGCCGCTGCCAAGAACAATAGCTAATCTGAGAACTTTTGTGTGCTTTAAGGAAGGAGGAAGAACAAAGAGCAGGGGTCTAGTAGATGCCTTGGGGACTCTGGTAAACTGGGAGGGAGCACAGGTAAAAAACAGAAGCCACCTTGCCTGTAGCAGGAAGGCTAAAGACAAGAGCAGGGGTTGTCATCCCAGCAAGAGGCTTTTGTTTTTATGGCAGGATTTAACCCAGGGCTGAAATGAGAGCTTTCTCTGCCGTGTCACTACACTTTATCCCAGGGATGGGGAACCAATACTCCCCATATGTTGTTGGACTCCCAAGTCCCACCAGCCCCAGGCAGCTTGGCCCAGTGGGCAAGGATGACGGGAGCTGGGAGTTCAGCAACATCAAGAGTGTCAAAGGTTCCCCTCCTTTGGATCCTTTGATAAAACAACAAATGCCATGCAGTACCTTAAAAAGTAGGGACGCGGGTAGCGCTGTGGGTTAAACCACAGAGCCTAGGACTTGCCAATCAGAAGGTCGGCGGTTCGAATCCCCGCGACGGGGTGAGCTCCCGTTGCTTGGTCCCTGCTCCTGCCAACCTAGCATTTCGGAAGCACGTCAAAGTGCAAGTAGATAAATAGGTACCGCTCCGGCAGGAAGGTAAAGGGCATTTCCGAGCGCTGCTCTGGTTCACCAGAAGCAGCTTAGTCATGCTGGCCACATGACCCGGAAGCTGTACGCCGGCTCCCTCAGCCAATAAAGTGAGATGAGTGCCGCAACCCCAGAGTCGGTCACGACTGGACCTAATGGTCAGGGGTCCCTTTACCTTTACCTTTTACCTTAAAAGCCAGGAGCTTAACAGGCAAGAAGAAACTGTGAAGATGTTCTTCAGGGTGTGTGTTGTGGGTGCTGTATAAATAAAATTCATAGACTCAGCGCCTCTCTGCTAGGTATCTGTAAACCCATGCGTGCCTGCATCTGGGAGTGTGCAGAGTCTATATTTTGCAAGGTGATTTTAAAAGGCGGCGAAGGAACATGTTCTGCAAACAGGCACAATGCGTGACTCAACCAAGCGAAATTAACATTCATTTAGAAATTGACAAGCCCATAAATGTAGATAGGCCCCAGACATAACCAACCCTCTCAGGCTGATGTTCAAGCTGCATTACATGCGAGGGTAATTACTGTTTGCAACCACTTAACCAGCCATGTCACCATTCAAACCCAGAGAAATGATGTCTATATAATGAAATGGTGTCAGATAAGGACATGGTCTGAGGGCACAAGAGGCAAATGCCTTGCTAATGCTAAGCAAGCGCAGGCCTCCTCATTGGTGCCTGGATGGGAGACCATCTGGAAGCTCCCTGTAGGCAGCTTTTGAGTTCTGCGATAGAAGAAAGGTGGAAAATAAATGTACACATTAAATAAAATAAAGCGTCCTATCTTTCAGTGGGCTCCAGTTCAGCAGGCTGGCACTCTGTTGATCTTGAGCAGAGAAGGAAGCAGTATGTGAAAATTGCCAAGCTGGCTTCTTTTAAAGAAAATGTGCTTCAAACTTTAGGTCACATCCACACCATACATTTAAAGCCTGATTAACAGTCATTGAGAATCCCGGGAACTGTAGTTCGTTTAGGGTGCTGGGAATTAGTTGCACCAACAGGGTAAAGAACAGCTTCTATCTGTGGGCTGTTAGGCTGCTGAATGAAAAGATAACAACAGGGCAACTGACTTTCAGGTTTGGTGGGTGTGCGTCAGTAAATGAGGGGAATTAAGACTAAGAGAGCTGAGTGGGGGGTGCTCGTGTAATCCCACTGTATACACGTTGTACAAGTGACAATAAAGTATTTTAATTCTAGCTCCCCCTTAACAAACCAAAGTTCCCAGGATTCTTGGGGGCGAGCCAGGCCTGCTAAAGTGGTTTAAGAGTGCTTTAAACATGTGATATGAATGTGACCTCATATTCTGCCTTTTAGCCTAGAAACAGGTGAAGGATTAGCCCAGAATAAGTTCTGAATGGCAGGAGCTAGGCCTAGAATATGTTGAGCCATGCCTTTGAGCATGCACAGAAAAAGCATCTCTGATTGCCATACAATTGATGGCAGCCTGGGGGCTAGCCCCCAGATTTTGCCGTCTGAAGTGAAGGACAAGTGCAATTGGCAACTGGATCTTCCTTCACCACTGGTGATGTAACAGCACGCTTCACGGCTCCTGATGGAAACAGGCTAGTTTAGGGGGGTCAGGGCAAGTTGCTGTCCCTTCCCCAGCCCTGGGCATTCTGTTGCCTGAAGCAGCCGCCTCTGTTTACCTAATGATAGGGCTGGCGCTGCCAGAATATTTTGGAGAAAATGGCATAGGTTGCCAGATTAGAGGATTAAAGCCCCTTTTTAGAAATTTAGTCACTATATGGTTTGATTTGCATGCATTACCTCACGTCGCTCCACATTCTTCCCTCCCCTCATCCGCCTTCCCCAATGGCTCAGACCAAAAAATGATGAAAAGACACAAAACAAAAACTAGGGGAAAACAAGAGTATTAGCGCCACATGAAACAACCAACTGGAATCAGCTGGGGGCCAGAAATGCATGTGTAAACAAGATTGTTGTTGTTGTTTTGCCGAACTCCTGAACACCACCCGCGGTTGAGCTCAGCAAGCTCCCTTGGGAAGCAGATTCCTCAAAGAATTTATTGTCTCTGGATGCTTCAAAAATAAATAAATCTCAATACTTTTAAATTCTTTAAAAATATATTTCAAAAGCAAACATTGGGGGATTTTTTTTTAAAAAAAGATTGATTTTTGAGATTGTGTGCAATTCTATTTCACCTCTGATGCAGGTGGCTTTAGTCTATATACAGCACACAGCCCTAGATTATATGGGGAGGGCTCCTAGCTGAGTTTTGCATGTAGAAGGTCCCAGGCTGTATCACAGAATCATAGAATCATAGAGTTGGAAGAGACCACAAGGGCCATCGAGTCCAACCCCCTGCCAAGCAGGAAACACCATCAGAGCACTCCTGACATATGGTTGTCAAGCCTCTGCTTAAAGACCTCCAAAGGAGGAGACTCCACCACACTCCTTGGCAGCAAATTCCACTGTCGAACAGCTCTTACTGTCAGGAAGTTCTTCCTAATGTTTAGGTGGAATCTTCTTTGGCATCCTTGGCATCCTCAGCTAAAACGGATCAGGCCATAGGTGATGGGAAAGACCTCTCTCTGCCCAACACCCTGGGAAGCTGCTTCCAGTCAGAATAAGAGAAAATATGCTCTGCTTCCTAATCTCAGTTGTTTGTGGTGACATTGCGGCTCTACAACTGGCGTAGGAAATCCATTTTGCCCATGGGTTTCTTCCAACTCTGCAATTCTATAAGTCTATGAAGCTAGGTGGACAAATAGCTTGCTCCGATATAAAGCAGGTTCCTTTGTTTCTGATGCTAAGATTAAAATAAGTACCTTTTCATCCCAGGTCCCGATACCAATTCTTGGGGACTTCTGTTCTCTCCATTCAGACAACTGTCCATTTAGTCCTAAGGTAAAGGGACCCCTGACCATTAGGTCCAGTCGTGACCGACTCTGGGGTTGCGGCGCTCATCTCGCTTTATTGGCCGAGGGAGCCGGCGTACAGCTTCCTGGTCATGTGGCTAGCATAACTAAGCCGCTTCTGGCAAACCAGAGCAGCGCACGGAAACGCCGTTTACCTTCCCGCCGGAAGAGGTACCTATTTATCTACTTGCACTTTGACGTGCCTTTGAACTGCTAGGTGGGCAGGAGCAGGGACCAAGCAACGGGAGCTCACCCTGTTGCGGGGATTCGAACCGCCAACCTTCTGATCGGCAAGTCCTAGGCTCTGTGGTTTAACCTACAGCGCCACCTGCATCCCTTCCATTTAATCCTACTCTTAACCAATTCCTGATCCACAAGAGGACTTCAAAGCCCATCAAATCCACTTTTTAAAACTGACTTAAACACACACACACAAACACCTATTTAATGTGAGCTTTTGCTGTTGTTTTCCCATCTTGTAAGGTGTGTCTGAACTCTGTTGGGCTCCATCAGCCTGTTGCTGGACATTTTCTCAAGGTCTAGCAAATGCTTGGCACAGATGCTGTTGTCTTGAGACATAGAAATTATAGGAATAATTACTCAAAGCTGCTGGGATCTTGCCACCAATGACCTCAGAACTATATTTTTGGGCTTCCCTCCCCTCTCCTGAGCAAGACCCTGTTGCTTTTGCTCAGGATTTGGGCTGAGAGAAAGGGATAGGGATGATGAGAAGTGCATCTAGGTGACTCACCAGAGAAGGGTGTAACTTACAACAACACAGAGCGCTCAGTCCTGCCTGCATGCTCACCATGTGTGTCTTCTGGCTGGCGGTGTTGTCATAACAATCCCAGGCAGGATTCCAAAGCCATGTTCTCACCGGGGGCTCTTGTTCAAGACCTTTCCCTCAGGCTCCATCCCAGGGGAGCCCAGGTGCTGCATTCAAGTTGTGCAGGTCTTATTCTCCCAATTGGCTCAGCTGGTGTGTGCTTTAGACTGAGCCTGGCTATAAACAAAATTAAAAGCTGCAGAATTTTCTATAAAGCAAGCACATCCCCGCTAGTCCCTATACCTTGCGGCAAAGCCTAAATGCAGGAAGATGAATGCAGGAAGAGTCAGGCAGAGCAAAGGAAATCCTCTTTCATGCAGTGCATGGTTGAACTATGGAGGCAGTGGCCTAACTTAAAAGGTAAAGGGACCCCTGACCATTAGGTCCAGTCGTGACCAACTCTGGGGTTGCGGCGCTCATCTCGCTTTATTGGCAGAGGGAGCCGGCGTACAGCTTCTGGGTCATGTGGTCAGCATGACTAAGCCACTTCTGGCAAACCAGAGCAGCGCATGGAAACACCGTTTACCTTCCCACCAGAGCGGTACCTATTTATCTACTTGCACTTTGACGTGCTTTCAAACTGCTAGGTTGGCAGGAGCAGGGACTGAGCAACGGGAGCTCACTCCATCGCTGGGATACAAACCGCCGACCTTCTGATTGGCAAGTCCCAGACTCTGTGGTTTAACCCACAGCGCCACCCGTGTCCCAGTGACCTAACTTAGATGACTTTAAAAGAGGATTAGGCATATCGATGGGGGGATGCGTCTATCAATTGCTGCTAGCCACAATGGCTATGTTTGCAGGGAATCACAAATTGGGAGAGTGCTGTTAGTCCTGCTCATGTTTTTCCCATAGCCTTCTGGTGGGCAACTGTGAGAAAAGGATGATGGACTAGATGGGCTACTTACTGGCCTGATCCTGCAGCCTCTTCTTCTGTTCTTTCAAATCATTTCAAAACTTGCATTTTTTATGGTTTACCCCAGCTTCGATTTCCCTCTTTTGTTTCTGGATTGCAAGCCCCTTTAGGAAGGAGCCCCCTCCTCTGTGAACCACGATATGCGTGGATGGTGCTGCTGTATAGATAACATTCACAGACTTGGTGCCTCTCTGCTAGGTATCGGCAAACCCTTCTTTGGGAGATTACAGAGGGTCCCAGAGGCAACACATTTATTGATTCTGTGTGTCAACCCGTTTTCCCTGAAAGACTTGACTCCGTCACTCTGTAGGAAAGAAGCTTTGGGGTTTATGGTTGCTGTGAAACACACTCTCATATAGACTCATCAATTTGGAAGGAACCTCAAAGGTCATCCAGCTCAACCTCCTGAAAATCCGGAATATCTACTGTCACAGCATCTCTCCTAGGTGGTCATCTAGCTTCAGTTAAAAACCTTTAAGGAGAGAGAGAGGCCATCACTTTCTGAGGCAGCCTTCTCTATTGTCTTGCAGTATGAACATAAGCGGAGCCTTGCCAGGATCAGGCCAGTCTAGTCCAATCTCCTGTTCTTGCGGTGGCCAAGCAGATGCCTATGGGAAGCCTGCAAAGCAGGATCTGACCACTACAGCCCTCTCTCCACTTGTGATTAATCATAGAAGTATTTGCAGTACTAGGGACATGGGTGGCACTGTGGGTTAAACTACAGAGCTTAGGACTTGCCGATCAGAAGGTCGGCAGTTCAAATCCCCACGACGGGGTGAGCTCCTGTTATTCGGTCCCTGCTCCTGCGAACCTAGCAGTTTGAAAGCACGTCAAAGTGCAAGTAGATAAATAGGTACCACTACGACGGGAAGGTAAACGGCATTTCCGTGCACTGCTCTGGTTCGCCAGAAGCAGCTTAGTAATGCTGGCCACATGACCCGGAAGCTGTATGCCGGCTCCCTCAGCCAATAAAGCGAGATGATTGCCGCAACCCCAGAGTCGGCCACGACTGGACCAAATGGTCAGGGGTCCCTTTGCCTTTACCTTTATTTGCAGTACTGAGAAGGAAGACGAGCCAAACAGAAACCTAAATGGTCAACATAGGAACCAGTATGGCCAGGCAGATAGGGGGTCCAATCCAGCTTAAGTTGTGTTTAAGGCTGTGGTCCTGTTAATTCTTACTGGGAGTAAGAATTGAACAAAGTGGGGTTGAGTACTGAGGATTGATTGAAGACCCATTGATTGAATCCAGAGGAACAAAGATAGCTCAGCTAACTTAAATCAGACTGCCTTCAGAGGGATTTAATCACAGCAATGTTTAGCAGGATTGGGTCGACAGGTTTGCCACCTTCTTAAGTGCCTTTAACAGCAAGCCGCCATACAGAAATTACGCAGCTGAAGCTTTCCCTGTCACTTCCGTTTCTATGCTTGGAAATCTCTCCACGCTTAATTTTCAGAGTCTCAGGTTGCTGTTAGGGGCATAGGCCAATGAAACGGATGTAACCCCCAGTGAGACTTCAGCCAGGTAAAGTTCAAGCCTGCGCTTGACAGCAAACCAGTTTCATGGCATAGGTGAAGGCAAATTTGTCAGCTACCCACCCACCCCTCTTTTGGCAACGTTTCTGTTCCTGGTTGCTAAATTTTGGGCTGTTGTTCGGATGTTTAAACTCAAGCTCGGAACTGGCAGAAAGTTGAAAAGTAACACTGAATTTTAACGATGAAAGTTAGAGGCACTGAACAAAACTGGCAACCTTTGGTGCTCCATGTTATCTTGGTTTCTGTCTGTCACAGAGGAGGAGCAGTGAACAGCTTCGCCAGTATGATTATGCAGATGGAAAAAGATTAGATCTGTGGAGGAGCTTTGTGTACTAAGATGGGTACGGAAATAGTTGATTGTAAGCATTCACTGTACTCGGGGCTGTAGTCTCTTCAGCGAAAAGATCCCAAGTTCTCTGCCCCAAAACACCAAATTGTATCAGCTGAGTTGTTGTTGTTTAGTCGTTTAGTCGTGTCCGACTCTTCATGACCCCATGGACCAGAGCACGCCAGGCACTCCTGTCTTCCACTGCCTCCCGCAGTTTGGTCAAACTCATGCTGGTAGCTTTGAGAACATTACCCAACCATCTCGTCCTCTGTCGTCCCCTTCTCCTTGCGCCCTCCATCTTTCCTAGCATCAGGGTCTTTTCCAGGGAGTCTTCTATTCTCATGAGGTGGCCAAAGTATTGGAGCCTCAGCTTCACGATCTGTGCTTCCAGTGAGCAGTCAGGGCTGATTTCCTTAAGAATGGATAGGTTTGATCTTCTTGCAGTCCATGGGACTCTCAAGAGTCTCCTCCAGCAGCATAATTCAAAAGCATCAATTCCTCGGCTATCAGCCTTCTTTATGGTCCAGCTCTCACTTTCATACATCACTACTGGGAAAACCATAGCTTTAACTATATGGACCTTTGTTGGCAAATCAGTTGAGTAAGTTGTACCAATGTGTGCATACTGGGGTTCTGCTTAATTCATATCTGCACGCTCAAGTCCATGGAGGAACGAGGACTTGGGCAGAATACTGATGACCGAACTCCCTTTGTATTTGCAAGCTTATCTTCACAGCCACAAAGATTACAAACTCGTTTAAAAAGAAAGAAGGGAAGTTGGGATCCCTGGGGGGGGGGGGGTTTGAAATGGGCATCAGACATCACACACATTTGGTGCAGAGCGACTGCAGAGGCAGAGCATCCGTTCCTTGCTCCTTGCATCCTGGCAACGCTGCTTCTGTCCCAGCCCTGAACCAGCTTGCGCATTAAGTGAGATTACTCTCCGGAGGGGGAAGAGGGATGCAGTGGGGACAGGAAGTCCGCCTTCCCAGTTCTGCTCATTTCTTCCACATTTCTTCCTTTCTGGGAGAAAGCGGACAACCAAAGCCTGGTAGGCTAGGATTCACTGATCTTATGTATGAATAGGAACCACATGCTGGGCTGGCAAGCTCACAAGTTCTGTCTTGTGGGGTGTGGGGGTGCGCCTGTGCAGTATCACATGCACACGCCTTTTTAAGATCCTGAAAGGCAGACAGGGTAAGATGCAAATGAAAACAATGGAAAGCTGGGAATTTCAGGAATCTCACGGCTGCACCAAGCCAAACCCTTTGTTTTATGGCAGGATCACAGCCTTGAAGTAAATAAAGTGAAGGTTCTTGGGGAAAGAGGCATGGCATAGGGAGTCTAGGCTTAATACAAGTGAGAGATCAGACTGCTAGCTCTCTCTTTTTTTAAAGGGTCTGTTCCTGCACCTTGGACAACAGTTTGAACCATGTAGATGTAGGTGGTGAAGTTTCTTCCGTCATTTTTCTTCCAGGCCAGGGAAGACTTCAGTTGTGTCAGGTTGCTGTTAAAATATACAGGGCTAGATTTGAAAGAAAGGCCCTTTGCTCAACCCCAGAACATCCTGCATCTACACATCTGAAATAAAAAGCCAGGAATTGCAGACAGGCTTAAGCCAGGGGGAGGGGAGGGGGGTACTCTCCTATATGAGAGTGGATTTTGGCCAATAACACAGTGCCACAGGGTGGTAGAGGGGCACACGCCAGAATTTCCTCTTCTTCACAGCTGTCACATGTCTTCTACAGCATCAGATTGTGCTAGCTTGACCTCTGTCCATTTGGACATTTAGAAAGAGATCACCACACTCTCTGCTCCCTAGATCAGTGACATCCATCCTTCTTAGCCCTGGAGTTCCCAGGTTGAAACCAGAGCTGTGTTTTAATGGGAGAAGTTGATCCTTTAAACCAGGAGCAGCGCACCTGCTGTCTTCCAGCTCCTACCAGCCCCAGCCAGCATGGCCAATGGTCAGGCATGATGGGAGCTGGAGTCTGTCAACATGTATAGAGAGGCATAGGTTCCTTGTCTCTCTCTATAGGGACCTGAATCTGTCACTAGGCAGTGG
Organism: Podarcis siculus; assembly: GCA_034642415.1. NCBI lineage: Eukaryota > Metazoa > Chordata > Lepidosauria > Squamata > Lacertidae > Podarcis > Podarcis siculus. The sequence continues at coordinate 2,440,953 of JAXCMG010000064.1, read as the reverse complement.
CACTTAAGCCCGACCCTCGCCTTCTCTGAAGAAAAGAAGCCACTGTAATGCCTTTGCCCCGTTCTTGCTGTCCATGCTGCATGCTGAGCTAGGGAGCCTTTTTGTTTCTCTTTTTATTGCAGCTGTGTTAATGAAATGATTGCTTTTGGGGGACGGCATAATCCGGAGCACATGCCTGGCTCCCGAGCCAGGGCCGCTGTTTATTCTGTTGACACATTAATCTGGGCCGGGCTGCTTTGGTTTCGACTGAGCTGGGCCAAGCAGGCTTCTGCCTGAGCCCAGAAACCATCCCCAGCTCAGTCTGATTGCAATTCTTCAAAATTGGATCTAATAATAGCTGTCTGCTTCGAGCTAAATAGAGCAACAACTGTGATCCGGTGGTGATGGAGCATATAGACAAGGCCGGCCTGAGACATTCTGCAGAGCAGCTAATGGCACCCACTCTCACAGGTCGAGGTGTGCGGCAGGCGTGGCTTGCTGGTACGGCAGGGCTGCCACACTGGTTTCCCAGCAGGTGGATTGCCGTTGCTTGCAGGGAGAGAGAGGGAGAGATGGTACGGAGACAGGCGTGGTGCAGACACATTGGCAGAGGCAATCTGGCAGTCTCCCGAGGGTGCGTGCAGAATTCATCATGCGAAAGGCTGGGCTGGATGAATCCCTAGCCGGAATTAAGATTGCCAGAAGAAATATCAACCACCTCAGATATGCAGATGATACAACCTTGATGGCAGAAAGTGAGGAGGAATTAAAGAACCTTTTAATGAGGGTGAAAGAGGAGAGCACAAAATATGGTCTGAGGCTCAACATCAAAAAAACGAAGATCATGGCCACTGGTCCCATCACCTCCTGGCAAATAGAGGGGGAAGAAAGGGAGGCAGTGAGAGATTTTACTTTCTTGGGCTCCATGATCACTGCAGATGGTGACAGCAGCCACGAAATTAAAAGACGCCTGCTTCTTGAGAGACAAGCAATGACAAACCTAGACAGCATCTTAAAAAGTAGAGACATCACCTTGTCAACAAAGGTCCATATAGTAAAAGCTGTGGTTTTCCCAGTAGTGATGTATGGAAGTGAGAGCTGGACCATAAAGAAGGCTGATCGCCGAAGAATTCATGCTTTTGAATTATGGTGCTGGAGGAGACTCTTGAGAGTCCCATGGACTGCAAGAAGATCACCCTCTCCATTCTGAAGGAAATCAGCCCTGAGTGCTCACTGGAAGGACAGATCGTGAAGCTGAGGCTCCAATACTTTGGCCACCTCATGAGAAGAGAAGACTCCCTGGAAAAGACCCTGATGCTGGGAAAGATGGAGGGCACAAGGAGAAGGGGACGACAGAGGACGAGATGGTTGGGTAATGTTCTCAAAGCTACCAGCATGAGTTTGACCAAACTGCGGGAGGCAGTGGAAGACAGGAGTGCCTGGCGTGCTCTGGTCCATGGGGTCACGAAGAGTCAGATACGACTGAACTACTAAACAACAACCAAAACCTCCTTTCCCTGCCTGGAAGTGCCCCACCTGCCAGGAAGGTAACATAGTGGCCCCTCCCCACCCAGCAAGTATGGGACAAGCAGAAGTGTGGATGAGCCCTCTGTCTCCAGCTTCCGCAGGGCAGAGGAGCATACTGGGTAGATGAAACCAAGGAAGGAGTCAGGAGGGAATTGGTGCCGTGTTCATATTGATATTTGGAGCTGGGAGCTACCTGTTTCGCTGCCGACTCAGAATTCTGCAGAAATGTCCTTATTTATAGATCTGACCCTTTGCCCTTCTGGCTCAAGGCTGTGGTGGGTTGCTATATGGCGGAGGGAGCAACACTTTCCTTTTCAAACGTCCCGGAAAAGTGCCAGCTTGCCTTAAAAGGTTCTTGTCTTGAGGGAGTTGAGTCACATGCTCAATGTCTCTTCCCTAAGTCTTCTAAGCCCCGTGACCACAGCAAACAAGGTTCAAATCCCAGCTGATGCCAGGGGAGCTGAAAGCACTAGAAGCCTGGGCTTATTCTCTTCTTTCTGCTGCTGAAACCCAGCTGGCGGAAGGGAAGACAGGGTGAAACTAAGGCACCCAGCACGAAGCCTTGAGAGCATTTAGGGCAGTGTTTCCCAAACTTGGGTCTCTAGCTGTTTTTGGACTGCAGTTTCCATAATCCCTGACCACTGTTGGACTCTGATTCCCATCACCAACTGCCCAGCATTGTTAGGGATGATTGGAGCTGATGTTCAACAACATTTGCAGGACCACAGGTTCCCCAGCCATGGTGTAGAACAGGGTTTCCCCAGCAGTTTTTGGACTACAATTCCCATCATCCCTGACCCACTGTTCCTGCTAGCCAGGGATGGTGGGAGTTGTAGTCTAAAAACAACTGGAGACCCAAGTTTTGCTTGGTCACCATAGGTGACCAGGAATTCTGTGCAGGTGAGCAGGAGCACAGGTGGGAGAGGCCACTTGGTTTCTGTGCTAGCTATGGAAGAAGGAAAACCCTTTTTTAAAATTCCCAGTATAGAAATGCAGAGTGTTAGCAGAGGTGGAGGACTGGGTGACTCTAGAACTTCACCAATCCACTTGGTAGAAGACTTCTTTTTGTGGAGGGAGGGGGACAACACTTGCCTGCTAAGGGATGAATAACCTGTGTTTCAGCATGAGCCACAGAGAAAGGAGCTTCCTTCTATGGCATAGAACTAGCATAGAAATACAACCTACTAGAAGTCTAGTAATTTTGGGGGGTGGGGGGGCATGCAGGCTAGTAACCCTTGTGTACTTATTTGTAGGATTGGTTGTGTTCAGCTGGCAGTACTGAGGTAGGGAAGCAAAGGGACAACATTATGGCAAGTGGAGAAGAAAACATTTTACTGCTAGGCCTGTTCCCTGATCCAGGTCATTCTGTGTGGGGAAGGAAGGTGTCAGGAATGCTTTAGGTCACATTGGAAAATCCACGCACATTGGACATCTGCTGTGGGCTGTTTACTTTATCTGTGTGCAAGGGTGTCAAAGCTAACAGTCTTGCCTATATTGGGCTGTCAGGACAATTTTATTCGGATGTCTGTAACAGCCCTCGCCATCATATATATATATACAAGTACTGAAGAAATGAACCTATGCTGCCAATTCTCGTAATAGACCAGTATAAAGTAAGCAGCACATAAGCGGCACACAGAACCCTAGAAAACCATTCTACGTTCTAAATCTTACATTAATAATCCAAAAATTGAGAGAGCTATGTACAAGATCTGCTACAGAAGCCACAAACAGAAAACTCATTCAAATTGTGTCCAAAAGGAAGATTCAGTCTTTAAAGGTTCCTTTAGCCAGGCTCCAGTAGATATCAACAAAGGTAAGTTGCATCAAACAGAGTGTCGGCGATGTTATGCTCAAGGGTTAGATATCAATGAGGATGTTGTTGTTGTTCTTTAGTCGTTTAGTCATGTCCGACTCTTCGTGACCCCATGGACCCCATGAATTCTGCATATAAGTTAAATAAGCAGGGAGACAATATACAGCCTTGTCGTACTCCTTTCCCAATTTTGAACCAATCAGTTGTTCCATATCCAGTTCTAACTGTAGCTTCTTGTCCCATGAGGATAAGTCTGATCAAACGAAGTGTCGGTGATGTTACGCACAAGAGTTAGACAGGGTGCCGGCGTTTGTCACCTGTTTCGCCCATGCAGAGTCTCGGGCTTCTTCAGTAAAAATTCTCTCACGGTATTGATATATTTATAAACATTCTTAGATTAAGCTATAATATTTAGTTTCTTTCTTCAGGTCAGGAAATTCTCCCATTTAAATGAGTTTTCTGTTTGTGGCTTCTGTAGTAGATCTTGTACATAGCTCTCTCAATTTTTGGATTATTAATATAAGATTTAGGACGTAGAATGGTTTTCTAGTGTTTTGTGTGCCGCTTATGTGCTGCTTACTTTATACTGATCATATATACACAGGCTGTTGCTTTAGCACAGGGAAGGGGAACCAAGAGGTTGCTGAACTCGAGCTCCCAGGAAAGTGCACCATGAAGACCCAGCACAGCAAAACAGCAAATAGAGCTAAGGGCAAGTGGGAAATGTTGCACATTGGGACAAAACTAAAAAAATAAAAATCCTAACTTTGCATATTCAGGGACTGTCTGGGAAGAGCTCGTGAGCTTATGCCAAGTGGCTCAGGGAGACCAGTGTGCAGTCGCTGTGAAGAAATCCCATGTGAGGGATTATTAGGAAAGGGATTGAAAATAAAACAGCTGCTGTCCTAATGCCTTTATGTAAACCGATGGTGTGGCTGCATCTGGAATACTGTGCAAATGTCTGCTTGCTCCTTCTCAGAAGGGAGGGCATAGTGCTGAGGGGGGGGTCCAAATGATCAGGGGATTGGAGAGCTTTCCTTGCGATTTTTAGTGGGGCGGGGAGAGATGATGGGATGGAACCACACCTGAGATATGTTTTTAAAATATGCATGGTGTTTAGAGGGGACGCGGGTGGCGCTGTGGGTTAAACCACAGAGCTTAGGACTTGCCGATCAGAAGGTCAGCAGTTCGAATCCCCGTGATGTGGTGAGCTCCTGTTGCTCGGTCCCTGCTCCTGCCAACCTAGCAGTTCGAAAGCACGTCAAAGTGCAAGTAGATAAATAGGTATCGCTCCGGCGGGAAGGTAAACGGTGTTTCCGTGCACTGCTCTGGTTCGCCAGAAGCAGCTTAGTCATGCTGGCCTCATGACCCGGAAGCTGTACTCTGCCAATAAAGCGAGATGAGTGCCACAACCCCAGAGTCGGCCACGACAGGACCTAATGGTCAGGCGTCCCTTTACCTTTACCTTTATGGTGTTTAGAAAGTGGATGGAGAGAAGTTTTATTCTCTCCCACAATGGTAGAACACAGGGTCCTTTAGTGGAATTGATTGGTAGGAAATTGGAGATGGAAGGGACCACAGCAGCCATTTGGTCCACACACACCCCAGCCAATGCAAGAAATCCACTGGAACAGCACCCCTGCTAGGAGGCCATCCAACCTCTGCTTAAAAAGAAAGGGGGGCCTTGCTCTTCCTAAGTATTAGTCTAAATGATCTACCTAAATTGAACCCATTGGTCCTGGCTCTACCGTCTGAAGCAATTGTAGTGGGGTTGTTCCATCATCTATGTGACAGCCCTTTGGAAAAGACAAAATAAAACCCTTCTTCCCACAATAAATAGTGAATTTTGATGGACTTTGGTGTCACAGGGTGCAGGCTTTTAGAAGAGTGTCAGAAAGTTTTCCTCAGCCATTCATAAGCGTGCCAGGCCCATGAATAGCTATTGCCTATGACAGCTGCCAGATCCTGGTTATTCTTTGACTGTTTAGGGGGCTTCTTGTAAACATCTGGCTGCCTACTGTGGCCAACAGGACGCAAGACTTGATGGGCCTCTTGTCTGCTCAACGAGGAGCATGTTCATGCTCTCTGGCTGAGCATTAAGAGAAACATTTTGATGGTAGGAACACTTTGAGAATGGAAGCTGTTTCTTGGCCAGGTTGGGTGTGTGTGTGCTCTGGAGGTCTCATTCTGTACTTTCAATATCAGGATCTGAAGAGGTGTTACCCAAGTACATTGTCATAAGGACAAACCACACTGCCCATTTTAGAGACAGAAGCTCTGTGTTTCAGAAGGCTTAACTAATGGCCTCATGAGTCAAGGGTGAAAGTTTTGGGTTTTGCTTTTTAAAAAAAAAACAAATCAGAAGAGTTTCACAACACAATCCAATGTGTTCTGAAGTAAGTCTCATTCTCTTCAGTGGAGTTTACCTCCAGGTAAATGTGTTTGGGATTGCAGCCTTCAAATGTTGTTCTATGCATGTTTACTGACATGCGAGTTACAATTTTGTTTGATGGGATGTACTCCCCAGTAATGTGTGCATTGCATTGCATCTTCAGTTACACTTTCGAAGATAGACATTGGCTTAACAATGAGCCTGACTAGTTCAGGGTTTAGTGGAACTTGTGGAGCACCAGATGTTGGGACTACAAGTCCCATCATCCCTGACCATTAGCAATGCTCGCTGTCTGGGGCTGATGGGACCTGCAGTCTGACAACAACCCAGAGGGCCACAGTTTCCCCATCCCTGTTCTAGGGACACCATCACACTTGGGTGTGTTAACAGCTTCACAGATCTGAATGGATGTAGAATCTGTGCAGTGTGCATATGCATATATCTGATATATGTGATTCATTCTTCATTTTAATCAGTCACAACAAATGACTGTTTAAACATCATTTTTATATTGCACTCCATCAAACATTGGGATAATTCAAATGAGGCGTAGTAGTTAAAATAAGACAGGCATTTCTTGCGCCCAATTTACCCCCACTCTCACAAATTGCACGTCGACTGCAAGAAACTTCCAGAAGTACCAGCAGCTTTCCCTGCAAAATGTTCTGCCGTATACTTACCACCCAGTAATAAATACATCACTTTGGAATATGGTAGGATAATGAAGTGTCTTTTTAAAAATTAGCTCAAGGAGTTCTTCCCTGGTTGAATTTTAAAAGGACCATACAAATAAGTGGAGAAGTAAACCGTCCACTTCTTGCACACTGCAGATAAAGAGCTTTATTCCTGGAGAGGTGTTTTTTTCAAGTGTGTGTGTATTCCACATACATTGGCACAAGGAGGTGAGAGAATACTTGCTGAAAACAACTGGTAGCTCATTGTGCTTAAAAAAGCAAAAAAAGGGCAAATTTTGTGTTAGGAATTGTGAGCTGAGCAGAGGCAGGTGCTTGCTTTAACTCTGCCTGTTTGAGAGTATTTATTTATTTGTGAGCATGTTTACTTCAGGGGTGCGTAAGAAGTGTCTGCTGCTAGCAAGCATAGCTGTCAACCGTCCCTTATTTAGCGGGAAACTCCCTTATCCCAGTGCTGTGTCCCGCTGCTGTCCCTTATTGATGATGTCCCTTAAATTTCCTGGGTTTCATGCTTGCCCTGCTTGGGAGGGAAGCAGTGGCTCGGGGTCCTCCGCCATGCGATAGAGAGTGCGCTGGCGCTGTCATCCTGGAGCAAGGAGTTCCATCGCCCCTTCCTCGCCCGAGAGAGAGGGGGGAGGGAGACTCTCGCCCATGCCGCCCGCGAGCCCGGAGGCAGCAGCGGTGGTGGCAGCTGAGGAGGCAGCCTGAGGGAGGAGGAAGAGGAGGGGATGGGGAGGGATGCAGAAGGACAGCGCTTCAGTGGCCGCCACCACTGCCTCACGCCAGATTGACAGCATCTGTCAATCCTACCAATGTATGTAACTCTTTACAATAGCAAAATCCTTTATTTGGGCTGCTGATCCCTTATTTTCGAGGCTGCTGGTCCCTTATTTTCAAATCTGTAAGTTGACAGCTATGCAAACAAGGCCCATGCAGTCTGCATCTTATGCACCTACACTGCCTCCTCTTCCTTGGAGAAGGGCCATAGCTCAGCAGCAGAGCATCTGTTTTGCATGCTTAAGGTCCCAGGTTCCTGGGAAAGACCCCTGCCTGAAGCCCTGGAGAGCTGTTGCCAGTCAGTGCAGGCAGTACCAAGCTGGATGGACAAATGACCTGACCCCCCTATAAGGCAACCACACTTAAGTTATCTGGTGCACAGGAAGGGGGAGGTGGTGGAGTTGCTGCAGCTCCTCAACAGTGATCTTTCCTACTGAGGAAGGACCCTGGGGACATAAGTCTCAGCCCCTTTGGCAGGGATTTGTTATTTATTTCATTAAAAACATAATACGCTGTTGGCGCCAGTTTCTGCCAGTCAGTGGCCTCCATCCCTGGTGCCCTTCCTTAGTGAGAAATGCCACTCTGCTGAAGAGGGGGGGATCACTGTCACTGCTACCTTCTCCCTGTGGCCCAGGTGAGCATAGTAGATCCTTGAGGGAGGGGGACGTTGCTTGGAGGACACACACATTATCTGAACTCTTTTGGGCAAGCAAAGGGGTGTTAATACTGGCACTGTGGTCTAAACCACAGAGCCTAGGGCTTGCCGATCGGAAGGTTGGCGGTTCGAATCCCTGTGACGGGGTGAGCTCCCGTTGCTCAGTCCCTGCTCCTGCCCACCTAGCAGTTCAAAAGCACGTCAAAGTGCAAGTAGATAAATAGGTACCACTCCAGTGGGAAGGTAAACGGCGTTTCCGTACGCTGCTCTGCTTTGCCAGAAGCGGCTTAGTCATGCTGGCTACATGACCCGGAAGCTGTACGCCGGCTCCCTCGGCCAGTAAAGCGAGATGAGCGCCACAACCCCACAGTCGTCTGCAACTGGACCTAACGGTCAGGGGTCCCTTTACCTTTTTTTAATCTCCCTTTAAAGTAGGTGTGGGGAACCTTGTGCCCTCCAGATACTGCTGAACTACAACTCCCATCATCCCTGCCTATTAGCCGTGCTTACAGGGGCTGATGGGAATTGTATTTTAGCAAGAATGAGGGGGGGGGCAGGTGTTCCCCACAACTACTTTAAAGTCATCTAAGGCAGTGACCTCATCTTGTGCTCTGTAATGCATTGTGAAGAAGTCCGTCCTTTTGTCTTTCCTCAATCTACTGCCAATTGGTTTCATTGACCCCCAAGTCTCTGTTACTAGGAGGACGGAGGAAGAATCCCTTCTGGGTTTCTCCTTTGTCATGCTCTGGTTTTGAGCTTCCCGGAGCACATGGCAGTGGCTGCTGTTGAACCAGATAGGCCTTGGGCATGATCCGAGGAGGCGAGTCATATGCTCTCAGGCGTGAAAACAGGGAGCCAATCTTCATAGCCATGTTGCTTTTTAATTACCGAGAAGTAACAAGAAAAATAGGTCCTATTAATAGACGCAAGGTCACACTTAATCTCCATAGCCTGAATCCTCTCTTTGTGCTAGAACTTTGCGGACTCAGTGCTTAAAGACTCCAAGTGACTCATCAAAAACTCATGCAATGGGATAGTTTTTCTCTCCACCTTACTTGCCCTAGAGTTTTTGCATGCTTTGTGATATGTTCCACAGGATATAGCTTTGTAAACCTGCCGTTGCTCCTTGCTTTCAGTTGATTTTTTTAAAACCAGTAGGTAATTATCTATTTGAGGGCAGCTGAAAATTCACTCATTGTCTCTACGAATCAGGGCTGTATTAGCAAGGAAACCAGTGATTGCTCCAAATAAATGTATTTTATAAAATAGCCAGCTCCTGGATGTGACCATCACCGTCTTCTCTCAATATTTTTTGTTTTGTTTTCAGAGGGCTGAAACTTCCTATTGATCTCCTAAATCACATTGTTTAACCCCCCGTCAAATTGGTTTGCTCTATGTTCACCCTGCAGGGACTGACTGAAGCAAAACCTTCTGTTTTCTGGAACAGGCAGGAATGGAACCACGGGGAGTGCTGTGAAACTGCGTGGGGAGAATGGTTGCTGAGAACAGGGATTTAAAAAGGCAAACATCCTCAAAGATGGAGAAGAGGGTTGGGAAACAGTTCAGATCTCCCCAAAGTCTTATCCCCCCCCAACTTTAAACTGCAAACCACAACTGTCAGATTTATTCGCTGGCAGTTATTTAGCTGCTTCTTTGACAGCCCCTCCTTTCCTCCCCATCCATCATCTGTTGCCCTTCTATGTGTGCCTCCTCTGTGAGAGGTCTGGAGGGCAGCAAATGAGAACAGGCCTTTTCTGCAGTGACTCCCCAGTTGAGGAATGCTCTCCCCAGGGATGCTTGCCTGGCACCTTCGTTGCATATCTTTAGGTGCCCGGCAAAAACATTCCCAGGCCTTGGGAGGATTTATAGGGGAGTTTATTGTTTTTGCTTGTTGCTATGGTACATATTAGGGACGCGGGTGGCGCTGTGGGTTAAACCACAGAGCCTAGGGCTTGCCGATCAGAAGGTTGGCGGTTAAAATCCCCGCGACGGGGTGAGCTCCTGTTGCTCGGTCCCAGCTCCTGCCAACCTAGCAGTTCAAAAGCACATCAAAGTGCAAGTAGATAAATAGGTACCGCTCCAGCAGGAAGGTAAACGGCATTTCCGTGCGCTGCTCTGGTTCACCAGAAGCGGCTTAGTCATGCTGGCCACATGACCCGGAAGCTGTACGCCGGCTCCCTCGGCCAATAAAGCGAGATGAGCGCCGCAACCCCAGTCGGTCATGACTGGACGTAATGGTCAGGGGTCCCTTTACCTTTACCTTTATGGTACATATTGTTGTGTTTTTATATTGTAAACTGCCCTGTGATCCTTGGATGAAATTTAATAAACAATAATAATAATAATCCACCAGCACTGACAAACAAGGTTCAGAGGCGAGAGGCATATAAGCTCAAATGCATATTTCCTTAGAAAACACTTGCCCTAGGAGTGAATCACCTGGCGGAACAGAGCCTCAGCAACAGCCTCCCTGCAGAAGCATCACTGTCGCTTACCGGGGAGGAGCAAGGTGGTGGGAGGGTCAGGGCAGTGATGGAGCTGATCCGGCATTCCCACTGGTGCCGGCCCCAACCTCACAGCAGCCTTGGTCCTCTTCCTCCCTTTAAGCTGCAGCAACACTTCTGCCAGGAGGCTCTTGCTGCAGCCTCCCCCCCCCCCACCAGACAGGCAGCTCCAGCTCCTGCACTGGCCCATTTTTACTCACAGAGCTGCTTGCAATGAATAATGCATCGTATTGCAAACAGTTTGTTTTCTGCTGCCAGGTATACACCTTGAAACTCCTTATTTTCTCCTGCCCGCTGTACCCTTCTGTGAGTTTCTCAGCTTTTGGTTGCTTTCTCTGCTGCAGCTCTAGTTTTTTCCGGAGGTTCGGAGCCCAGCTTTGCCTCTTTCATCAGTGATGCTGACTTAGAAAGAGAAGAGGGGCTCAACAGACACTTCTGCTGGGTCAGTCAGAGGACAGAGCCATACCTCAAGCACAAAGTCATACTCCCCACTAAATTAATCTGGACAACCTGCCAGGCATAGTGGGTCCTCTCGCCGTGGTCAGTCGCTAAAGTGGGTTCGATTTAAAAGGCTTGGGAAAGTCCCTGTTGGTGAAGGTGGCGAGGTGGATAATCTATCTTAAAAGGGGACTGATCTGAGTTAAGTGATCTTGGATGTGCATTGTGGCAGGGATCAGAGAGATTTAGCAACTGTCCACATCTCCCTAGGGAGGCACACTTCACACATGAGAATTGGTGCTTTATTAGACCATTCAAAGCCACCTCCTGACTGTTCATAATTGATTCCGCTCCCAGCGTGATCAGACGAGTCCATTGTCGTGCCCTGTGGGGACTGCCTGCTATAAAGTCATCTCCCTAGCTCCTGGGTGAACAAGATCTGTATCTGTGTTCGGACATATTCTGCTATTCACTCTGGAAGTTTGAGAATCTGGGGTGTTTGGCGCAAGATCTGTTGTCCTGAGAGCCCCAAAGGACCATTATAACAATCCTCATTGCAGGAGGAATAACTGTGTGTGTGTAATATATAAAATATATGGGCTCTGCTGTATTACATTAATAGGAAATAAGAGGGGAAAGAGAATAACCATGTTAAAGATTGCTCTTCTGGCAGAGAATAGTAGATTTTATTTATTTCTGTTCTTTCTTCGTTAGCTTCTTTGATCTTTGAATCTACATTTGTATGATAAAACAGATTTTAATTTTCAATCTTGGCAGCAGAATAAATTATGCCAAGCAAATGCATGTGCAATATATATTTGTGTGTTCTCAGGATAAAACTGAGGACTCCTGGGCATGGTATTTGCATTTTAAATAATAATAAACTAAAATATTTAGCAGGCGGTATTACAGCCTTGCTCCTCTTGCTCTCGTAAAGAGGTCTCCATAATCCAGCCCCAGAGGCAAGGTTTAATAAGGCAGGGCTCAGCTTTGGAACCTGTTTTGAATGCCAGAGCTCAGATCTAAGGCATGCCAAATATTAATGCATTGGTACTGGCACCCCCTGCTTAGGAGCAAGAGTTTCCTAGCTTTGTCTAAGATGGAATGAAATAGAGAAATATACAAGTGGGACTTCAAACAAAATGGTAAACTGTGGTTGGCTAGCTAGAACTCTGCCCTCTTCCACAATACACCATTCCTTCTCTCTCTCTCTCTCTCTCTCCCCCCCCCCCCCAGTTTTCCATTCCCACCCCCTCCAACCGTCAGCCTGCATTCCACGACCACTGGGCATGCTCAGTCCTCAATGTGGTAGCCCTTTGATCTGACCCAATTTCCGTACAGAGTGGCAGAGCTAGTCCTGATGCAGGGAAGGTAAATGGTGTTTCTGTGCGCTGCTCTGGTTTGCCAGAAGCGGCTTAGTCATGCTGGCCACATGACCCGGAAGATGTACGCCGGCTCCCTTGGCCAGTAAAGCGAGATGAGCGCCACAACCCCAGAGTCGGCCACAACTGGACCTAATGGTCAGGGGTCCCTTTACCTTTACCTATAGGGGGGGGTGTGTGTGTGTGTATCTATATCTGGCCTGTTCCTGCTCCATCCCTACTTAACTGCCTTCTCTTTTTCTCACACAGCAGAGCAACTGAATGGCATCGGAGGTTCGGTGACGGTGCCCCCCGTCCCTGCTCCCACCTCTCCAGATAAGCAGCCCTGTCTGGTGTCTCCGGCAGCAGCAGCGCCCCCACCGCTCCACTCAGCCCCCTGCCCAGAACCTAGCCAGAGTTCCAAGAGCGGGCAAACCTGGGGGACGAAGGTGGGAGAGATCTCGACGGCAACTGCAGTTCCAGCCACTTCTGGGGCGGCACCCAGTAGCAACGGCAACACCAAGCCTGACGAAGAGAAGGCCAAGAAGCTGTTGTACTGCGCACTTTGCAAAGTGGCTGTCAATTCATTGTCTCAACTCGAGGCCCACAACAAAGGTAAAAACATTTTGGGGGGGGAGCATGTTTTCATGAGATCGGATTTCTCATTATCACTTCATGGTCCTGTTCAGGGCTCACTTCTCCTTTGCAAAGTGCCCTTGTGGTGAGGTGGTTTGCAGCACAGATTTTGGGAAGTGGGTAGTACTTAACCCAGTCGATTTCCACTTGAAATTTAGGTGCACACGGGTGGCGCTGTGGGTTAAACCACAGAACCTAGGACTTGCCGATCAGAAGGTTGGCGGTTCGAATCCTCGCAACGGGGTGAGCTCCCATTGCTCGGTCCCTGCTCCTCCCAACCTAGCAGTTCGAAAGCACGTCAAAGTGCAAGTAGATAAATAGGTACCGCTCTGGTGGAAAGGTAAATGGTGTTTCCGTGCGCTGCTCTGGCTTAGTCATGCTGGTCATATGACCCGGAAGCTGTACGCTGGCTCCCTCAGCCAATAAAGCGAGATGAGCGCCGCAACCCCAGAGTCGGCCACAACTGGACCTAATGGTCAGGGGTCCCTTTACCTTTAATTTCCACTTGAAATTAGACATACCTAAGCTGCTTTTTCTGCTGCAGGATTGCAGACTCATCAGCCCAAAATGTCAGCAAGGATAAAAGCAACTTGGTAGTGGTGGTATGAATCAGGTGAAAATCAAGGGGCAAGCACTCCTCCTCCTCTTCCCTGCCCCTCTCACAGCTTCCCTGCTTTAAAGTGCTTTGCAAAGGAAGGAGGTTGGGCATCAAACTATCATTACATGCATCAGTGTAATAATATGGTAGTTTGGAAAAACAGTTTTATGAGTTGTGTGTTCCAGCTTGTGATAACCAGAGCTGTATAGTCTGCCTTTTAGAAAACAACATTCCCCGCCCCTCATGTTCTGCACCCAGGCCTTCCAAATCCTGTAACAAGAAAAAGGGGATTCTGAAACCCATATACACATTTGCATAGCTTCTTTCTCCTCTTCTGCGTAATTAGTTCTAGTTTTGGAGAGACTGGTAGGAGCAAGGAGCTGTGCTCATCAGTACTAGAATTTGCATTCAACCTCCCCTTTGGCTTTTCACGAGGTGTCAATCCCCACTTGCTTTCCAGCGGAACTTCAGAGCCATAGCCAGAGTCATTCAAAGTCTCTTAGCGCCAATTGAACAGCACACTGAACAGCACTGAAGTGTGTAAATATTTCCTTTAGCGTCTGAAGACGAAGCTTTTGTTTTCTTTCTTTCTACGGTAAGAAATGGTGGAGATGAAAGAAAAGTGTTCCATGTGAAGGCCCTGGACTGGCAGAGAGGATGGGCAGATCTCTGAATGTGCAGGATAGCTGATCCAAGGCTGTGTCCAATCTTCGGGATTCATGCGCCCGTTCATGGGTTGCTGTTCCCATGTGTGCACTTGTGCTTTCAGTTTTAAACCTCTGAAATCTTTCTCGGTGTTTCCTGTCCACACTCGTGGGCAGTGCTTGATGAGATATATTCATTGTCCCCTCCTCACAAGTAGTACTTCCCCATAAATTCCAGAAACCTGAGGCCCATTGTGGCTGTGTGTACAGGTATTTCTTTATCTCTGCATGCACCTTTAGAACAATATGCAAGTTTTCCAATATACCCAAAAGAGCAGTCAAATATAATTTTAAGATGTGTCTAAAAGAATAGTCAGAGAGTGTGTGTGTGTGTGTGTTGCTCCAAGCATGGCAAGTACCGTATTTTTTGCCCCATAGGGCGCACCTAGGTTTTTTTTTTTGGGGGGGGGGAATAAAGAAAAAAATTTATTCCCCCCCCCGGCGCGGGGCTGGGGCGGGGGAAGCCCAAGCTTCCCCCGACCCCAGCCCCCAGAACAGGCTTGCGGATATCTGCCCGAAGCCCGGGACGCGCTCCGCTGCCCTCCTCGGGTTTCGGGCTGCAGGCTGCTGTCCGCAATCCTTGGGAGCCCGGCGGGAGTTCCCGCGGCTTTCAGTGAAAGCCTGCATTCGCCCCATAGGACGCACACTCATTTCCCCTTCATTTTAGGGGGGGTAAAGTGCGTTCTATAGGGCAAAAAATACGGTATTTGAATTCACTTGCATGAAAGACTGCCAAATATTTTCTTTGCTCTCCTTTTCCTTTCTCACCTCCTGTACCTGCAAGGCCACATTTTGTTTTAATTTTGAATACAGCCTACTCTGTGCAAGAGTCGTTCTGCGCAAAATGGCTGCTTAAAAAATAATGGCGAATGCTCCTTCAGCAGCAACCAGCGTCTTTTCCTTTGGGCTGATGGAAACAAAATAAAAGTAGCGGGGGTGATGCCCCCCCCAAGTGAAATGACACATGTGTAAAAAAAACAAGCCTGCCCACCTGCACAATGTGCTTCAGTGCATCCACAGTTGGGTGACATGGTTTTATATTTGATTCCCCCCCCCCCGTATCAGATTATTTGTGCATCCAGAAGATAAGAATTTAGCAGGGGGAAGGTGCAGACTGCCACTTGAGTGAAGACGATATGCAAACACAGCTGCAATTCAACGTTAACCTTGTGTGGATGAGCCCCATTTCGGAATAGAACAAGAAGGCAACACCTGTTCTGCCACTGCCCTAGTAAGGGGGGGGTAACCTTAGGGTGGCGCTGTGGGTTAAACCACAGAGCCTAGGACTTGCCGATCAGAAGGTTGGCGGTTCGAATCCCCGCAACGGGGTGAGCTCCCATTGCTCGGTCCCAGCTCCTGCCAACCTAGCAGTTTGAAAGCACGTCAGAGTGCAAGTAGATAAATAGGTACCACTCTGGCGGGAAGGTAAATGGCGTTTCCGTGCACTGCTCTGGTTCGCCAGAAGCGGCTTAGTCATGCTGGCCACATGAACCGGAAGCTGTACGCTGGCTCCCTCGGCCAATAAAGCGAGATGAGCGCCGCAACCCCAGAGTCGGCCACGACTGGACCTAATGGTCAGGGGCCCCTTTACCTTTACTAACCTTAGCCCCTCCAGACACTGTTGAACTCCAGCTCCCATCACCTCCAGCCGGCATGGCCAATGATTATTGGGTTATGGCAATTCTGGAACATAAGGATTCTTCCATCCCTGTACTAGTCTTTGCTGCTCTTCAGTAGTCTCATGCACATCTTCTACACCCTGCTCAATCTTAATAGCCATTGCCCTACTATGCCAGTAAAAATTGCTCCATTTCTCGTCCTAGCCCAACTTTCAGCAGCTGATAAAGACACAGGAGCCCCGCCAGGAAAAAAAGTGGCAACCTTCCTGACACTCCTTCCTCCTCTCTTTCCCCTGCCCCAAACTCAGCAATTTTGTCTCCTTTCCCCATAGTGCTTTGCATCTTTGGCTTTGTCACCATGGAAACAATAGCTGGAGCCTTGGGTGCGGCTGCAGAGCCCCTGTTGGCAGCCGGTCAGGCATTCCCCACAAAAATGAGCTCACAGGCACAGGAGCTTAAGTTTCCTGTGGAAACCCCTGCTCCCTTCTCCCAACCAACTTTCCAGGTCTGGAGAATCAGGAGACGAGAGCAGCGCAGCAGCCGCTCTTGAGCGAGGCTGCGCCTTTCAGCAAGCTGTATCCTTTCTCGTCCCTTTGCATCCCTCACCTCGGCCTGTATCTCCCTTCCACATGCATTAGCATCTAGTCAAGAGCCGCAGCACTGTGGCCGAGAGGCCGCTGAGCAGCTTCAAAGGAAACTGGAGACTTTGGAAGGGTCCCCGAGGGTCAGAACGGCGATGCCTCAGCAGCAAAGCCAAGGCCATCGTAGCAAGCAGTGTGACCCAAGACATGTTAGCTCCTGAGGAAGGAAATCCGAATGGTGCTTCTCTCCCCTTCTCTGTCCTCCTCTTTGCATAGAAATATATATATATAATAATAAAATAAGCAATGGATCATTTCCCACCCTGTGCTGGCAGCCAGCATTTGCTGCCTGTAGGCCTACTCTGCTCTAGCCAGCCCTGGCAGGGGGGGGGGGGGGGGCAAGGCAAAGAGAAGAGCTTTGCCTTCCATTTTGGTAAAAATAGAATAGTAGGGTGTTCTGTGGTACTGAGTCATTACCTGGAAAAACCTTATACTTTGCTGAGAACCGGTAAAAAAAGAAGGAAGGGTTTGTTAGGACAGGGCTGGGCTTAACCATTGTGCCAGCAAGAGCAAGGCTCTGGCCTGGTTGGCACCTTGTCTGTGGTATCGTATTCTGAGGGTTATACCCTAGTCCAGTGATAACCAAACTTGGGTCTCTGGCTGTTTTTGGACTACAACTCCCATCATCCCTAGCTAGCAGGACCAGTGGTCAGGGGTGATGGGAGTTGTAGTCCAAAAACAGCCAGAGGCCCAAGTTTGGGAGGCTCAGCCCTAGTGCCTCTCTCTGTTATAGACAGTTCCTCAGAAGTGTGACAGCATGAAGGGGCTGTTATGTTTTGTTTTAATGATAATGCTTAGCATTTTATACAGCACATTTCAATTATTCAAAACCCTCACAGGCATTATCTAAGGTCCAAGCCACACATTGTGGTGAAAGCCTTTTAAAGTAACATGCTTAGGACTGGGGGGGGGGGTTCTGGAGCCCCCCAGTTTGGATGAGGACCATGAAACAGGTGAGAAGGGAGCTTAACCCATTCCCACCCATGCTGTTTTTTAATAATAATAATATATTATTTATACCCCGCCCATTTGGCTGGGTTTTCCCAGCCACTCTGGGCGGCTTCCAACAAAACATTAAAATACACTCATTCGTGAAATATTAAAAGCTTCCCTAAACAGGGCTGCCTCCATATGTCTTCTAAAAGTCTGGTAGTTGTTGTTCTCTTTGACATCTGGTGGGAGGGTGTTCCACAGGGCAGGTCCTGCACACCTTGGGGTGCAAATAGTAGTTCAGTGGGAGAGGAGGTGGTGTTGACAGAAAAAAAACAGCACAGAGAAAGGATGTTAAGTCCCTTTGCCTATCCCAATCCGGATCAGGGACCCCCCCACCCATGGCTGATTTAGAAAAAGATGTGGGCAGTTCTCAGCACGTTGGTGAAAAACACTTTTAATGCAACTTGTAGTTTGGCCCAAAGTAAACCTCCCACCAGCTCTTTAAGTAATTCTCCCCCACAATGTAGGGACTGGTGATAGGACTGAGGTGGAAGAAGAGTGGCTTTTATTATTATTTATTAAATTTGTATACCACCCTATACCTGGAGGTCTCACTTAGGCCACCTCAGGAGTTAGTTGGTGGCTGAAGCAAGATTTGGGCAGCACCAAAAATGAAAGGAAGCCTCAGAACAGTACTGCAAAATTAAATCTTTTCTCGAGTAATCATAATCCTTATGGAACAATAAACTGCCCAATGTGTTTCGGTTGATACTAACCTTCACATGAGTGGAGAGCCTTGATATTGAGCCCCCGAGGAAGGCTGTCATCAGCTGAAACACATTTGGCATTTTATTGCCTCACAAGGACTGTGTATTCTTTGAACGAGACTCATTTCTCAGCACATCTTTGAGGTTTTGCCTCTTCTTTTGCTCCCTGAGCTGGGATTTGAACCAGGCTTTTCCTGACTTCATAGCTCATACTCTTAACTGATATGCTACAGTAGGGGATTACTTTTCCCATCGTTTCCAGAAACAGCTGGATTTAGGAACATTGGAAGCTGCCTTGTATCAAGTCAGGCTCTGTGTTGGTGGTTTTGCAGCAGCGGCACAGGCCATGGCGGTAGCGGCGGAATCAAGGCAGTGGCAGGATGGGGTGAAGCGTGGGGAGCTTCAGTTTGGTGGTAGCAGCGGCACAGGTGTGCACATACCTGTGGGGGCCCCTGGCACTAACTTTGAGCTCCCCTGACCTTGCCGCTTCCTCACCCCACCCCACCCCTGACCTGAGATGTCGGGAACTGAATTTGGGACCTTCTGTTCCAGAGTTATAGCCACCTCACCTTAATAAAGCAAGCTTGTGTGAAGTTTAGAATACTGCCTCTTCTCCTGATGATTTCAGAGGGGGTGTAGGATGGGGATATGTGGCTGGTTTAATTTTTCTCTGTCCCCTCTTCATGAACAGTGGCAGCTGGGCAAGGTGTGTGTGTGTGTGTGTGTGTGTGTACATTCCCTAACTCTGCAGACATACTATAAAGGGGACCCCGACCATTAGGTCCAGTTGTGGCTGGCTCTGGGCTTGCGGCACTCATCTCGCTTTATTGGCAAAGGGAGCCGACGTATAGCTTCCAGGTCATGTGGCCAGCATGACTAAGCCACTTCTGGCGAACCAGAGCAGCGCATGGAAATGCTGTTTACCTTCCCGCCAGAGCGGTACCTATTTATCTACTTGCACTTTGAGATGCTTTCGAACCATTAGGTTGGCAGGAGCAG
This sequence comes from Podarcis siculus, assembly GCA_034642415.1. Classification (NCBI taxonomy): domain Eukaryota; kingdom Metazoa; phylum Chordata; class Lepidosauria; order Squamata; family Lacertidae; genus Podarcis; species Podarcis siculus. The sequence continues at coordinate 2,421,915 of JAXCMG010000064.1, read as the reverse complement.
GGACCAAGCAACGGGAGCTCACCCCGTCACGGGGATTCAAACCGCTAACCTTCAGATTGGCAAGTCCTAGGCTCTGTGGTTTAACCCACGGCGCCACCCGCGTCCAGACATACTATACAAATGCACAAATTAATATTGGGTGCAGAATTCAGCATCTATTGGGCCTCAATGTAGAAAGCAGGCAAAAACCCAAGTATTTGGCCCTTGTGGCTGCAGAGGCAGATTTCAGCAGGATTTCTGGCAGACAGAGCAAAGTTTCAGTGCCCTCCTTATTGCTTTGTTCCTTGACCAGTAGAGCAAAATAAATTTTCAAATAAAAGCATATTTGTTTAATTTGTACAAATTCAGCTTTTTGGGGACATGATTAGGGTTATCTTGGTTTAGGATTTGGATTAATTTTTTCCCGCACAAAATATGCACAATCCTAGTGTGTGGCAATGCAACTCTTCTTGTTACATGCAACATGCACACACCTCATTACCTTGTGTTAGAGTAGGTTATTGCTTCTCAGGTGAATGTTTCCAATCATTTCTGAGCTAAACCCACACAACAGGGGTGCCTGGTCCATGGGCAAGGATATTCCAGGACACTGTCTGTTTTTTGAAGACCACATCTAGCCCTCTTACTTAAAGCAGAGATAGGAAACTGGTGGCACTCCAGATATTGTTGCGCTACCGCTCTCATCATCTTTGACCACTGAGTTATGCTGTCTGGTGCTGATTGGAGTCCAAAAACATCTGAAGGGCCACAGGTTTCCCCATCCCTGACTTTAAAAGGTGTAAGGGAAGATAAAGTGCCCAGGCAATACCCTACCCAGTGGCTCAGTAACATGGAAGCCTGCTCCTGCCAGTGGGTCTTGCCTACTTAATACATGGACACTGGTACTTGTGAATATAATCTGAATATATTTTTACATTTGTTTTATTGTAACGTCTAAGTAAATAAGTGCCTATAAACTCATTACATCTCTTGAAACGAGGTTTTATGTTGTTTTGCACTGAATTACAAATGGCCCTCAGTGTAACTCTAGGCCCCGTCACTGCCACCAAATTTCTCACTATAGGCCCATCCATTTTTAGTTTCCTTGACATCTGCTGGCTGTCAAGTTTGTTACGTCAGTGTCTTGATTTGATCCGATAGGCCTGCCCAGAGGTTCCTGATGTCATGCATCAGTAGGGTAGTTGTGTTTCGTGTCAGCTGCACACACACGACAGTTTTTAACCTATGGGCTTCTTGGGTTTCCCCTCAAAACCCTGCGCGATTGGCATAAAATTAATGTATAGCTATTTGAAAGTGACCTTTATGCCTGCCATAGGACTTATATCCACACAGTGCCAGGATGGGAAGCAGACCCTGGCTTTCTTGCCTCTGCCCTCCCCCACCATGGCCATTTTCTTATGCTACAGGTCATGAGTGGGGGACCTGGGCCCTCAACAGAGAAAGCCAGATGTTGGGGAGAAGAATGTTAACTTAGCTTTGTCCTTGACGTGCTTGTTTTCCATGTTCTGGGAATGTTGTGACCACTGTTTAAATCCCTGCCTGAAGCATGAAGTAGTGCAGTGATGGCCAAACTTGGCCCTCCAGCTGTTTTGGGACTACAGTTCCCATCATCCCTGACCACTGGTCCTGTTAGCTAGGGATGATGGGAGTTGTAGTCCCAAAACAGCTGGAGGGCCAAGTTTGGCCATCACTGAAGTAGTGCAACCCAGTACAGGTTTATCCCCCTTAGTGAGAACTTGGTTATTACCATGCCCCCTTTCCATGAGGTTATAACCTAAATTTGAGGTGGCAATTGTAAAAGAGCCAAGTAGGGAGAGAGGGCAGGGAGAGTTAAACTTGCTGTGAGGAGATTTCTAATCCCAGAGGGATGTTCTGAGAACAAATGGAGGTTCTGTGGAGGGAGGTGTTAGGTCAATGTTTGAGAGGTCTGTTTTTTGCTCTTGTCAGTGAAGTTGCCAATTGTACTTTACTTGTGACATAAAAACAGGCAGCAGATGTTAAATAAGACGATGACATATCATGCCCCTTTGGCTAACCATCTCTTGAAATAAAAACACATTCCTTTGCTTGCGGAAGGAGCTACGAGGGAGCCTGGTGGTTTTGCTGAGGGAGCTGGTTCTGTAAAGAAGGTGCCACTGCAGAAAAGACCCTGGTCCATGTCCCCACTGATCTTCCCACGGGGAACCATGGGATGCACAACAAACCATAGGTTCAATTCCTTTAATTGTAGGACAATAATTTCTATAATTACAATTAAAATTACTAAAGTTTTCACTTAAACCCTTATATTATGGAGGGCTGGTTAAGATTAATGATCCATTTTGTGCCTAGCACTCGCTGTGAAGCAAGCATCCCGCCTGAAGTGCTATAAATAAGAGATCTGATGAATGGAAGTATCTCAAGAGGGTGCTTTGAGCCGTTAGACTTACAGAACTGCTTCTTGTTCTCTTCCTAGGTACAAAGCACAAGACTATACTGGAAGCACGCAGCGGGTTGGGGCCTATCAAGGCATATCCACGCCTGAGCCCCACCACTGGAGGGGAGCCAGGCAGCCAAGACCCCAGCGCTCAGGAGAGAACCTTCCACTGTGAAATCTGCAATGTCAAAGTCAACTCGGAGATCCAGCTCAAACAGGTGGGGAGGCATTTTAATACCACGACAGGTGGAGGCCTTTGTGCTGCTAGAAAGAGTGTAAGGGACACAGTATAATCAAAGTTATTTTATTTTATAATGCTCAGCTATGAAAGAGCTATGTGCCTCTGAGCATACACAGAGTACATTTTCCTCTTCTCTTAGTAATGGCAGCCAGTCCAGGATTAGAGAATAGCACACTTTTGTGTTGAAAGAGCACAGCTTCCAGGGTACCTTGAGCTCCCTATCAGGACTTCCTATTGCATAAATTTAAGCACGGCCGAAAAAGCCCTGGCTCTGGTTGATCCCGCGCCACAGGGAGGTTAGGCTGGCCTCAACCAGAGCCAGGGCTTTTTCAGCCGTGGCCCCAATCTGGTGGAACGCTCTGTCACAAGAGATTAGGGCCCTACGGGACTTGACATCTTTCCGCAGGGCCTGCAAGACAGAGCTGTTCCACCAGGCCTTTGGCCAAGGCATAGTCTGACCCCCTCTCTCCTTCGGTAATCCACATAGAACTCTAGCCCAATGGTTGCCATTAATTTGATTTTGGTTTTCGAATGAATTGATTTTAGAATGCATTTCAATTAATTGATTGTGATTTTATGTAAACTGTGTTACTTTTATTGTTGTTAGCCGCTCTGAGCCCAGCTTCGGCTGGGGAGGGCAGGATATAAATAAAAAAATATCATTATTATTATTCAGTGGGGATCTCTCTGGTGGATTGTGCTCTGTTAATTTGGAGTGGGGAGAACATTGGCGCTGCCCACCTCAAGCACCAGACGACCATGGCATAGCCCATTATTTGCTGTCTGTGTACAAATAATGCCTGGGCGCTCCCACACCCCACTGACTCTCCCCTAGGTATGTGCACAAGGAAACAGAAATTAGCAGCTCCGGTGAGCATGTCAGAACTTCACTTACTGAATTCTGTGCATGCTTGTTGATGGATTGGGGAAGGGAAGGAGATGTTGAGGGAAACCAAGTCAGGGAGTGAAGATTCCTTGGTTGCTGCTAAGCATTATGCCTGGTTCTTCCCCTTTGTAGCACATTTCCAGTCGACGGCACCGGGATGGAGTAGCTGGGAAGCCCAACCCCTTGTTGAGTCGGCACAAGAAGCAGCGAGGCATGGCAGAGCTGCAGGTGAGTGGCGGCATTGGCCAGGGTGGGCAGGGGCTGGGGGCATCTCTCCGTTTGGAGTGGGTTGGGGTAACTGTATTGGACAGACTTTGAGAGCTGCCACCCTGCACATTGTTGTTTAGTCGTTTAGCCGTTTCCCCATGGCCCAGAGCACGCCAGGCACTCCTGTCTTCCACTGCCTCCCGCAGTTTGGTCAAACTCATGCTGGTAGCTTCGAGAACACTGTCCAACCATCTCGTCCTCTGTCGTCCCCTTCTCCTTGCGCCCTCCATCTTTCCCAACATCAGGGTCTTTTCCAGGGAGTCTTCTCTTCTCATGAGGTGGCCAAAGTATTGGAGCCTCAGCTTCAAGATCTGTCCTTCCAGTGAGCACTCAGGGCTGATTTCCTTCTAAATGGATAGGTGTGATCTTCTTGCAGTCCATGGGACTCTCAAGAGTCTCCTCCAGCACCATAATTCAAAAGCATCAATTCTCCGGCGATCAGCCTTCTTTATGGTCCAGCTCTGATTTCCATACATCACTACTGGGAAAACCATAGCTTTAACTCTATGGACCTTTGTCGACAAGGTGATGTCTCTGCTCACCCTGTAAATACATACCCCTAAATCTCACCAGATGACATAAACCGAGCAAAACAAAATGTTTGAAGGCAGCTTTTTGCTCCAGGGTGTTTTTTATTTATAAAAATAGGCACCAACTCTACAGGGCTGAGGCATCTTCAGCCCCCACTCCCCATGTCTGTCGGGGTGGGGTCAAGCCTCTCCCCCAATATTGAGGAGGCCGACTCCTTCCTTGCTCCCCTCCCTTTGTCTGCTGTCTTGTGCTGCTTTGGGAGATGCCGCATGGCCTGCCTGGAGGTCATCCTAGGCCACGCAGCAACGGAAGACACCGCACAGACACTTGGGAGATCTGCGACAGTCGTGTGACATCACGCATGCGTAACAGGCCCCGCCCCCCAATGTTGGGTGCAGCTTAGCTTCCTTTTGGGGAAGGGCTAGAGCATCTGCTTTGCATGTGGAAGGTTCCAGGTTCAGTCCCTGGCATCTCAAAATAATGTTGGGTGCCCAGCAATAAATCACACAAAGTGAAGTTGACTCTTTATTAGGAGAAACAAGGCTGCTCAATAGTTCCAGGCCTAATGAGCACAACAACAACTCCCGGTAGATCTTGCCCCTGGTGAGGACTGAAGTTCTCTACCAGGTCAAAGCTGCCTGAGTGCCCTCCTCTCCCTAGTCCTTCCCAAGCTCTACCAGTGCACCTGTTTGTACTTCTCCTGATTCTGGGAGACCAGGGGAGAGAAAAGCTTGTCGCAGCAGGAGGGGGAGACTCCCTGGAAGGCCTGGGCGATGTGTTGCCCACAAAGACAGTGGCTTCACCCAGCAGTATATTGCAGGGTAACTGCTGCTGCTCCTGAATCCCCTCTGCTAACAGGAGAGGGACTCGGGAGCAGCAGTGGTTTCACCCACTATATGCTGCTGGATGAAGCCGCCATCACACACTGCCCCTCCTAACACAGAGGGAGGAGCAAGCTGCATTGTTGGGCCAATACAGCTTATTCCTCCCTCAGCCTCTTTAAACAACTCTGCTAAGGCATGGGCTCACTCCTCAGCAGAGCAGTTTACAGAAGCCCCACCCCGCCTCTGGCTTGCGCAAGCCAGAGGCGAGGTGAGGGCTCTGTTAAACTGCTCCCGCCCCCCAGCTGAGCGAGCCCCCATGCCTCACACTTGAGCCAGAAGGACATTGAGACTCAGCTGAGAGTTCGAAAGTATGTCAAAGTCCAAGTAGATAAATAGGTACCGCTCCGGTGGGAAGGTAAATGGTGTTTCCGTGCGCTGCTCTGGTTCGCCAGAAGCGGCTTAGTCCTGCTGGCCACATGACCCGGAAGCTGTATGCCAGCTCCCTTAGCCAATAAAGCGAGACGAGCGCCACAACCCCAGAGTCGGCCACGACTGGACCTAATGGTCAGGGGTCCCTTTACTCCCTGGTTTCTTCAGCAGCCTGCCTCATTTCTGCTCCTTGGCCTGCCTCCGCTTCTGCGTCTAATTCTGGACTGCTCTCTGCCACCGCCTCTTCCTTCTCCCTAAAAACCCTATTACCTCTTTAGCTTTTGACACCGTCTCCTCCCTCAGACCAGGCATTGTTGTCCCACCACCATCCCCTAGCTCTGAGCCTTCTTCCCTTTGGGGTTTCCCAGCTGGTGCCTGCCACCACCACTCTTATCCAGCCAGTCCATGACAACTGGGGATGTCCACTCCTGGGACCGTTCAAAAGCTGCTGCCAGACACTACTGAACTAGATGGACCAAAAAGCTCTGACTTACCGTAAGGCAATCTCCAATGTTGCCTCTGACGCCTGCCTCTCTCGTTTTGTTTCCACAGGGCTCCCTGGCCTTCCCAAAGGAGCTTCCCAAGTCGCTGGCGGCCGGATTGCTGCCCAATCCGCTGGCTGTGGCAGCAGCCATGGCAGCCGCCGCATCCTCGCCCCTGACGCTGCGACCAGCCCCGACGCCCCCGCTCTTGCAGGGCCCGCCTCTGACGCACCCGCTCCTGCGCCCGGCTCCGGGGCCCATCCGAACTGCACACGGACCCATCCTCTTCTCGCCATACTGATGCCGCCCGTCCACCCACCTGCCTGCCACAATCCCGGGACTCTTGGCACCACTGGAACCGCCCACCCCGGCAACTAGCAACAGGTCTCGGCAACGTCACATGGCGCCCGGCCCCATCCAACGGGAGCGATTTTTTCCTTTCCTTTCTTTTTTTTGTTTCTTTTCCTCTTTTTTTCTTTGTAACTAGAGATGGAAATATTTTTCTGAGAAGAGAAAAAGGGACAATCCCGCCCTCACACAAACACACACACACGCACCTGCTCTCAACCCCATCTGGGGTCCCTGGCCAAATCTGCACAAGAGCCAGGGTCTCCCACAGGCTGGGCCAAGGTGTGTTGGTGTGCATCTATGTGTGTGTGTCAGTCACATCTCCCGAGGTACACAAAAGGTTGGGGAGCGATAGTGCCTCCCCAGGACTCTGTGGAGCATCGAAAGGGGAGGCAGTTCTGGTACCTCAGGGACTGATCAGCAAGCAATCTCCTTCCATCCCAGAGCTAAGGGGGGGGGGGGACCCTTGCCTCCCCCACTCATACAAGCCATTGTCCACTTTCACTGAAAGGGGTTTGTGTGTGTGTGTGTGTTTGTGTGCACGGGACAGAAGACAGGGCCTCCAGAAGACAGAGCCCCTACTGCAATAATGCTGGCCGGCACCTCCATGTACATATCCCCCCCCCCCGATTCCCCCACGTTCCCCTGTGCTGGCCCCACCCTCACTGCGCTTCCATGCAATAGGGGCCCCCCGTGGCCCCGCCACCGCTGCACCTCGACAAGAGACTGGCAGAGCAATTACTGTGCTCCCATTGACCTCACCCCCCCCATTCCTCTAAGAGGCAGACAGACATAAACAAACCTGGCATCGTTTTCTGTTCAGAAGTGACATCCACACACCTGAGTCAGACAACCGTTCCCTCCTCTACACCACCCACCCTCCCTAGGTAAGGAAAATCAAGGGAATCTGGGCTGGGCTGTTTTCCTTCTTTTAAAGTTACGTTTCGTTAAATCTGGAGGAATCAGGAAGAACTCTGAATTGAGAAAGTGAGTGTGAGCCCATCACCTAACCTGGAAACCATGTGATGGGTATGGTTGTGTGTGTGTGTGTGTGTGTGTGTGTGTGTGGTGATGAAAAACTGGGACTCACACTGCTATCTCACTGAGTAGGAAGGAGCAAGGGCTTTGACTCATCTGACTGGGTTGTTAGCCTCGACTCTTGGCTCCTAAGTAAAGAAGAGCAGGGATCTCTTCTCTAAAGGAGTTCCTTGCATCTCGTTCTGCCTGTAGACCTTCCCTTTGGGTTATTTGAGCTGTTGCCATGGTAGCACAACATCTCTCTGTGTCTCCTTCCCCCTCTGCTTTTTTTCGACAGAGTTGGGTCCCCATCCCTCCACCCCTTTCTTGAGTGGGTGGGACATTAACCAGGAGGCCAGGTCATTAGTTTCCTGGAGATTAAACAGCCTCCTCCTCTCCAGGCCCCCTTCTCCTAAAGCCCAACCCCACCCGGAGCACATAAAATTCCAGATGCTTGTTAAATTCCCTGGCACGCATCCTAGTTGGCGCCTATCCGTGGATTTTGCGTGTGTGTGTGTGTACATTTGTGTGTGTTGATTAATGGAACAACGGAGGTTTGGGTTCGCTCTTTCTTTCACACACACACACACACACGCATGCATGCACCATGGTCTGCAGTTTCCCATCTGCCCCAAGCAGAACAACAACGCAAGGCCCAGAATATGACCCCGTAGACCAGGGAGGAAGGTCTTCCATGCCATGGCCATTAGCCACACTCCTCTCCCCTTGCCCCTTTCAAAACTGTGACTGACGTTCAGAGCAATAGAGACACTGGCGTATGTGGGGGGAATGGGACCCACCTTCCCCCTAGCTGGCATGAATCACGCCAGTCCTGTCCCGCGTTACCTCAGTCCCTCAAAGCCCACAGGGCAATCTGTCCCCCTCCCTCTGCCCATCCCAGGTGTCCTGTTCACCCCAGAGTGTCTGTCTTTCCACCTGCCATCCGTCTGTCCATGCTAGACTTTCTCCTTGCCCTGTCTCTCCCCCCCCCACCTTTCTTGCTGACACCAATGCCTTTCTGCTTCATCCCATATAGCACCTTTGATCCCTCTGCCCCTTGACGACAATAAAAGTGATAAGGCTCGTTTTGCCTGCTTTCTTCGCCTCTGTCGGGGACTCCAGGGCTCAGCATGGCGGCTTCAGACTGGGAGCAACCCCTAGGCTCTGTGGGCAAGCGTGTGCTCTGATCCCAGAGCCCACTTCAGATGCTGAAGGGAGGGAAGGCATGGAACTTGCGGCTGGCAGGCATTATGAAACCACTGCATTGGTTAGGACTGGTATAAACATGGGGAAGGTGGCTTTCCGTTTTTCTCCAGGTCAGCAGACCAGTGCATCCTGTTTGTTCCTGCTCCACTGACCTCAGGGACACTTAGCTAGAGAACCCATCCCCTGGATCTGGTCATGAGAATGTCACTGTACAAAATCCCAGAGCCTTGGGATACGTGGTGGGGATTTCAGGGGAAGCAAATTCCCACTTCCACCCCCTACTGGTCAGATTTGTGAAGATCTTGATAAGGGAGCTGCATCCATGGGCGTAGCCAAGGGGGAGGCAGGGGGGCAGCTCCCCCTCCCCCAATCAATACAAATCAATACAAATTCGAGGTCCTTCCCCTACTAACAAAAATCCTGGCTATGCCCATGTCTGCGCATCAACTATTAGCTGCTGAGTTGCAAGCAACTTTAATCTGCCTTCTTGTACAGCTTTAGTTGCAGTTACCACTGGATAAGAAACTTCAATATAGTTTGTTCTGATTACCCTTGCCCTAAAACGAGTACATGGATTCAACTAAGTTTTAATGCAGAGCAGACCCACAGGAATTAATGGACATGACTAGTTCCATTAATTTCACTGGGTCTGCTCTGACTAAAACTTAGTTGATTACCACCCCAAATTTTGACTACCACCACTCAACTCTAAAAACAAGAGTTCTGCTCAGACCAGTTTCATACATTACGATGTGCGTTAACGGCAGGCACCCCCAAACCGGCCCTCCAGCTGTTCTCCGACTACAATTCCCATCATCCCTGACCACTGGTCCTGTTAGCTATGGATGGTGGGAGTTGTAGTCCCAAAACATCTGGAGGGCCGAGTTTGGGGGTGCCTGATTAACGGGTATACGATGCATCTCCACGCTGCAGCTGTTTATTCCTGAGAATGTTTCCATGGCATAGGTAAAAAGTGTTAAGCACACTTGAAACATTGCGGTTTCCAACCGATGCACGTTGCAAGTCTGTAATGTGCATCCATTGAGACTGTAACATGTGATGCGTCCCTCAGAGGAGGAGATCTTGACTGCCTACACTGTCTCAGCCTACGCTTGAACACCAATGTGACCCAGAGGTGGCTCTACCCTGAGGCAAAATGAGGCCATTGCTTCGGGCAGCATATTTTGAGTGCTATTAAGGAGAGTGGGAGTCAAGCAGATGTGACCTGCAGGGCACGGTTCATTGGGAAGTTCTCCAAGCGCCACCAAACTGAAGAGCTGTTTGAGCACATGATGCTCCCGAGCATTTTCGGTTCATTTAAGTGTGGCTTGCGCTGGAGATTTTCCCACTGCCTCGGGGCGAACAGTTTAAATATGTTATTCAGATTTCCTGCCTCAGTCACTGAAATGTCTTGAGGGCAGCCCTGCAAAGAACTCCGATTGGCTCTGGGATCTGTGTGCATGTCTATTTTAGACCTAGCCCTCTCCCAGAGAGAGAGATCATGCAGATTGCTGCCTCCCCTGGTTTTTAATCCTCCTTTTTCCTTGCTTGCTCAAGCAGTGCAGAGAAAGCGCAAGCAAGGGAGAGTAGATTAAGGATTGTGCTGGGTCCAAGTTTCCATTTTATCAGTTCATGTGACTTCAGCCTGGGGCTGGCCCATGGGTCTGAGAGTGGGGCTGCCTATAGCACAGAATTCACATTATAGAATCATAGAATTGTAGAGTTGGAAGGGACCCCAAGGATTATCAAATTCAGCCCCCTGCAATGCAGGAATCTCAACAGCATCATGCACAGCCGGAGTGCCACAAGCATTTCCCAAGGAGCCTTCTTGATAATGTGCTGCAGTAAACTTCCCAGGGGCTTAGGAAGAGAAGGTGCCTTAGACCCTCTCAGCGCCTAACAAACAGACAAACCTTTCCTCGCTGGCAAGCTTTCGCTTCCTTAGACATGCGGTGAGCAGTGCTGGCTCACGACAGCAGGGGGCAGAAGAACACATTTGTTCTCTGCACCAGAGCACCTTCATCCCACACGTCCCATTGACCAGGGCTCTTGCTGGGCTTGCAGCATCTTCTCAATCACTTGACTCAACACCCTTTCAATTCAAAATGACATGGCTCTTAAGGTGCGACAGCCCTTAAGAACCATGAATGTGGAGATATACAGGTGTCTGTATATACAGGTGTCTGTTCGGTCTATGTACTGCAAACATCAAATACAGTGTATAGACACAGTATATTGTGTATACTGTATGTACAGTATACAAAAGGAACATTTGATGTGCAGTTAAAAAAAATATATCTCTGCGACTGGATGATACAGACATCTGACAGCAAGTGGTTTGACCCCCATGGTGTTAAGTTATTGCTTGGCTATTGGTTGTCAATATCCACCCTGTGCCAATGGAACATTTCAGGCATTCACTTCCACAGCTCATAGGCAGCAGGCAGGAGAGGAGGATGGGCAAAAGGACCATTAGAGCAATTGGGCAGAAGGTATTGTTGCTGCTGCCTTTAAGCTCTTTAAAGGTTCATGTAGTGTATAATGAACCTGTGGAACTCACTGTTGCAAGATGTGACAGCACAAGCTTAGATCAGAGGTTTCTGTCTTGCCAGACCTACTTTGTGTGTGTTTTCTTCTAGAACTCCGATCGGGTGCAAAGACATGCAATTAGTATTCAATTAACAAGGTGCCTCTGAGCCTAGGAAATAGTTTCAGCACCCAGTACTGAACTGAACACAAAAGCCCTTTCACACAAAAATCCAGTCCTGGTTAGCTTGTGTCATTTCTACAGCCTAATTTGGGTGAAAAGGTTGTCTTACAGTTGCTATTGTTAAACAGCGGGTGTCAGAAATCCTTGCTCATCTACGGCAAATCAACCAGAGATCTTCTACCAGTAGATCCCAGGCTACCATCTGCCCAACCCTGGCTTAGATAGCTTGTAAACGGGATTACGCAAATTCATACAACATTGGTTGGTTAATTAAACATTAGTCATTATGATTAAATTACCATACCTTGGGGTTCATCTGTCAAGGCTGTACTTACATTTTTATGAAAGGCGGAAAGACTCTTCATGCTGGGATATGGCAGCTGTAGCCCAAGAAGCCCTGTGTGTATAAATACACAGAATTAATTCTTACTATTCTTATTATTTATTAAATTTCTATACCACCCTTCATCCGAAGATCACAGGGCTGTTTTCACTGTAACAAAACAAAAACACATACCATATTGTTACATCAAGGTCAGTAACCTTTGGAGGTCTGTGGGCATATACAGATTTTTGAATGTGTGTTATGATCTCTTCTACCCCCTCCTGTGGATCAGGCTCCACGGAGGGAAAATGCTCAAACACACACTAGGATCCAGTAGAATTAATCTGAGCTTTGAAAAGCACATAGAGTTAAAGGAGGAAGTAGGGAAGAGTGTCCAACTTCCTCCTCCAACTCTCTGTACTTGTCAAGTGAGAAAAAGGTAACAAGTCTCACCATGACCAAGGGGACGCTGTGTCTGTGTGTGTGTGTGTGTGTGTGTGTGTGTGTGTGTGTTTATTGGGAGCCTCAAAGGCTTCATGGACACCAGGGGGAGACCTCAAGGGTGCCACGTTGGCAACTCCTGGATTGCACCATGTCTTAATTCCAAGCAAACTGCTTCCCTTGCCATCGGTGTGTGAATGCTGCTGAGTTTGGCAGGAGAATAGATGCTAGATATCTAGAATGACTTCTGGCTGACTGAGAGAGCTGGCTGGGGCCCGGAAGAATATCTGAAGGTATGCAATCTTGCAGGGGAAGTGCTACTAGCCAGGCATCCCAGGATAAATCTGGGTGGTTTCTATGGATGAGCCTGTGTTCTGGTTTCATGGGTTGTCTGAACCTGACCTATAGCAAGCACTGAGAGCAGCAAGGCTTATACAGCAGCAGCAGCAGCAGGAGGTGAGAGCAGGTAAATCCCAGCCAAGCAGATTGCCCAAAGTTAAAAAACAAATGCAGGACACAACTCTTTCACCAAAGGGAGACCTGGATGCAAATCCCAGCTCAGTGCTTAATTTGGGTCAGCAATCCTTTTGTCTCTGCCTGGGGCAGCTCCATCCACTAGGAGATTAGGGGTATTGGAGTTCAGCAACATTTGGTTCCCCATCACTGAGTAAGGTACCTGAGGGCATGGGTAGCATTCCTTGTAGGACGGTTGCCATCCTTTCCCCTTAAATCTTCTTCAATGAGACAGCAACCCATTCATTTTCTCTGTCCACACTTTCACCTGTTGGTGCCAAGCAGGACTCCAGGTGGTGATGGTAGTGGAGCAAATGAAAGGACCGGGTACTAAAAGAGCAGGAACAGTTGTCCACTGCATCCTACTTTGCACATACTGCTGAACTGTGGTTTAGTAAACCTCGGCTTAGTGTTATGTGCGAACTCTGCCCAGCAGCTTAACTATGGTTTGTTTACTGCCAACAACCCATGGTACAAACCCATGGTTCATTGCTGGCTTATGAAACTTGGTTTGGCATTACATGAAAACCCTTAGCTGTGGTTTGTTTCGTTACCCTGCGCCAGATGCTCACCAGACCACAAAGGCACGAGGCAAGAGCAGCTGGGAAATAAAACCAGTGGAGAAACGAGCCATGGTTTGCTTAATCATCTGTGTGACAACTTGCAGTTTGTAAAACAAACTGTGGCTGTGTGTTGAATGCCAACCAAGTCTATACTTTTCAGGTGCTTTTGATCTCTTTGAGTTAGATCCGTTAGCACTGCCTCTTTGCGCATGGTACCTCTTCAATGAAAAAGGCATTACATTCAATATACAATACTTCCTCCCGTGTACAGCATGCCATTCCCTCATTAGGAATGATGACCTTGCTTCTCCCCCAGAATTAAAAACGGGGGGAATTTAGGAGGGAAAGGAAAGAGGTCCAACTTATCTCATTACACTGGTACCTCGGGTTACATACACTTCAGGTTACATACGCTTCAGGTTACAGACTCCGCTAACCCAGAAATAGTACCTCAGGTTAAGAACTTTGCTTCAGGATGAGAACAGAAATTGTGCTCCGGTGGCGGTGCGGCAGCAGGAGGCCCCATTAGCTAAAGTGGTGCTTCAGGTTAAGCACAGTTTCAGGTTAAGAACGGACATCCGGAACGAATTAAGTACTTAACCCGAGGTACCACTGTACTTTAAAAGTTAGGCACAGCCCACCTAATAATTATCATCTTTGGGGTCTCAATATTTAACTTATTTGTGCTAGGTTAACAGAAAACAATGCCAATATATTGAAAAATTAATTGTTCATCTCGTGGAGTCACAATCTGAGGTGATGTATGTGTTGCCTCAGACCTCCAGAGGGTGGGGTGGGGAGTCTCCTCCTTGAGTTTGAACCTCACACCTGACTAAAAGGCACAACTTCTTTCTAAGACAGGTTGTATTACTAGTAGTACCGATTTGTCTGCCTGAACCTAGGCCATGCCCCATCCCCACTAAGCACTGCCTACAGCATGGATGGGGACCTGGGACCCTACAAATGTTGTCCCATAGAGGATACCAATATTTTAAATACATAACAAAATACGAAAATACATCGTAACTGCAACTCAGGATTACAGCCTGGATATAATCCTTTCAGCTTCAGGTTGTTAATTTCCTCCATATTATCACTGCCATTGATAGGAATCTGGCCATTATCAATAATGTGCACTAGATTTTATTTCCCAGCAAATATTTTATACACACACATAGAAAGAGAACGAGAGAGGGGGGCAACTACATGTATATCCCACCTTTCTCCAAAGAGCTGAAGGTGGCAGACACACTCCTCCTCTTCGCCATTGCATCTTCACAGCAACCCTGTTGGGTAGGATAGGCCCAAAGTGGGGATTTGAACCCTGGTATCCCACATCCTCATCCAGCACTCTGACTAACACACCACACTGGTTGACCCATTATCTGCTGGTGAATTCCAGCATAAAACCTACAGAAGGACATGGCCCGCAGGTTCCACCTCCTGGCTTGTGGGCATGCCCTCGTGGAGAAAGGAACACCAGCACAAAAACCTGTTGGATGACGGCTCCCATCAACCCTGATCATTGGCAATGTTGGCTGGGCATGATGACAGCTGCTGGACTTCAACAACATCTGGAGGGCCACAGGTGTTGGCGGCAACCTGAGAGCACAGGCCAAAAATGCTTTTAAAACTTGAGAAGCTTGTTGTGCTGGTTCCTGTGCTTAAATGCTGGGCCAGACATCTAATTTAACTCTACTTGTGTCTGGCTGTTGCCTAGTCCAAGCTAAATGAGATGTGTGACGCGTGGATTCTAACTGATCTTCTGGGTCGTTGCCTCTAACCTAGCCTTCCTTCTTACTGCTACAGACCTCCACCAACGGAGCACTTGGGGCCACAAAGAAATACAGCTCAACTCCCCCCTGCCTGACCATCCCAAACAGTCCAAACATGCAAACCTCCTCTTCACAAGCTCTGGATGGCTGGTGAGCAGTGGATGGAGGTAAAGGGACCCCTGACCATTAGGTCCAGTCGTGGGCCGACTCTGGGGTTGCGGCACTCATCTCGCTTTATTGGCCGAGGGAGCCAGCGTACAGCTTCTGGGTCATGTGGCCAACATGACTAAGCCGCTTCTGGCGAACCAGAGCAGCACACGGAAACGCCGTGTACCTTCCCACCGGAGCGGTACCTATTTATCTACTTGCACTTTGAGGTGCTTTCGAACTGCTAGGTTGGCAGGAGCAGGGACCGAGCAACGGGAACTCACCCCGTCGTGGGGATTCGAACTGCCGACCTTCTGATCAGCAAGTCCTAGGCACTGTGGTTTAACCCACAGCGCCACCCGTGTCTCCTGTATTTTCTCTCTTGGGACTCTTAAACAAACAGCTCTCTTTCCCAGGGAAGGAAGGGTATTTCTGCATTGTTTTTGCATCGCGCAAAGCCGCCTCTATTTTGTCTTCTCGAAGAGTATTTTATACACACAGAAACAGATGAAGCTTCTTATGCTGACCTAACTTCCATGCAGGAAATATTCAGCCACATCTGTATGCATTTCAACCGTGTCCAGGCAGATGCTCTAACTGGCAGGGTGTTTCCATAAATATTTATATGCGGAAAAAGAGGCCTGTGTGAGTTGCATTTTGGACCGTTTGCATCAGGACCAGGTGCAGGAGGGATGTGCAAACCAGGGCTTGCTTATGTCTTACTGGCTAGACAACCAGAAGCAACAAAACAGGAACTTAGCTGCCATTGCAATGGCGTCCGCAAGTGTGCCATTTTACTTTACGCCATCCTTTGGCCTTCCAGATGTCATTGAACTTCCACCAGTCCCAGCCAACATGGCCAATATTCAGGGATTATGGGAACTGTAGTCTTCAATAATGCCTTTGAGTTTAGGAATTAGTTTTTAGCAACCAGTACTGAACTGAACACAGCAACCTCCAGAGGGCCACAGATGTTTCCCCTGCCAATACAAGTGAATGGGGTTCCATCTGATGGGAGGTGTAAGCATTGCACTTTGGGGATACCTTTGTGGTGAAGAGGTCACTCACACATTCACATTCATACACGCACACTTGGTAACAAGGTCTGCACAAATGGTGACTCCACAAGGGTGTATGTCCCCATCTGCGTCCATCAGGGGGGGTCTTTGAAAGATACATACCCCTTCACCATACCTGTCACAATGATGGGTGAAAAAAGAGAAGCAGGATGATGAGGTAGACATCCCACCTGCAGGTGTTTTGCTAGCACATCACAAAGAGCGGCTTTGCTAAATGACTTCCCTGACAGGTGTTCAATCACATATGCTTAGATCTGAGCACTGGACTGATGTTCAAAGCACTGCACATAATGAAAGGCCACTTTTGCTTTCAACTGATAGTATTTAAAATTGTCCCAGGCAAACCTGTGGCTGAGACGGTGGATGGACTTTGGTCCAAATTACACGGGACATGGAAATCTGTGTATTTTGATTTAACACAGCCAAAGGAGGCTGCAGTCACAAACAAATGAAGGGGAGGCAGTGTTATCCTGTTTGCTGCTGGTGGATTTTTTTTCTTACAATTGTCCCACAGGCTGCTTCTCTCTCTCCTGCAGTGGGACAAGGGAAATGGCATAGTAATTCAGGGAGTGGGTAAGTTTTGAGTGGACAAATGGCTGGCCCTGGAGCTTTCTGATTAGCATTGCCAGTAGGGATGGGGAAGGGGAAATAATCAGTTCAGTTTGAATTTAAAAGCAAACCTACCCAATTTGCACTTCCTGAAACAATATGTGAACAAAACACAGTCATCCTTTGAAATTCTCACTTTTCCAAATTTTGCAATAAAACTATCCAAGCAAGTAATGGCTATAAAAGTGCACATACTAGATAAAATGTGTGTTTAAATGCATACTTCAGGCATCCCCCCACTTGCACGATTGCATAAGAAAATGTGTGTACAGTGGTACCTCTGGTTACGTACTTAATTCGTTCCGGAGGTCCGTTCTTAACCTGAAACTGTTCTTAATCTGAAGCACCACTTTAGCTAATGGGGCCTCCTGCTGCCGCCGCACTGCCGGAGCATGATTTCTGTTCTCATCGTGAAGCAAAGTTCTTAACCCGAGGTACTATTTCTGGGTTAGTGGAGTCTGTAACCTGAAGCGTATGTAACCCGAGGTACCACTGTATACAGAGACTTTTGCATTAAAATACTTTCACTTAATAAATAGTAATCACAAACTGATGTGAATATGTGAGGATATGAATTTAAGACTGGGAAAACAAGCAACAGGATTAAATGGAAATTGACAGATTTGCCCACCCTCAACTTTGCATCCACCAAGTCTGAGAGGTGCTTTTTCCAATTATTACTAAACTAGCCATTGGTTAGTAAGAAGTCATTAGGCATTTCCTCCTACACAGGCTGAAGGGTGCTATCATTAGGAGAGAGAGCCATACAGTGGTACCTCGCAAGACGAATGCCTCGCAAGACGAAAAACGCGCAAGACGAAAGAGTTTTCCGTTTCGTGAGTTGCTTCGCAAGACGATTTTCCCTATGGGCTTGCTGCGCAAGACGAAAACGTCTTGCGAGTTCTTGCGAGTTTGTTTCCTTTTTCTTAAAACAGCTAAGTACCGTTAATAGCCGTGCTTCGCAAGACGAAAAATCCGCAAGACGAAGAAACTCGCAGAACGAATTAATTTCGTCTTGCGAGGCACCACTGTACTTCAGTCCCTATTTTCATCGGAAGAAGAAGAAGAAGAAGAAGAAGAAGAAGAAGAAGAAGAAGAAGAAGAAGAAGA
>JAXCMG010000064.1:2332286-2395926 GCA_034642415.1 Podarcis siculus | reverse complement strand
ATTTGCTGCCAAGGAGTGTGGTGGAGTCTCCTTCTTTGGAGGTCTCTTCCAACTCTATGATTCTATGATTCTATTATTATTATTATTATATTTGGAAAGGGAGAAGTAGGTAGGTTTGCCTTTAAATGCCAAATTCCTTCTCCAGTCGATTCTCGCCACCAAGTAAAATTTGTGGAAACAAATCAAGATGAATGCTGAATAAACAGGTCACACAGAGGAGTTCTTCAATTGACTTATGGGAGGTTCAAATACTTCTGTAGTTGCAAAGCAGACACACACACACACACACACACACAAACACACACACACACACACACACAAACACACTCTGACCGGCCTTATGCTTGTCTTTCTCCAGGCCCAGGCCCCTTGTTAGAAAAGGATGGGTCCATGTTGGAATCTGTCACGCTCAGCCCTTGAAATCTCTGCCGATTTGGCAAGTGTGGCAAAACGACGCCAAGGCTCATGTTTGCTTACACAGGGTATCTATTCTGCAGCATCCAGAAAAGCTCAAGACAAATATGTACACTTGGAAAATAAACACATGTGACCTCCCAGGCTTCAGCCGCTCTGAAACCTAAAGAGGACACGTCGCATCACCCCTGAGAGTGAGGCCGCTGAGGAGCAAAGGGAATCCGGGTTCAAAAAATCCCACCCTGACGGGCATCAGGCACAATATTAACCACATTGTAAGGCTCCAAAGTTTATGAAAAGGAGCCGACTCCTTAAGGCTGCAGGCCAAAACACTTCCAGCTAGTGAGTAAAATCCACAAGGCTCCCTTCAGAGTAAACATACTGAGGATTGTGCTGTAGATCAGAGGTTTACATACCAAATGCTCGCCCACATGGAAGATGGAGACTTTAGACCAGGGCTCTGGAACCAGCAGATGGTGTGGAGGAAGAAGCAGTAGACATCAGTGTTCATAGCCTACCAAGACTAACTACACTGCAAGCATTTCCCCCCATCCAGCAAAATGATGTCACAAGAGACTTTGCTCATAATGGGTATGCATGGAGATGAGGGTTGCCACCCAGGGGGGGGGGGGGGGGGGCTGGCTTGGCTTCTTCCCGTGAAGCTCTGGTGGGTGATGCCAATGATGGGGTCTTGCTAATTGCTGCATATCAAGCCGCTGTTAAAGGGACAGCTACAAGAGGTTGCTATCAAACATGGCAACCTAGCAGAGATCCCATACCCTCCAAAAATTTCTCCAATGTAAATAGGGACATCCTATTCCATAATATTGGGGACGCAGGTGGTGCTGTGGGTTAAACCACAGAGCCTAGGACTTGCTGATCAGAAGGTCGGCGATTCGAATCCCCACGACGCGGTGAGCTCCCGTTGCTCAGTCCCTGCTCCTGCCAACCTAGCAGTTCGAAAGCACGTCAAAGTGCAAGTAGATAAACAGGTACCGCTCCGGCGGGAAGGTAAACGGCGTTTCCGTGCGCTGCTCTGGCTCGCCAGAAGCGGCTTAGTCATGCTGGCCATCTGACCCGGAAGCTGTATGCCAGCTCCCTTGGCCAATAAAGCGAGATGAGCGCTGCAACCCCAGAGTCGGCCACGACTGGACCTAATGGTCAGGGGTCCCTTTATTCCATAATATTAATAATATTTTTTTAAAAAAATTATGCCCTGCCCATCTGATTGGGTGGCTTGCCCCAGCCACTCAGGGTGGCTTTCAACATATATATATGTTGTTGTCGTTTAGTCGTGTCCGACTCTTCGTGACCCCATGGACCAGAGCACGCCAGGCACTCCTGTCTTCCACTGCCTCCCACAGTTTGGTCAAACTCATGCTGGTAGCTTCGAGAACACTATAAAAGCATAATTAAACATTTAAAAACTTTCCCATACAGGGCTGCCTTCAGATGTCTTCTACAGGTTGTATAATTACTTTTCTCCTTGGCTCAGGGGTCACTGGAGGTTCATACCCTCCAACATTTATCCAATGAAATTAGGGGCATCCTAAGGAAAAGCAGGACATTCCAGGATCAAATCAGAAACCAGGATGGCTTCCGTAAATCTGTGACTGTCCCTGGAAAATAGGGACACTTGGAGGGTCTGAGATCCTCTCATGCAATTCCTTGCTACACCAAAATGCACTGCAGTGGCCCGTTTTTCAAAGACCTTTTGTGACGCCTGGAAGGAACCCAAATCCTGTGACTTGGGACTTAGCAGTACAGCTGCAAATATAGCTTTTTAAGTGCATTATACAAATGGGAGACTAAATGGTGAGCTCATGGCAAATTCAATACAGTATATTTTTCAAAACACATTTTTTAAAAAAGCATTTTCACAGCATTTTTTTATTTGTGTCTAGATTCCACCCTAGAATTCCTATAGAATTGCCACTTTTACTGCCCTGGCTCCTGATGCTTCTCAACAGCACCCTGCCAAATAAAAGTTAACCAGGTGAAGCTTTCCCCCATCTGCTTCATGCCTCCTTGTCAAAAACTGTTTCACCTGTTCTAAATGTCCCAATTGTGTGGTCGCTCTTAAAGGCGCAGGAACAGGGCCTTGGAGTGGTGTGTGCAGACATGGCAACCATAAATTTCTCCTTTTAACCCCAGAAAATTATGAGTGGATGGGGTGAGCTCCCCTTCCTCGGTCCCTGCTCCTGCCAACCTAGCAGTTCGAAAGCACCTCAAAGTGCAAGTAGATAAATAGGTACCGCTCCGGCGGGAAGGTAAACGGCATTTCCGTGCGCTGCTCTGGTTCGCCAGAAGCGGCTTAGTCATGCTGGCCACATGACCCGGAAGCTGTACGCCAGCTCCCTTGGCCAATAAAGCAAGATGAGCGCCGCAACCCCAGACTTGGCCATGACTGGACTTAATGGTCAGGGGTCCCTTTACCTTTACCTTACCAGCTACTCAGTGATAAATGGAAAAGTACTTTCCCCATGTCCATCACTGCTCTATTGTTGCAGCACATGTTCCAGGGCTGAAGCCTTCGATAAGAAGCCCTGGAGGGGAGTGAGGCCTGGTTTATATGAAGCCATCAAATAATATTTTTGAGAAAGAAACACTAAGAGCCGATTCCACCACTCCCAGTTTTTTATCCTCCTCTCGTGCTAAGCTCGTGGCTGCGGCGGTGTGCTGTGGCATGCTGTTTACACCAAGAAAAGTCTTTTTTCCTCCCTCCCTTGACAGCCACAGCTTTGGCATGCTAAAAAAAAGAGGAAGAAGAATCGTGGAAACGTCCCAAAATGTGCTAGATAAATAGCTCTCCTAGCCAACAGGCCTCCACCCATCCCAGGCCAAACCACAAACAGCCAGCTGGGGCCAGCTCTTGTTTTTTACCAGATGGGGAAGGGGGTGAACGCAGGAGTGTTTTTGTAGGATTTCTGCCTGAAAAGGTACTGGATAGGTCCACAGGATTTCTGAAGCTTCAATCTAGACTACAGGGGCTTCTAGAGCTGACAAGCCTCATCACAAGTACCAAGCAAACAGCTGAAGCTTCTCCTGGCATAATGAATGGAAAGGCTACACCTGTTGAATTGGTGCCTGTCCCACAGCAGTTAAAGGCACAGAGCCTCTTGACATTGGCCAATGTAATAGGCCTATTCTAGTGTCCCATTTTGCTCAGGCAAGGGTCCTATCCTGTTAGCAGCTAGGGAAAAGGCAGTCTGAAATCTAACAGGTGAAGCCTCACCTCTCCCTCTCCCTCTCCCTCTCTCTCCCTCTCTCTCTCTCTCTCTCACACACACACACCCACACACACACACACACACCCTACTATTGTGTCCTCCCTGGGCTGGAGATTACTTCCTAATTCACATAGCAATGACACACACAAAAACCCTTTTTGTGGTTGTCAGTTCATGAGGATTTGATCAGGGAAGTTTTTAATATTTAATGCTGTATTGTTTTTAACACTTGATTGGGAGCCACCCAGAGTGGCTGGGGAGACTCAGCCAGATGGGTGGGGTATAAATAAATTATTATTATTATTATTATTATTATTATTATTATTATGCAGAATTGCACTTGCACTAGTAAAACCCCAAATAAGTCAATGGATAAACTACAAAGAACAAGAAGTAACAATTTCTGCTGTCATCTGTGTTGGGGGAAAGGGGGGGGGGGGGAAATAGGTATATAAAAGGAGAATTCCTGGATGCCAAGACCCATGTTTGGAATATGTACTTTGGTGAGAGAACCCTAGCAGAGATTTAAAAATCACAAAACATGCAACAAAGTGAGATATAGAAATATAGGCTGTTAGACCTTTAAAATATGCTCGTGAGATCCAAAATTTCCCATTTGGTAAATTAAAAATGGTTTACTTACAAATTCTTCAAAGGTCAGTTTCCTGCCGTCTAGAAATTTGCACAGGCAGTAAAACTCGGCTTAGTGGTGCAAGTTCCTAAATCACTAGTAGGTGAACTTAAGAGCAGCTTCTGAGAGCCTCCTCACACTTGAGCTTCTCAGGTAAACTGAACAACAAGCCTGATTGCCCATTTCCTCCCAAGGTAAGGGGAAGTGACCTCACTAAGCCTGGCAGGACAGCTTACTCTATGGTATTAACCCCTTCATGCATCAATTAGGTTGAACCATGTTGGTTATATGAGGCTGGCTATCCCATAATCTGGAAATGCTCCAGCTGCGCTCCTTCCATTCTCTCTCTTTCTCCCCCTTCCCACCTCACCTCTGAAATAAGACTTCTATTTTTGGACATAGAGAATTCATTATACTGTGTTCAAGTCTGCCTTCTACTTTGCCTTCCCCCCGCAACTATGGATCTTTTGCAACTGCATGGTTTTATTCTTGTTAAAGTGTTTAACTTTTCTCCTGGTGGCCTCTCTCGTTTGGGTTGAGCGCTAAGCCTTTGTCTGAGTAATTTATCGCTGGAGATTAAAAAAATATAGACTTGTGCAACAGGCTTGAAGTCAAGAATTCATCAACATTGAGAGTGACCCCACTTCCCCTTACTTGATGCAACGGGTTGCATCGTTCTTGCTAGTCTGTATTCCTCTTACCAGTGTTTACTCTTGGACCTTACGATGCAAGTGATCATCTGTCACTGTCAAATGGAATTTAGAGCTGATCAACTTTGTGGTTGGGAATGCTAGTTCACTGAAGTGTGTGCTTTCAAAAGAAACACCATGCCTGTAGCCAGATTCAATGCACTAATTAATCAGTCAGTCTGAGAATGGTTCGTGGTTCATTAAATTGTAGGTGCTAAGGTCATGTGCTCCATGGGATTCATTTGCTGATCTGCTATTTTGGGGATGGAGGAAATCCTAGATGAGCTGTATGTTGCTTATGGGCTCTACAAAGCCTAAGGTTGCAGTCCAGTCTACTCAGCAGTAAATCCCACAGTGTTCAATGCTGCTTAAAGGTAAAGGGACCCCTGACCATTAGGTCCAGTCGTGGCCGACTCTGGGGTTGCGGCACTCATCTCACTTTATTGGCCGAGGGAGCCGGCGTACAGCTTCCGGGTCACGTGGCCAGCATGACTAAGCCGCTTCTGGCAAACCAGAGCAGCGCACGGAAACACCATTTGCCTTCCCGCCGGAGCAGTACCTATTTATCTGCTTGGACTTTGACGTGCTTTCGAACTGCTAGGTTGGCAGGAGCTGGGACTGAGCAACGGGAGATAACCCCGTCGCAGGGATTTGAACCGCCGACCTTCTGATCGGCAAGCCCTAGGCTCTGGTTTAACCCACAGCGCCACCTGCGTCCTTCAATGCTGCTTACTTCCAAGTTAAGTGTGCACAGGACTACGGCCTTTTGCAGCTTTTCTTTGCAATTCCCTTTAACCACAGTATCTGTTACAGCGCAGATAGGTGAAGCAATAGCACCACCTGCTGGCAATGAAGGAAATGACGAAGCAATGTTTTCAGTGCACTTTGCTGCTATTCAACTTGATCTAAAGCTCCTTGAACAAAGCTGAGGAAATTGCTATTGTGAGAGCTGTTTGTGGTTCTGAAAGAGATGGAACAGGCTGCTAAAAATGACCTTAATCACTGCTGTACTTAAATTATAGCACAGGATGGAGAGGAGGGAAGAACGGGAGGAGGAGCTCTACTCAAGAAAGGTGTGTTTTTCTTGTTGTTTAAAAAAAAAAGTCATAATGCCAGTAATATTGCTTTGAATTTTGTTTGGTTGCTTCTCTCTTGCATTTTTGTCTCATCCTGCTATGGCTGTATGCTAATGCAATAAAGGTTTGATTGATTGATTGATTCTTGTTGTTTAGTCGTTTAGTCGTGTCCAACTCTTCGTGACCCCATGGACCAGAGCACGCCAGGCACTCCTGTCTTCCACTGCCTCCTGCAGTTTGGTCAAACTCATGCTGGTAGCTTCGAGAACACTGTCCAACCATCTCGTCCTCTGTCGTCCCCTTCTCCTTGTGCCCTCCATCTTTCCCAACATCAGGGTCTTTTCCAGGGAGTCTTCTCTCCTCATGAGGTGGCCAAAGTATTGGAGCCGCAGCTTCAGGATCTGTCCTTCCAGTGAGCACTCGAGGCTGATTTCCTTCAGAATGGATAGGTTTGATCTTCTTGCAGTCCATGGGATTCTCAAGAGTCTCCTCCAGCACCACAATTCAAAAGCATCAATTCTTCAGAGATCAGCCTTCTTTATGGTCCAGCTCTCACTTCCGTACGTAACTACTGGGAAAACCATAGCTTTAACTATACGGACCTTTGTTGGCAAGGTGATGTCTCTGCTTTTAGAAGGTCGTTATTAATAGACAAGCATCTCCACTAGCTGTAAACCAGTCTCAGCCTCCCACTTATTTAATTTCTGCTCAGAATCTTTGCTAACATAATTGATAGTGAGAAAACTTATAGTTTGTCACTCATGGGAAACAAAACCATTCTAAGTATAGGGTTTCCATGTGGCCATGATGGATTCAATAAGTTAACACGAGCACATGCTCAACTGGCTGGAACTAACAAAGCTTGGAGAAGAAACAGGAAGCAGTAAAAGCCTGAAAGGAAGTAATCCAGTTTACCAACAAGTAGTTACTAAGAGAGATCGGTTGAGAAGGAAGGTTGCCTTTCTGTCACGTGTCGCCTCTAGTGTTCAGCTAACTAACTGCAAGTATTTTAGCTTCACTCCCAATACCCATCACTTTCCAAATCTCAAAAAGTCAGGGTTTTCTAAATGTAAATTTATTGCATCTAAAGTTTCAGGATGTGCTTGAATCACTCCTGCAAAATACTGCTAGCCTGGTGGCAGTCTGGGAAAAGCACCTTGTTTTGCCCCACTCCCTTTCTACCCCAGTCCAATTGGGGTTAATCTTTAATTTCTTTCTTTCTTTCTTTGCATTTGTTTAAATCTCTGCTCTAAACATTTGTAGGCGAGCCTTCATAAATGCGCACATGCAAGCATATTTCAAACACTGTGAGTACACACAGGTCTGGGCGTCAGACATTTACAAGCCTGCGGCGAAAGAGGAAGTTGCTTCAGGGAGTTTAGACACTTGGGAGTTTTTCTCCTCTCAGCAGAGGCAGTGAGGAACCTTTATAAATAGCCGTCCAAAACGTAGAGGCACCCCATGGACATCAGGGATAATCTCTGGATCCAAGCGCTCATCTTTCCCCGGTAAGTTGCTTAACATTCTTAAAGTTTCCATACAAGAGAATCTAAAGTTTTTAAGTTGAAATATTTGGGTAGCTTTGCTGTTATTTTTCTGTAGGGGTCTCAGAGGTGCGTAGAGTTGATATTAACTTTTAAGTCTGGTTTAGCGCCATGGCTGCTTAGAACAGGGGTAGGCAATGTGGTGATGTTCTTCATGTGTTTTTAACTACATAATTCCAGACTGCAGACCGATGTTGTAAACAAAAAATGCCCTTTTCCCTTATGGGGTATCCAAGAGCCCATATGGAGTCCTTACATAGGTTCCCTATTGGTAGGAGAGAATAACAGAGGCCAACCAGAGAATATTGAGAAGCAAAGCAGCTAGTAAGCTTGATCTTTATTGATCTGTTGCAACAAGGGTGCTCCCCTCACCCGCGGGAGAGAGGAGGGACCCTGAAAAATGCTGTGCAAGGCCTTATAAAGACTTTTGAAATTGCCACCCTGTAGATCAAGACCACCCCCAGAAACATCATACATACATCACAGAAGGGGTGTAACCTAAGACCACCCCTCAGATACATCACACCTACATCACAGAAAAGGCGGTCTAAAACAGAAATTTGAATGTTGTTTTTCTCCTGTCCTTGTTTATCTCCTGTCTGGCAGGTTACTTGATTGGATTGCCTGGGGAGCCTGGCCAGTCTTTTGTAGTGATAAATACTTAGTTCCTGGGCCAGGTCACAGGCTCACACCCTATTCAAACACAGACATACCCTTAAGACAGGATTGGTGAAGGAAAAGACAATGGGGAGGCTTTTCCACTTTGACTTTGCAGAGAAAACATTTGGTCAGTTTGGGACAGTTTGGGAATCAAATTGTTCCAGGTCGGTCTTCCTGTGCTGATCTATGTATGTGCGGTTATGAAAATTACCATATATCTAAGACCTCAAAATTCCTATCACACCGACATGGCCAGGAGGACTGGTGGGAACTGTAGTTCAAAGCACCCGGAGGTCGTGACATTGGCTGCCCCTGGCTTATAAAGTTGTCTGCAATGGAGCCTTTCCTGACAAAGAGCTTAAACAAGAGAGTAAAGGCTTTGTGGACTGTATTCCTGAGTGTGAGGCTGGTGTTAAAAGCCACAGCGGTGCAGTAAGGATGGGGCGAAGGGAGGAGGCTCATAACTGATCTTTTAGCCCTGAGAATGCTGTTTAAACATGCCCACACGACATGCTTTCCTTATTACGCTGTTCATTTATGGGTAGAACACTGCCCATGGAGATATCTGGTGCTGGATAATCTCCAGAGTAATTTAAGGTCAGTCCCAAGATGGCTTGTTTATTGCACATTTATTGAGCCTCCGTCTTGATTTGTTTGTGCAAAGTTTGTGGGGAGGTCACTTGAATTAGAGCAAGGGTGAACAATGTAGTGCCCGATAGATCAGGCATAGGCAAACTCAGCCCTCCAGATGTTTTGAGACTACAATTCCCATCATCCCTGACCAATGGTCCTGTTAGCTAGGGATGATGGGAGTTGTAGTCCCAAAACATTTGGAGGGATGAGTTTGCCTATGGCTGCTATAGATGCTGTTGGACCCACAGCTCCCATCACCCCTAACCATGCTTGCTAGGACTGCTGGGAGTTGTAGTCCACAGTATATGGACGGCACTATGTCGACCAGCTGCCTGTGATCATTCTATATCAGGCTTCCTCAACCTTGGCCCACCAGATGGGTTTTTGGCCTACAACTCCCATGATCCCTAGCTAGCAGGACCAGTGGTCAGGGATAATGGGAATTGTAGTCTCAAAACATCTGAAGGGCCAAGGTTGAGGAAGCCTGTTCTAGAGGCTCTAAGGTTGTCAGAATCTGAACTGTGACCTGCAGCTGTGCCTTTAAAAGTGGCTTGATTTGCAGTCCTTAATATGTAGCAATAGTTATCTCCATGCCCCTCCACACAGGAAGTAGGCTTTCCCTGTTGATTTCTGCACACTGAGCCAATATATTAAGCCAGGCAAACTCGGCCCTCCAGATGTTTTGAGACTACAATTCCCATCATCCCTGACCACTCATCTTGTTAGCTAGGGATGATGGGAGTTGTAGTCCTAAAACATCTGGAGGGCTGAGGTTTGCCTATGCCTGTATTAAGCCAAGGGTTGGGGAAACATTTTCTATCTTAACTTCAAGGGCCACGTGGTCTCTGGGCAACCTTCCAGGTGCCACATGCCAGTGATAGGGGAAAAACATGGAGCAGTGAAACTTCACCTCTATACACTAGGCTAGCTTCTGCACATGCTCACATATTCCTCCGCATTCCCTCCAATATTTATCTGATGAAAATAGGGGTGTCCTATTCAATAGTAATAATAATATGATTTATACCCCGCCCATCTGACTGGGTTGCCCCAGTCACTCTGGGCAGCTTCCAACATATTAAATAATAATAATAAAAAAAATGACTTCCCTATATAGGGCTGGGACACGGGTGGCGCTATGGGTTAAACCACAGAGCCTAGGACTTGCCAATCAGAAGGTCGGCGGTTCGAATCCCAGCGACAGGGTGAGCTCCCTGCTCCTGCCAACCTAGCAGTTCGAAAGCACATTAAAGTGCAAGTACATAAATAGGTACCGCTCCGGTGGGAAGGTAAACGGCATTTCCGTGCGCTGCTCTGGTTCGCCAGAAGCGGCTTAGTCATGCTGGCCACATGACCCGGAAGCTGTACACCGGCTCCCTCGGCCAATAAAGTGAGATGAGCACCGCAACCCCAGAGTCGGCTAATACTGGACCTAATGGTCAGGGGTCCCTTTACCTTTATATAGGGCTGCCTTCAGATGTCTTCTAAAGGTTGTCTAGTTACTTATATCCTTGGCTTAGGGGTCACATCAACTTCATACCCTCCAACCTTTCTCCGATGAAAATAGGGGCATCCTAAGGAAAAGCGGGACATTCCAGGATCAAATCAGAAACCGGGGCGGCTTCTGTCAATCCAGGGCTATCCCTGGAAAACAGAAACACTTGGAGGGTCTGCCCTCCCTCTTATTCTTTATTAAACGTATTAGCCACTTGCCACTTCGCATGCACCCAGGTAACGTAACATTGAAGAAAGCAGAAATAATAAATGAAATATAAATGAGAATATGAGAGAAAAGAAAAGATATAATCATGATCATTCCGTACAGCATTTTTTAAAAAGCAGTCCCCGCCCACTGGTAGCAAAGTAATAAAAAAGTAAACTACATTCTTAACCCACTAGCCAGTAGAGAAAAATAAAAGCTCAGACACCGACACCTCCCTTCCTAGCAACGGAATCCGCAGCACAGAAATCATTTATTTAACACTAGCAGGGAGAGCCAGGAGCAAGATAGGGAGGCCTGGACCATCACTTGAGGTTTCACACACTTGTATTCGGCAGAAGATGAGGCCTGGCTTGGGGTCGTCGTCCCCCCCGCCCGCTGCCCGGTCAGTTGGCAACCCAAAGAAGTTAAAGAGCTAAGCAGAATGTGTGGCTACTTTTCATCATGAAGAGGGGGGGCATGTGTGTGTGTGTGTGTGTGTCCAGGTTCTACAATACAGTGGTACCTCGGGTTAATTCGTTCCAGAGGTCCGTTCTTAACCTGAAACTGTTCTTAACCTGAAGCACCACTTTAGCTAATGGGGCCTCCTGCTGCCGCTGCGCTGCCGGTGCATGATTTCTGTTCTCATCCTGAAGCAAAGTTCTTAACCTGAAGCACGATTTCTGGGCTAGCGGAGTCTGTAACCTGAAGCGTATGTAACCCGAGGTACCACTGTACTGAGATACCACTTGAAACAGTCATGGTTTCCCCTTCCCCCAAAGAATTCTGTGAAGTGTAGTTTGCTGAAGGTGCTGAGAGTTGCTAGTGTTTTAACAATCATTGCCTCTTCCTGGGGAACTTTTCGTGCTACATGTTTCTGTGGGGCTTTGAACCCAGAGCTTCCTGGTCTCATCAAACAGTCGGACTCCTATACCACTGCTGGTTGCTATAGAGACAAAGGAGAGCATGCCTCTTACGACCTTATTTACTGAATTCGTATTCCATCTCAGTATAAGATTACAGTGGTACCTCGGGTTAAGTACTTATTTGTACCAGAGGTCCGTTCTTAACCTGAAACTGTTCTTAACCTGAAGCACCACTTTAGCTAATGGGGCCTCCTGCTGCCGCCGCGCCGCCGGAGCACGATTTCTGTTCTCATCCTGAAGCAAAGTTCTTAACCTGAAGCACTATTTCTGGGTTAGCGGAGTCTGTAACCTGAAGCGTATGTAACCTGAAGCGTATGTAACCTGAGGTACCACTGTAATAGATCCATTAGGGCCGGTTGCACCTGTTTGGGCATTCCCAGCTGCTTAGGATGACTACCTTATCTAGGGCTCTTTTGTGGGGGGCAGACACCTGCCTTTCTGTCCCTACCTCCATGGCATTCAGTCTCAAACTTGAAAGCGGAGCCATCCAGGTAGAGGATGGCGCCTGTCAGGACCGATTTGGAGACGTCTGTTTCCGTGGCAACGTCCCAATTAGGCCTTAAAAAGGAAGGAATGGGGTCGCGCTTTGATCTCTCTCTCTTCCCTGGAGAAAGCCGGGATGCAAATGAGAGCTAGTCTTGCGCATGTTGAAACTCGCATGCGGCAGAGGCCTCAGGCTTCCGGCTGGCTGGCAAGGAAATCTTTTCTCGCTCTTGAAACACTTCTCATTGGTTTCCAGGTCTTTCCGGCTTTCTTACACCATGGTGGCAACTGCTTAGCTGATGGGAGTCCTTTCACAGTGGCATGTGCCTCTCAGCCTCAAGCTGAATGTGCACTATAACTCTAAGGCACATTCGAAGCACATCCTTTCCCTCAAGGAATTATGTGGTTTGGTTGAGGGTTTTTGCTGGGAAGGGTAACTCAGTGACAGGAAAACTACAGTGCCCAGAATTATCTGAGGGAATGAATGTGCTTCGAATGTGCCTTAAAGGTATTGTGTGTACGCAGCCTCAGTAGCCCACAGGCAAGAAGCCTGTAAAGGGGGGCAGGGAGATAAGGCAGAGATAACAACAACAACAACAATTTATTATTTATACCCCGCCCATCTGGCTGGGCTTCACCAGCCCCTCTGGGTGGCTTCCAACCAAATATTAAAATACAGTAATATATCAAACATTAAAAGCTTCCCTAAACAGGGCTGCCTTCAGATGTCTTCTAAATGTCAGATAGTTATTTTTCTCTTTGACGTCTGATGGAAGGGCGTTCCACAGGGAGGGCGCCACTACCGAGAAGGCCCTCTGCCTGGTTCCCTGTAGCTTGGCTTCTCGCAGTGAGGGAACCGCCAGAAGGCCCTCGGCGCTGGACCTCAGTGTCTGGGCAGAATGATGGGGGTAGAGACGCTCCTTCAGATATATTGGACCGAGGCCATTTAGGGCTTTAAAGGTCAGCACTAACACTTTGAATTGTGCTCGGAAACGTACTGGGAGCCAATGTAGGTCTTACAGGACCAGTGTTATGTGGTCTCGGCGGCCATGCAGTCACCAGTCTAGCTGCCGCATTCTGGATTAGTTGTAGTTTCCAGGTCACCTTCAAAGGTAGCCCCACGTAGAGCACATTGCAGTAGTCCAAGCGGGAGATAACCAGAGCATGCACTACTCTGGCGAGAAAGTCCATGGGCAGGTAGGGTCTCAGCCTGCGTACCAGATGGAGCTGGTAGACAGCTGCCCTGGACACAGAATTGACCTGTGACTCCCAGGCTGCATACCTGGTCCTTCAGGGGCACAGTTACCCCATTCAGGACCAGGGAGTCCTCCATACCCGCCCACCTCCTGCCCCCCCCAAACAAAAATGCCACAGCTTCCTCAGCACTTGGCAATGTAGCCGTGACCATGACCTGGCTTGGACAGACCAGAAGTGGCTTTTTCGGTGGTCTAGGAGATCTGAAGTGGCTGCTGGGAAAGTTTGTTGCTGTGACAACATTCTGTGCCAAAGCATCTGACAAGTTAACTAGGTGTTGTTTGAAATATTTCCCTGTGCCAGCCTTGGAGTCAGTGCTAATTTGTGTGCTTGATAGCCTGACACGCTTAAACTGAATTCTTTCTCTCTCCCATTTCCTTGTAGAGGTAGAATATTGGCCTGCTAGGTCCTGACCTTTCCACCAGAGGGCAGCATAGCCAAAAACCACTTCCTCCCAAGATGGCGGATCTTGCCAGCAACTTCTCCTGCTACGACCCGTCCATTGTTGGCTACCGCTACGTGGCAGTGAGTTGGGGCATTGTGGTGGCCATTGTGGGCACAGTGGGCAACGTGCTGACCCTGCTGGCCTACGCGGCTGACGCCAAGCTGCAGACACGCTTCAACCTCCTCATTGTCAACCTGACTGTGGCGGACATTCTGTACTGCACCTTCCTGCAGCCCTTCTCGGTTGACTCCTACCTCCATCTCCACTGGCGAGCAGGGGCCGACTTCTGCCGTGTCTTTGGGATGTTGCTCTTTGTCTCCAACTCCGTCTCCATCTTGACACTCTGCCTCATCGCCATCAGCCGCTACCTGATCATTGCCAACACTGCCCTCTTTGACCGCATCTTCTCCCGCCTCGGGACGATGCTCATCATCCTGGGCACCTGGGTTGCTGGCCTGGCCAGTTTTGCGCCGCTGTGGTCCGTCTATGTCTTAGTGCCCAAGGTGTGCACCTGCAGCTTCCACCGCCTCCGGGGACGGCCCTACTCCACCATCCTCATGGGATTCTACTTTGTGGTGGGTCTCAGCTGCGTCGGGGTCTTCTACTTCCTCATCCACCGCAAAGTCAAGAGTGCCGCCCGTGCCATGGACCAATACAAGCTGAAGAAGACCAGCTTGAAGAAGGGCCACGTGGCTGGTGACAGTTCAGCCACACCAGGACGATACCAAGAGCTTGACAGTGGAGTGGACAGCGCAGGTCCTTCCCAGCACTCCTGTGAGGCTCAGTCCTCTGAGTCGACTGCCAGTACCAATCTCCCATCGGCTTCCCAGAATGGCGAAGCACCTCCTAAGAAAGCTACCCCGTGCCAGGCCAAGGACAGCAACTCGGAATTCCGCCGGGTGACCCGCATGTGCTTTGTGGTCTTCCTTTTCTTTGTCATCTGCTACATCCCCTTCCTGCTAATCAACATCTTTGATGCCAAGAACCGGGCTCCAACCGTCTTGCACATGATTGCCGCCAACCTTACTTGGCTCAATAGCTGCATCAACCCAGTGCTTTATGCTGCTATGAACCGCCAGTTCCGCGAGGCTTACAGAGACGTGGTCTACAACTTCGCAAAGAGGTTCCGCTGCCACCGCTAACTGGAAGCCGGGCCGCTCTCCATCACCGGAAGAGGGATACGGTCTTCCCACCAACCCTGGTTTACCCTCAGGGCTGGAATGTCGCCAGAAAGCAAAAAAAGCTAACTGGGTTTTCCAAACTGGACTAGATTCCCAGTTCTTTAATCCAGGCCTTTACATGATGCGGGCCCTGTTCTTTTGCTACGGTATTGTAAATTGTAAATTTACAATTATTGTAAATTGTATTCCATATTCTGTTGTGGCCCCTATGGGCAATAGGGAAATCAGACTGAACTGGTTTAATGGGCCCTGCCTTTGGCATATTGTTGAAGCTGGTGGCGAGGCCTCCCTTCTGGATTACAGAAAAACTGTTTGGACTTGCCAAGCTTCGGATACGAAAGCAAATGTTGTACCTCCACAAAGTCTCTCTTGCCTGGACAATCACCCAGTTTTAATAGGAGCTAAGAGGCTGCAGCGCCTGGTCTGCACTTTGCTGCTGCTGGGTTGCATCCAAGGCCCAATGTAGCTCCATCGATTTCAGTAGGACTAGCCTTGGGTACAACCCTTTCTCTATATTTTTTAACCAATCTGTTTTGTAAATATGTATTTATATTTATATTTATCACAGCACCACTCTGTTGACAATTCACCTTCTTATGGATCTGATCACATGATGGCAGCTCCCTCCATAAAAGCTTTCACTGGCTTCCCACT
Source organism: Podarcis siculus (assembly GCA_034642415.1). Taxonomy (NCBI): domain Eukaryota; kingdom Metazoa; phylum Chordata; class Lepidosauria; order Squamata; family Lacertidae; genus Podarcis; species Podarcis siculus. The sequence continues at coordinate 2,380,407 of JAXCMG010000064.1, read as the reverse complement.
GGCTCCCAGGTCTTGCAAAAGAACTTTGTCTTTGCCTTCAAAGCCCTCCATGGCTTTGCCTTTCCTTATCTCTCTGCTTGTACACCCAGCCAGCCCAGTCAATGGTCAGGTGAGATGGGAGTTGTTGTCCAACAACACTTAGAGCAGCGGTTCTCAACCTGTGGGTCCCCAGATGTTGTTGGACTACAATTCCCATCATTCCTGAGCTCTGGCCTTGCTAGCTAGGGGTGATGGGAGTTGTAGTTCAACAACATCTGGGGACCCACAGGTTGAGAAAGGCTGACCTAGAGGGACACAGTGATCCACCTGTCTATAGCCTTTGCTGATACAGCACCACTCTTCCCAGCTATCCAATAATCTTTTCGCCCCGCAAATGGCTCCACCTGTTCTCCCTGGCTGCCCCTCGTGTTTGGAACTGCCTCCCCAATCACCTCTTTCTCTCCTTCAAATCTCTCCTTCAAACTCCCATCTGTTCCCTGAAAACCTGCACATGCTTTGTACACAGCTTGCGCTCAGTCAGATCATTGGTCTCAACATAACTGACACCGACTGGCAAGAGCTTTCCGGGTTTCAGACAGGGGATAACCCCAGCAGTGCCTGGAGATTCCAGGGATTGAATTTGGGACATTCGCATGCAAAGCAGAAAGAAAAATGTAACAACCAGAACCTTACATGGTGGTTTGCATCAAGGGTGAGAAAACTGAGTTCTGCTGGGATTCCTTTTTCTATAAAAGCTTATTTCCCTCCTGTACATCTGGTCCCCTTTCACTGTCCCCACATTTGGACATCATAATTGAGAGCATTTCAAAACCCAGTGTACCTGCACTATATAATATATTGGTTGCTGGCCTATTTAGAAAATGTTTCACTGTCGGATTATGGCATTTGCATAAATGTTGTCGTTGTAAACCTGAAATAAAACAATCTATAATAATGGCTTATTTATTTGGTGTTTATAGACCATGCATCTGCACACTGTCCCAGAGTATAGCATGATACTAGTCAGTCATAGTGCATATAAACGTTAACTTGGAAATAGTAGGGGTGTCCTGATCTCATTCTCCATACCCAGAGGCCTGTGGGGGTTGGCTGGCATCAACATGTAGCACTGATGAGTCTAGAAGCACCTCAGAGGGGCATTCCTGAGCCTGGGGGCCACCACAGAGAAGGCCCTCTCCTGCACTGCCACTCCATGGATTTTACAGGGCAGTGGAACAGCAGATCTAAACACCTATGCAAAACAGCACTTATTCAGGTCTTCAGGACCCAAGTCATTTAAACCCTGATCTCTAGACCTGAGCTGAGTTGCTAAAATGCGGCAAATAGTAAGACATAGACTACATGTTTCTTCTGATCAGTTCCACTTTCCCTGTGGTTTGCTGGGCAATGCCGTCTGTTAGATTGCTCAAGAGCTTTGCTTAGCAACACAGTTGCGGCGGCACATCAGGTTTAACAAAGAGTGCAAGCCTTTGCATGTACTTATTTGGGATTCTCAGTGCACTTTGAACAGGATGGAGTTGCAGATCCGAGCTGCTAAATAGCACAGCTTTAAAAATGCTCTCTTCTCTCGCGGGCCCCCAAACAAGACTCACATGGTCTTGACAGAAGCCTGGCACACAGAAATTCTGGGGATCACCTTTTTCTTCACCAGGGCGGCCACTTTTTGTTGTCTGTGTGCCATTACATTTCCTCATTCATATTCTGGCTGCTAATGGCACAGGTGACTTTCCTGAAGCCCAGTCCATAAAGACGTGCTATGATACTTTCCCGTCCTATCTCTACGATTTCACCTTCATTTGGTTTGTTCTAGATGGGATCTGGGGACGCGGGTGGCACTGTGGGTTGAACCACAGAACCTAGGACTTGCCGATCAGAAGGTCGGCGGTTCAAATCCCCGCGACGGGGTGAACTCCCGTTGCTCGGTCCCTGCTCCTGCCAATCTAGCAGTTCAAAAGCACAGCAAAGTGCAAGTAGATAAATAGGTACCGCTCCGGCAGGAAGGTAAACGGCATTTCTGTGTGCTGCTCTGGTTCGCCAGAAGCGGCTTAGTCATGCTGGCCATATGACCTGGAAGCTGTACGCCGGCTCCCTCAGCCAGTAAAGCGAGATGAGCGCCGCAACCCCAGAGTCGGCCACGACTGGACCTAATGGCCAGGGGTCCCTTCACCTTTACCTAGATGGGATCTACCGGTATATACTGCTTTTCTCTATGCCACAAAAGCTTCCCCTGCTTAATTGCTTGCTGCAAAAAGGGAAAGGAGCAAGGCCAAAAGGCGGGGGGAGAGAGGACAAAACCAAAGTCCACAATGATAGAAAATGTGAGAGCTACCAAGCCTCATATTCTTTGTGTACGTGAACCAGGAGCTCAGTGCCACAAAACTGCGTCTCCAGTCTATTGCCTCCACATTTTTTAAAAGCTCTCCTCCTTGACTATAGCAGCCTATATAATTAACTTTCATTGCAATGCTCCATATTTATTTAAGGTGTTTATAATATTTCATCACGTTTGTCCCGGGGCAAGTTTACAAGGTAAACTGAAACAAAACCAACGGGGAAAACTCAGTGAAAATCAATCAGCAACAATTCCTTGGTGTTACTAGTACAGAACACCTTGGCAGGTAATCGCTGGGTGTTTGCTTGGTGTCAGTTCGTGTGGAAATGTGTAAATGTCTCTGCGTAAATGTTGACATGGCTGTGTGCAACGTCATTGTCCAAAATTGAGCATATGACCAAGGATCAGGATGTGGTGAAGGAACAAAAAGCCATTGTCTTCCTCCTTTATGCCCCAACTGTGCCTTTTCATTTTGTTCAGATTGTTCCTAAGTTTTTCCATTAGTTTGGACCCACATGCTATCCCCTTCCTGCTGTGGATATCTATAAGAAACTCAGAGGTGCTAAATTGGCAGTGGTTAGGGTTGACCATGATGCTAAGTACCTTACTGGGAAAGATCCTAGCTCAAAAGCAATGTGACAATGTGATAATTTTATCTAGAGGAGCTGGGAGCTGGGGGCACTGTTATACAGTGATTTCGCTCCTACCTCCTGGACAGTGTCCAGAAAGTGGTGGTGGGGGATGAGTGTTCAGACCCCTGGGCTCTGACTTGTGGGGTGCCTTAGGGTTCTGTCCTCTCCCTCATGCTTTTTAACATCTCCATGAAGCTGCTGGGAGAGATCATCAGGGGGTTTGGGCTGGGTTTCCATCAATATGTGGATGATACCCAGCTCTGCCTCTCTTTTAAATTGGAACCAGTGAAGGCAGCGAAGGTCCTGGAGCGGTTGGAGGATGGAAGGCGGCTAATGGATTGAGGTTGAATCCTGACAAGACAGAAGTACTGTTCTTGGGGGACAGGGGGCGGGCTGGTGTGGAGGACTCTCTGGTCCTGAATGGGGTAAGTGTGCACCTGAAAGACCAGGTGTGCAGCCTGGGAGTCATTTTGGACTCACACTGTCCATGGAGGTGCAGGTCAATTCTGTGTCCAGGGCAGCTGTCTACCAACTCCACCTGGTACGCAGGCTGAGACCCTACCTGCCCGTGAACTGTCTCGCCAGAGTTGTGCATGCTCTAGTTATCTCCCACTTGCACAACTCCAATGTGCTCTACATGGGGCTACCTTTGAATGTGACCCGGAAACTACAAGTAATCCAGAATGTGGCAGCTAGACTGGTGACTGGGAGCGGCTGCCAAGACCATATAACACCGGTCCTGAAAGACCTACATTGGCTCCCAGTATGTTTCCGAGCACAATTCAAAGTGTTGGTGCTGACCTTTAAAGCCCTAAATGGCCTCGGCCCAGTATACCTGAAGGAGCGTCTCCACCCCCATCATTCTGCCCGGATGCTGAGGTCCAGTGCTGAGGGCCTTCTGGTGGTTCCCTCACTACAAGAAGCCAAGTTACAGGGAACCAGGCAGAGAGCCTTCTCGGTAGTGGCACCCACCCTGTGGAACGCCCTCCCATCAGATGTCAAAGATATAAACAACTACCTGACATTCAGAAGACATCTGAAGGCAGCCCTGTTCAGGGAAGTTTTTAATGTGTGACATTTTAATGTATTTTTAATCTTTGTTGGAAGCCGCCCAGAGTGGCTAGGGAGACCCAGCCAGATGGGCGGGGTACAAATAATAAATTATTATTATTATTATTATTATGCTAACATGCAGAAGGGGCCCATCCTGTTTCTTGCCCTGAGCTGCTTTAATCCCCTGAAGTACAGAACAATATAGAAAAATTTAAATAAATAGTACACTGATCATCAGTGGCCAAGTTACATATGACATGCATCCCATTCCAACTTCATTGAAGTTTGTTTATTAAAACTTTGGGACGATTGCTTGAAAGGTATCAGCTCTCAGGAACTCTTGACATGAACATTAGCGGCTGCCAGAACTTCAATTGCCCCAAGATGGAAAACTTACAGACTTGTGACTTTTGCTTTGGTGTAAAAATATGTGGAGTTTAGCATTAGCTGGAAAAACCTCATAAATTATGTGTTGCCAAAGGCTCAGAGGATTCTGAAAAACCCCAAGTCAAGGAGATAAGTATGTAATTATAAAACCTTTAGAAAACATCTGAAGGCAGCCCTGTATAGGGAAGTTTTTTTAATGTTTAATGTCTCATTATGTTTTTATATGATGCAGGTGGCGCTGTGGGTTAAACCACGGAGCCTAGGACTTGCTGATCAGGAGGCCGGCGGTTCGAATCCCCGCGATGGGGTGAGCTTCCATTCCTCTGTCCCTGCTCCTGCTAACCTAGCAGTTCGAAAGCACATCAAAGTGCAAGTAGATAAATAGGTACCGCTCCGGCAGGAAGGTAAACAGCGTTTCTGTGTGCTGCTCTGGTTCGCCAGAAGCGGCTTAGTCATGCTGGCCACATGACCCGGAAGCTGTACGCCGGCTCCCTAGGCCAATAAAGCGAGATGAGCGCCGCAACCCCAGAGTCGGCCACGGCTGGATCTAATGGTCAGGGGTCCCTTTACCTTTATGTTTTTATATATGTTGGAAGTTCCCCAGAGTGGCTGGGGCAACCCAGTCAGATGGGTGGGCTATTATTATTAATAATAATTTAGGACATCCCTATTTTCATTGGAGAAATCTTGAATCTGCACTGTACATTTGAAGCCTATTTGATGCCCATTTTTTCTCCCAAGGAATTCTGGGCACTGTGGCTTGTTAAGGGTTGCTGGGAACTGTAACTTTGTGAACGGCAAACTACAATGCCCAGAATTCTTTGAGGGAAAGACTTGTGTTCCAAAGGAAGAGTTTTTACACAGACAAGCACTTGTCCTGAGAACTCGTGCACTTCACCAGTGATGTGTTTTCCCACCATCCTGCTGCCACAAAGGGGGGAAATTTTCACACCTCGTGAAATTGTCCTATCTCCACTGCCCATATACCTACAGGAACTTTCTCCCTGAACCCGTCAACCTTAGATACACTATATGAGTTGGATCCAGATTTAATTAGTTATTGAAATCACTGTGACACATTAGTCATGCTAAGTGAAGTCCCATTGGCTGAAGTATGGATCTAGCCTGGTGCTCCGTAGCAGCTCCTACATTTTAAAAGCCAATAAAAAGCGATTATAACCTCATGAACTTTCATTTCTTCTTCTTCTTCTTTTAAACCGCAAGGTGTATTTGCAATTGAGCCTGCAGTGATTCAAAGTTCAAAGCAATTCACATTATTGTCTGGGAGTGGGGAGAAATGCACAGGTCTTTCTATAATATAGGCTTTCTTTTCATGCCCGCCAAACAGATGGGGAAGGATTAACACGTGGGAAGGAGCAGTTTTGTACTTTTAACAGCAGCAGTAAAACTGCTAGCACATTTGCAAAGCTAAGCAGGGTCCAGTATGGTTTCAAATTGGATGGGGGACCATGCGTTGAGATTCCTGCATTGCAGGGGGTTGGGCTAGACGGCCATTGGGTCCCTTCCAACTCTACAATTATATGATTCTATAACAGCCGCCGGGTGGTGCTGTGGGTTAAACCACAGAGCCTAGGGCTTGCCGATCAGAAGGTCGGTGGTTTGAATCCCCGCGAAGGGGTGAGCTCCCGTTGCTCGGTCCCTGCTCCTGCCAACCTAGCAGTTTGAAAGCACATCAAGTGCAAGTAGATAAATAGGTACCGCTCCGGCGGGAAGGTAAATGGCGTTTCCGTGCGCTGCTCTGGTTCGCCAGAAGCGGCTCAGTCATGCTGGCCACAGGACCCGGAAGCTGTGTGTGGACAAACGCTTCCCTCGGCCTATAGAGCGAGATGAGTGCCGCAACCCCAGAGTCGGTCACGACTGGACCTAATGGTAAGGGGTCCCTTTACCTTTATAACAGCCAGAGACTGACTGATGAAGATTTTTCCTAGCACAGATGTAAAAAAATCTTGATGTAGTGTTTAAGGGGGTTGGAAGTTCAAGTTCCCATTCAGTCACAAGGCTCACTGGGGACTTTGGACTTGATACTCTCAGCCTAACCCTATCTCACAGGGTTGTTGTGGAGACATTAAGAATAATCCACCACTCTGTATTCTTCAGACAAAGAAACAATTTCCTTCCACACGTTAATACAGAAATGAATGACTTGTCCGCACAGCTCTTAAAAACATCCAACATATTCCACAAAATGCTGGCAATGACATAGGCAAACGATAATGCTTCTCTAAAACATATGTTTTTTCATTGTCCAATATTGAAAGATTTTGGCAACTGCAGGTAACTGAAACCATCAACAGAACTGTATGGAAGAACCTTACATATACAGAGCAAAATATCCTCTTGAATTATATGCCCAGCACATGGAACCTTACAAAAGGACAATATGAGCAAACTCTCTGTGCCCTTGCCACAGCAAAAAGGCTGATACCGATGAATTGGAAAAATAAAAATGTGGTTCCCTTCTATGATTGGATTGAAGACTTATATAAACTCATAACATATGAACAACTTGCATATAAACGCAGACTTGCCATGGACAAGTTCAGTGACATTTGGAATTCATTTTTACAAATATTGTAATAGGTTAAGATCTGGTGAAGTACTATAACCACCTTGTAAAATATACAGTTTTTTGGGGGGGGGTTTCTCCTCCCTCCTTTATTTTCCCTTCTACATGGGTTTTCTTTCTTTCTTTCTTTCTCTCTCTCTCTCTCTCTCTCTCTCTCTTTTATTTACATCTCACAATGTTTAGTGCACATATAATTATGTACTTCTTGAACTTTCAATAAAGATGTTTTTTTAACGTAGTGTTTAAGAGGGTTGGAAGTTCAAACTCCCGTTCAGTCACGAGGCTTACTGGGTACTTTGGACCTTCCACTCTCAGCCTAACCCGACCTCACAGGGTTGTTGTGGAGACGTTAAGCGGAGGGGTAGAGTCCACCACTCTGCGTTCTTCAGACAAAGAAACAATTTCCCTCCACAGAAATGAATGACTTGTCCACACAGCTCTTAAAAACATCCAATGCATCCCACAAAATGGTAGCAATGGCACAGGCAAATGATCTACACATCATAGAATTCTAGAGCTGGAAGGGTGCATCTAGCAATGCAGGAATCACAGCCCTCTTTGAGAGCACTAGAAAGATGGCTGGACACTTTTTAAAAATTAATTGTGCATGGTTACAAAGTGTTGGGGTTCTGTGGAGCTTCCACTCAGGAAAGCAAACTGCCATAGGACTGCATTCAAAACCAATACAGTGGTACCTCGGGTTACATATGCTTCAGGTTACATACGCTTCAGGTTACAGACTCCGCTAACCCAGAAATAGTACCTCGGGTTAAGAACTTTGCTTCAGGTTGAGAACAGAAATCGTGCTCCGGCGGCGCGGCGGCAGCAGGAGGCCCCATTAGCTAAAGTGGTGCTTCAGGTTAAAAACAGTTTCAGGTTAAGAACAGACCTCCAGAACGAATTAAGTACTTAACCCGAGGTACCACTGTACGATGCATGGAAATGGGTAGCCCAAAGTCTGCTACCTGAAGTTGGCCGTTTCACCCTGCCTAATGATAGGGAGAAAAACAATGACAAACCAAGACAGCATCTTAAAAAGCAGAGACATCACCTTGCCAATAAAAGTCCGTATAGTAAAAGCTCTGGTTTTCCCAGTAGTGATGTATGGAAGTGAGAGCTGGACCATAAAGAAGGCTGACCGCCAAATAATTGATGCTTTTGAATTATGGTGCTGGAGAAGACTCTTGAGAGTCCCGTGGACTGCAAGAAGATCAAACGCATCCATTCTGAAGGAAATCAGCCCTGAGTGCTCAATGGAAGGACAGATCCTGAAGCTGAGGCTCCAATACTTTGGCCACCTCATGAGAAGAGAAGACTCCCTGGAAAAGACCCTGATGCTGGGAAAGATGGCGGGCACAAGGAGAAGGGGATGACGGAGGACGAGATGGTTGGACAGTGTTCTTGAAGCTACCAGCAGGAGTTTGACCAAACTGCGGGAGGCAGTGGAAGACAGGAGTGCCTGGCGTGCTCTGGTCCACGGGGTCACGAAGAGTCGGACACAACTAAACGACTAAACAACAACAATGATAGGGCCGGTCTTGATTACAGAAAAGTCTGCCATTAGTCATCATTCCCCCGTTTCTCCATATGGTATCATATGATTTCTTCAGAATGGAAGGAAGTGTCTTAGAGGGATTACCAAGAGGCTGCAATAACTGGAGGGTCTTTCTGAATCACTTCCTCATCTTACCCAACCATTTCTTCTATGTGTGCTGCAGGGTGCATGTTCTAAACATAGGATGTCATTCAAATATTGCATCACAATGGAACATCCCCCCCCTTCTCCCCCTGCGTCCGCATCAAATGTGCTTGAGAGCATTGGGGAACCCCCTAGAACAGATTTGGGGGGGGGGAGAAAGTGCACCCCATTACACAAGTAGGGATGAGTGGAAAATTCCATTCCATTCACATTTACAGGTGAATTTGGACTTTTTGAAGCAATATCTGAACCAAAACACAGCTATCCTTTGAAATCCGTGCTTCTCGGAAATTTGCAGTGCCTTTCTCCAGCCAAGTAATGTGCACAAGATCCACCTACTGGAGTAAAGTGTGCTTTATAAAAGTATAGGTAAAGGTAAAGGGACCCCTGACCATTAGGTCCAGTCGTGGCCGACTCTGGGGTTGCGGCGCTCATCTCGCTTTACTGGCCGAGGGAGCCGGCGTACAGCTTCCGGGTCACGTAGCCAGCATGACTAAGCCGCTTCTGGTGAACCAGAGCAGCGCACGGAAACGCCGTTTACCTTCCCGCCAGAGCAGTACTTATTTATGTACTTGCACTGGCGTGCTTTCAAATTGCTAGGTTGGCAGGAGCAGGGACCGAGCAACATTAGCTCACCCCGTCACAGGGATTCGAACTGCTGACCTTCTGATCGGCAAGTCCTAGGCTCTGTGGTTTAACCTACAGAGCCACCCGCGTCCCAAGCTTATAAAAATTGGGGGAATTTGCAGGCAATGGCTGAAGGAATGTGTACATTAGACAAAAGGGCATGCAAGAATGTGTATTTTAGGAGAAATTCACACTAAAAACGCTGGAGAATTTTCAGGTGGACTCTGCTTTTTTTAAGGAAAACTGCAAGCTGATGTGGAAATCTGGAGAGCAGAACAGAAAGGCTGGAAAAATAAGAAGCTGAATTTGATGGATATGACCATTCTTTAAGGCTCCCATGCCGTGTCATTGAAAGTTCCATATTAGCAAAAATTCAACCAGTGTGTCCTTTTCTGGCTCCCTGGGCATGGCTGCTGCGGAATGTCATTGTCATTTATGCTTCATGAGCAAAAAATAAAAATAAGGGATGTCCTGCTTTGAACACAGTGTTCTGTGTTGCTGGAACACCCTGTTCTCATCTGAAGAAGGAGAAGAAGAAGGAAAAGCACCTAACTCAGGGATATCCTGTTGTCAGTAAAAGGCAATGATGCAATCTGAAGCTCCTGAAGCAATTACTGCACTTTCCTCAATTAAGACAGGATGTGGTGTGTAGAGAATGGCAGCGACCGGGCATGGGGGGGAAGTGAAAGAGACTTTCTGGGGTTTGTGGAGAAGTTTGCAGCTGGCAGCTGCCTCCAAACGGCAGTGGGGACCCAGAGCTGCCGGCTTTCCAACCAGCCCACATACAGGACTGCATGATGTCAGATTTACAGGACTGAAATCTGTGGGGCTTCCCCTGGACGGCTGGTTTATTGAGCAGTCACCCTGATTTTCTTGTACAAAGTGTATCATCCATGCCATCCATATAAGGAACATTCACATTTGGTGGGGAGGATGGGGAGGGCTTGTATTAGAAGTATCAGGAGTAGTTTTGGCAAGAAGGAAGGGGGTGGCTTTGGCAAGGAGTAAGGAGTGGGGTGGCTGGCTTTGGTGAGGTGCAAAGGGAGGGGTTTGCATGCAAAGACATAAGGGGTGCAGCCTCTAATATGTCTCATAAGAATGATTACCTTGGTTCTTGAACAACTTAGCTGACGAACAAATCGGCTCCCGAATGCCAAAAACTGGGAAGTAAATGTTCCAGTTTTCAAACATTTTTCGGAAGCTGAACGTCCGATGCGGCTTCCGTTTGTGTGCAGGAAGCTCCTGCAGCCATTCAGAAACCACACCTTCTTTTTCGAATGTTTCAGAGGTTGAACGGACTTCCGGAATGGATTATGTTTGAGAACAAAGGTACCACTGTATTTCCAATATAGGTTGAAAAGTATCCTTCCTTCCTTCCTTCCTTCCTTCCTTCCTTCCTTCCTTCCTTCCTTCCTTCCTTCCAAAACAAAGGGTCTTGTACAATTGGCACGCATGGTACACAAGACTGCTACTATATCACACAACCAAGATATTGACCAGATATATAGGTGTTTCTGAGAAATAATCACAGGGACACGGTTGGAGTCGCCAGTCCTGCTTTCACACAATGGGCACACCTGCTTTTTGCTCTCCAATTTGGTTGATAACTCCCCCACCCCACCCCACATTTGCTATTCCTGCCTGTCAGATATTTTTGTAATTTCTGTCTTGTTACGCAGTTTCCCCTTCCCTTCTAAAGGCCTAATGGTGACTCTAAGCAAACCAGTCACTTCCAGTTTCTCCAAAATAACCGACAGGAAGTAGAAGCTCAGGGCTTGGGTAACTGCAGGCTATGCAAGTCTTGTGAGGGGGCCTCACCAGGGTTGGGGATCTGGGCAGAAAGCGGGGCGGGGGGAATTCCCCAGATTTTAGTATCAGGGTTTGCTCTGGAGGTCAGTCAGACTTTCCCCTTTATCAGAGGTCAATGTCTCCACTCTGCTGCAGCACAATCTCCTAAATAGTAAAGTAAAGGAACGCCTGACCATTAGGTCCAGTCGTGACTGACTCTGGGGTTGCAGCGCTCATCTCGCTTTATTGGCCGAGGGAGCCGGCGTACAGCTTCTGGGTCATGTGGCCAGCATGACTAAGCCGCTTCTGGCGAACCAGAGCAGCGCACGGAAACGCCGTTTACCTTCCCGCCGGAGCGATACCTATTTATCTACTTGCACTTTGACATGCTTTCGAACTGCTAGGTTGGCAGAAGCAGGGACCGAGCAACGGGAGCTCACCCCGTCGTGGGGATTCGAACCGCCGACCTTCTGATCGGCAAGTCCTAGGCTCTGTGGTTTAACCCACAGCGCCACCCGCGTCCCAATCTCCTAAATATCTCCTAAATATCAGGGCTCTAATCTGAATGAGTTCTGCAGATAGCATACCTGCTCTGTTAGACAAGAGAGTCTTCGATTTTAATTAATTTATTTTTTGGCAACACAGCTAGATGGGCAGAGAAAAATAATTAAAATTAAAATTATTACGTTTAATGTTTTAACCTGTCATGGGATCATAAACTGATGAGGAACAGGACCGAAATGGAATATATTAGGCATGCTACCAGTCGATTGTGGGGTGTCCCTGGTCGATTGCGTGATCAACAACTTTGTGTCTTCCTCCCCCCAAAAAAGCTCAACAATCCAATGGGTAGATCACTGTCAGTTTTTTTATAGCGGAAGTAGATCACAGTCTCTTGGGAGTTGGAAATGCCTGAATATATGAACGAATGAGTGTATAACCAAACTTCCTTGGAGCGCAGACCCAGGACCTGTTCTGATCTGAATGCCAAAGCTCACTACTGGAGCAGAGAATGCCTCTGAGCAAATGCAGAGTTCCCAGAGCACTGCTACTATGAGAACAGGATGCCGGATGAGACCTGATCCCGAAGGCTCATCTTATATTCTTATGGCTGCAATGCAGATGCGAAACCAACATGAACTAGCACATTCAAATCGCAGGTGTCCTTCTTGCGCTTTTTAATCTCCATTAAGAACGATTACACGTCCCTATTAGATGCTTATAGGCTATTGAGGACTTAAAAATAGCTTTTAAGAAAGGCTCTGATAAGCGAGAGAGAGGTATCAACTGGTGACTAATGAGCAGATGGCGCCACCTTGTGGCAGAGGTGCTTAAAGTCTGACTCTGTGCTTACCAGGCAAATACAATCTCACCCCTCTTTCACCGCCACCACGGATAACAGGTTGGGATGCTCAGAAAATAGAAAGGAATGGTACTCCCTGTTTCCTGAGTACCTCAACTTCCTAGCATGCGTGGGGTGCAAAAAGGAGGAGAGGTACATTGCAAGAGGGAAACTTCCCCAGCCAAAGTTTTGTATTAGTTTTCTGAAATAAACCCTGAATTTGTACTCGGAAGTATACCGTATTTCTCTCTCTATAAGATGCACCAGACCACAAGACGCACCTAGTTTTTGGAGGAGGAAAACAAGAAAAAATATATTCTGAATCTCAGAAGCCAGAACAGCAAGAGGGATCGCTGCGCAGTGAAAGCAGCAATCCCTCTTGCTGTTCTGGCTTCTGGGATAGCTGCGCAGCCTGCATTTGCTCCATAAGACGCACACACATTTCCCCTTACTTTTTAGGAGGGAAAAAGTGAGTCTTATAGAGCAAAAAATACGGTACTTCTGAATACAATTGCAGGAGACAAGGGTGTTTGTGGTCTTGCGTGCTGGCTTTCCATCGGAACATGTGACTGACCAATGAGAGAAGAGGATGCTGGAGGGTGCAGGTCATTGGCCTGATCCAACAGAATTCTTCTTGTGTTCTAAATTCCAAAAGTCTGGGGACTTCCGGGTTGGCGCCATCGCCGAATGGCGGACTCCCTCCGAGCTCCGGAGGGAGTCTGCTCGGCAGGGGCTGGGTCCTACCGCACCGGCGATGCGGGGACCCTTAGAAACCACGGCCACGGAGGCCGTGGACATGGAGACTCGGCTCGCACCGTTAGCGCCCTCCCGACTCGTGAAGGAGCCTTTTTAAAGGCTACGGATCGGGTGCCGGGGAGAAGCGTGGTGCCTTGAGTCCTCTGCTTTCCCTGCCGAGCGAAGCCGCATGCCATCCGGCGGAGAGCGCTGACTTCTTCCATTGAAAATTCGGACTTCTTAACAACAACCCGTGAGTAAATTTGGAAACCGGGTTCAAAAGGAGAAAAAAAAGGAATTTTTTTTCGAATTGGATACGAGCGGGGGGGATCCAAAAAGGAAGTCAGTCCCCTCCCTACTGTAAACCTTCCAAAACAAGGACGGGGAAACCAAGGCCCAAAAAGGCTTGCATTGCTGATAAAAATCAAAAATCCCACGATGGGGAACTACAAGAACTGTGCTGGAGGAGGAATTGGAGAAGGGAAACGTAACCCCCCCCCTGGGAACCGGGGTGATTGAAGAGAGAGCCTGGTGAAAGGAGTCGGAGATTTTGACAGCTGTCAAAGTAGCTGTCAAAGTCGGAAAGTGGAGTGGATTTTATTATGAGAACTTTGCTGGTTAAATCTGATACAATTTGTTACAACTTGTTAAAATTTGGATACAAAATGGCGAATATGGATAACAATCGGACTTTTGGACTAGAGGAAACAAAGTTACAACAATCCCCCTTGAGGAGTTTCGGGACATTACAAGGACTGTGAAAGTGGAAAAACACCAATGGAATTTTACAGGACTGGTTATCTTCTGGGAAAGCTGCAAAACGGAAATAACATCTCGTCTTCAGGGTGTTCATCTAAAGGAGACAATAGAATTTTCTATTGAAGAAAGGAAGGGACTGAACGCAAGTTTTTGCCCCTGAATAACAATCATCCCTGCAGAGCTACTAAACTTTTGAATTACAACGTTTTAGCAGCGGAACAAGAGGAAATTAGACTACAACCTGGAAAGAACAATGGAGGGAGTTCTATTACAGTTTTATTAAAGAACTGAAGTTAAAGTTTTAAAATAATAATAATAATAATAATAATTTTAATTTTTAATAATTTTATTTTTAATTTTAAAAAGAAAAAGCCAGCAAGGAGTTGGGGGAAAGTTGTGATATGGCCTTAAGAATTCCAGGCAGACACCAGGGGCTGATGGTCAGGGGGAAATTAAACCGGGGATAGGGGGGGGAGAACTAAAACTCCAAAGGCTTGCCAACTTTGTTTTTTTTTCTGAATTGGTTATTTTTTTTTTATTATTTACTATATTCTTTATTTCTTACTTTTTTATTTCTATTATTTGGGGTGTTTCTTCTATCAAAAAATGGAAATTGTGGAATGAAATGGGGTGGGCCTTGGGGAAAGAACATTGGGTTTTTCTTTATTAAGGGTAAAACAAATGGGATCTTGTGGAGCCAACAATATGAAAGGGGAATATGGTAGGGGTGGGGGAAGGGGGGAGTCCCGTAAAGTGAATTTATATTTTTTGTATTCTTGAAAATCTTAATAAATATTATTTAAAAAAAAAAAAAATTCCAAAAGTCTGCCACATGAGACAGAATTTGGGATGATTTCCTACCATGTGGGTTTGGGGGGGGGGGGAGTAATTAGGTGGTGCCACCTGCTGGCCACTTTCCTAATAGCAGCATATTGGCACGAGCAGACACAATATTTGTTGTTGTTTAGTTGTGTCTGACTCTTCGTCACCCCATGGCCCAGAGCACGCCAGGCACTCCTGCCTTCCACTGCCTCCCGCAGTTTGGTCAAACTCATGCTGGTAGCTTCGAGAACACTGTCCAACCATCTCATCCTCTGTCGTCCCCTTCTCCTTGTGCCCTCCATCTTTCCCAGCATCAGGGTCTTTTCCAGGGAGTCTTCTCTTCTCATGAGGTGGCCAAAGTATTGGAGCCTCAGCTTCAGGATCTGTCCTTCCAGTGAGCACTCAGGGGTGATTTCCTTCAGAATGGATAGGTCTGATCTTCTTGCAGTCCATGGGACTCTCAAGAGTCTCCTCCAGCGCCATAATTCAAAAGCATCAATTCTTCGGCAGTCAGCCTTCTTTATGGTCCAGCTCTCCCTTCCATACATCACTACTGGGGAAACCATAGCTTTAACTATATGGACCTTTGTCGGCAAGGTGATGTCTCTGCTTTTTAAGATGCTGTCTAGGTTTGTCATTGCTTTTCTCTCAAGAAGCAGCCGTCTTTTAATTTCGTGACCGCTGTCACCATCTGCAGCAATCATGGAGCCCAAGAAAGTAAAATCTCTCACTGCCTCCACAATATAGGTTTGTTATATATCGAACTCTGACAATCTAATTATTCCCTATATTAGTACAGTGAATATGCATTCAAAGCCTAAGCGCTGGAGCAGTTCCATTCAGAATGGGTCGTGTGTGTGTGTGTGTGTGTGTGTGTGTGTGTGTGTTTTGTTTTTTTTAATTAGACTTGGAGAATGCATAACCCTGCAGAGCTATTCTACTCAGCCTCAACACCTCCTATCCTTTAAGCTGCAGTGGCACAATTAGGTCATTTTGGACTCTGGGCTTAATGCTCTTATGTTTGCCCCCATTTTTATTTTTTTAAAGATAGCAGAGCTATTAAGCTTCAAAGGAAATAGTCATCGTGAGGGGAGGAGTGGGCAGCTTCTTCCAAAGACACATCAAAGACCTTGATTTCTTGATTTTGGCACAGCCAATCACCGCTTACCATCAGAGGCTTGTACTGACTGACTCAATCAATCAATCAATCAATCAATCAATTGTGGCCAAAGGTCTTCTAGCAGATCAGTCTGAAACAAACCAATAAAACCAATATGTTTATATCATACTCACAGCACTTTGTATCATACTCATATGTTATATCAGCTATCTGTACAACAAACCTAGAAGGTAGGCTGGTATTGTTAATCGCACTGCGACAGAGAGAAGACTATTTGAGTTCGCACCTCTGAGATATGAACAGCAGGCTTCCAGCTCATAGCTTGTGCCCTTAACCATTCCGGCGCACCGGCTCCAGTCTGTAGGTGAGGCGTGCACCGTTGGTTAAGTTGGACAAGAGAGTTCTCCCAATACCCCCTCCCCCAGTATCTCCCACTTAGAAAGCTGCTTTGCACAGACAATGGCAGCCAGAGATGGGGTGGGTAGGTGGGTGGGCTTGACACCTCATCCTGTCATGGAGCATTGTGACATCAGGACAGATTAACTGCTTCATGCCTGGTGACACCCACAGCCTGTGAGCATGCTAGCTCTTAATCACGCTGACACACTGCACTGTGAAACATTTGACCTGTGTGGTCAGATTCAGGCAGCTTTCAAGGGAGAGGTAAGCTGTGGTGGACAGCGCTTTAAGTCAAACCCCCTTCCCCTTTTTGACTCCACAATGGACCACAGAAGGAAGGTACTATATCAGAATGGGCTTTTGATTTTTGTCTCCCTTCCACCTTCACCCTGCCCCTTGAGTATGCAGAAGCCCTTAACTTTAGACCCAGGAATAAGGAACCTGTGTCTGTTCAAGGGTTTCTGGACTGAAAATTCCACTGCCATCGGCCATGCTGAGTGGGACTGATGGAAATTGTTGACAGTCTAACATCTGAAGGGCCACAGGTCTGTCGCCTCTGTTTTCCTGCCCTACCTTAGTGGTTTTACAAATTATGGTGACAATATATATTTATTTCCCATCCTTCCCCATAAGGTCCCAGGGTGAGTAGCCATCAAGTTTGCCATTATTTCTATTTTTTATTATTCAAATATGAGAAAGCTCAACACAACACCACCACCTTGGTGAATTTTATTGTATACTGGAAGAATCATGGACTTGAATAAGAATGGTTTAATAAATACCCATATATAGAGAGAATCTCCAGCATTTTGTGGTGTCACATATCTAGATTATGAAATATATTCCTTAGGTTTAGCTTTCTCTGTTTACTTGATGCTATTATGGATAGTTTTAATGGCTTGATTAAAATTCTCCACCTTGTACAGAAGATTTGGGCTAGGATCCAAACAGCTAATATGAATTGCATACTGTACCCACTGGGTTTGTAGATGCTCAGTGATTGCCTTAAAAAAAAAAAGTTCCTTTTTGAACAGCAGGCGCTGGGGCCATATCACAAAATGCATCTCAAATTTTTCAAACATTGGTTTGCCATGGATCACAGGGACCTGATATTTTCAGAACCAGAGTCCAAATGTCCTTTAGGTGTGCAGAATTGAAATGTTGCTATCCTTTGGGTCCCTGTCTCGATTGATCTTGGCATAAATTGGTAGGTGCTGTCCTTGGTGCTGAAGACAAACTTCCACTATTCAAAAGTGGGTTATTTCTGGCTGACTCAGTGGCAGGCACTGTAGTGCAATGAACTGTGTGAATCCAGAGCAGATTCTTGCCCAACAGAGGGACAGCAAACATCGGGATGGACTTATGGAGCTGTTGAACCCAGTGTTTCTCAAAGCTGGAAACTGAGGACCCAATGTCCACCCTCTTTCTGGTGGGCTTCCCTGAGATGACTTTGCCTTTCAGTTGAACCAACACCAGTACCAATAGCTCTTTGCATGCACAGCACATAGGTTCATGAGAGTATGTACTGGCTAGAGAGCAAGGCAGGAGTCCATCTGTCCCAGGCAAAATGGGAGGGGAGGAAAGGAAGGAAAGGGGAGAACAAAGAAGTTGGTCACTGCAGTAAAGAATGAAGTATTTCCAAAGGGAAATAGATATCAATGGAAAATAATAAGTCAATAAGAAAAGTCCTGGTGGATTAGGCCAAAGGTCTGTCTAGGCCATCTGTGATGGCCTGGGATTCAGACTCAGAGGCTGAACCTGAGGAATCCCAGCCTGCACAGGAGTCTCTGCCTCCAGAACCAGCTGAGCCAGGGCTGGGGCTTGAGCCTGAATGGTCCTCACCTGTGCTGGATCCTCAGGTGCAGGCCCCAGCTGAGTCTGCTCTGGCTCCTGAGGTGATGGAGGACCCATTGCCTGCAGGTGCTCCACTCTCAGCCCCGTCAGGGGAGGCTGAGGTTGCCTCTGGGTCCGGTAACCCTCCAGCCTCTCCTGAGCTGCAGAGGCTCAGGGCAGAGAGGTGGAGGGAACTAAGTTCCCACAGGAGGAGTGCTCGCCTCCAGGCCAGGAGAGGCGAGTCACCTGTGGACCGGGGCCGCCCTATCTCTCGGGGCAGATAAAAGCCAGCCAGCCCAGTCCCAGGTTGCGGGAGCAGCATTGTTGGTAGCCTGTTCCTGCCTGCACCCTGTCCTGCTCTTCTGCCAGAGTTCCTGACCTCACCCGACTCCCTGCCTTGGACCCCGCTTCAGCCTTGATGGACAGCCTCCATACTGCACCCTCGACCTCAGACTGGACTCGGATCTCGCCGCACGGTTAACCCTCGGGACCAGCACAGTATCCTTCTGTTCTCAGAAGCCAGCCCAGAGACCTGTACTTCTCAAACATTTGACTCCCACAACTGATACTTAGGTGAATACTGCCGCTGGCAGTAACATTGCCCTCGATAGCTTTTACCTCCATGGATCTGTCTAATCCTTTTTAAAGGCCATCCAAGTTAGTGGTCATCACAGAGTTCCACAGTTTAACTATGTGCTGTGTGAAGGAATTACTTTCTTGTCTGTCCTGAATCATCCAAAGTTCAGCTTCACTGAATGGCCCCGATATCTAGCTTTAGGAGAAAGAGAGGAAAAAAAATTCCTGTCTCTTTTCTTCACTCCCCATACCTGATCAGCAATGTCAATAATGGGCAATTCACTATGCCAAACTCTGCTGCCACCTGCCATTGTTTTGTCATGGTCGCCAGTGTGGTATAGTGGTTAAGAGCAGTAGATCCGTAATCTGGGGAACCGGGTTCGCGTCTCCACTCCTCCACATGCAGCTGCTGGGTGACCTTGGGCCAGTCACACTTCTCTGAAGTCTCTCAGCCCCACTCACCTCACAGAGTGTTTGTTGTGGGGGAAGAAGGGAAAGGAGAATGTTAGCCGCTTTGAGACTCCTTTGGGTAGTGATAAAACGGGATATCAAATCCAAATCCAAACTCTCTGTCCCCACACTGCCATTTTGTGACTCTTAGGCCTCAGGAAAGTTCACCCCTCTCAAGTAGGAGATTGTTGTTGTTGTTGTTGTTTAGTCGTTTAGTCGTGTCCGACTCTTTGTGACCCCATGGACCACAGCACGCCAGGCACTTCTGTCTTCCACTGCCTCCCGCAGTTTGGTCAAACTCATGCTGGTAGCTTCAAGAACACTGTCCAACCATCTCTTCCTCTGTCGTCCCCTTCTCCTTGTGTCCTCCATCTTTCCCAACACCAGGGTCTTTTCTAGGGAGTCTTCTCTTCTCATGAGGTGGCCAAAGTATTGGAGCCTCAGCTTCAGGATCTGTCCTTCCAGTGAGCACTCAGGCCTGATTTCCTTCAGAATGGAGAGGCTTGATCTTCTTGCAGTCCATGGGACTCTCAAGAGTCTCCTCCAGCACCATAATTCAAAAGCATCAATTCTTCGGCGATCAGCCTTCTTTATGGTCCAGTTGTCTTTGTCCATGGAGTTTTCTTGGCAGGGATACTGGAGTGGCTTGCCAGTTGCTGCTCCAGGTGGATCACGGTTGGTCAAAACTCTCCACTATGACCTGTTCGTCTTGGGTGCCCTGCTCGGCATAGTTCATAGCTTCTCTGAGTTATTCAAGCCCCTTCGCCACGGCAAGGCAGTGATCCATGAAGGGATAGGAGATAGAAGCCCTGATTTGACCCAAATGGGAACCTCTAGTGTTGCTTCCAGAGGTATGACTCACATCTATGATTCATAGCTGAAATTTGACCTTTTTGCATCTTGGAATGAGTCACTCCCTTGGTCTTGCCTCTTTCCATTCCAGAGGCGCGCTCAGAGCAGTTAGTCACAAACAGAAACAAACAGGGTGGTGAATTCCTCTGATGGTGAACCCATTTTCCAGCCAAGGGCCACATTCTCATTTGGGCAATCTTCCAGGGGCCACATCATGTGAGTGGTGGATAGACTGGGGTGGCTAGAAGCCTAAACAGAAACACCTTACAATCTGTTGACGGTCCCACTTTATATGCAAATAAAAGCAAATATTACAACTAAAAGTCACCCATCGTCCGTGCTCTCTCGACCAAAGGGAAGGAAACATGGAGTGACACTGACCCTGGAAGTTTTTGTCACTTGGGGAAGTTGGGGAGCCTGTTTGTTAAAAAGGTTCAAGTTTGTGGTGGAAGTCTCACTGAATGTGTGCTCTTTCACTACTGTCTGGCTTGGGAAACTGAGTTTGCAGTTGAGACTTGGCTCCCGTTAAGCTCTCTGATCATATTTTGGGTGGGGTGGTGAGCAACGCTGAGTGGGAAAGCCCAACATCTTGGTTTCAGTTCTAGATATGATTGAATACCACAAGTGTACATTAGAGGGCATCGTTTGCCTGTAAGTCAGAGTCTAGGCTGGCACATCATCCTCAAGCTACAGCAAAGTTACTCCAGAGATGATACCCGCCCCCTACAAGAATCTTCACGTGAAAAGGTTTTTATGCAGAGAGTGTAGCATTCTGCAAGGTTTAAACTGTGTTGGCTGCCCATTCTGTGTATCCATAGCAAAATGAACATACTTCACACTTGACGAGATTATCACGCAATATAAGCAATCCACACACAACAGCAGCAGCAGCAACAACAACAACTGCAGGTAGTAAGAGGGAGCTTGTGGTGTGTGTGTTTTCTGGTTGACAATTTTAGGTTATATTTTAGTGATCAAGATTTAATATATATTTTTAACTGCCGCTATATCTGAATGGTCTCTCTTATACCCAATTGCAAACCAATGTATTCCTGTTGTCTTTTATGATTCTCCTGATATTGTAAGTGAGCTGGAACTGGTCTGTGACTGTAATAATAAAATTCATTCCATTTTCTGGCCCATTACAATTTTGGACCAAACAGGTTTTGCAAGTTTTTGGTGCTTCAAAAACCTGCTGAACTTGTTTGACCTGAGATTGTAGCATTACAAAATAAACAAATGTGTGCCAATCTGTGTACACCATGGAACAATGTCGGCCCTATCATAAACCATTGAAATATCTATAAAACCATTGCTTTGCACATCAGTGTGGGGTAAACAACATATGAAAGTATCCGCAAGATCTTTCACACTTAAGCTACCTTTGAGAGAGAAGTGTTTTCTGTAGAATTAGAAAACGGCTCGCCTTTCTCCAAATCATGCCCAAGAGATTGGTACTGTACGTGATCCAGGGTGCTCCTGGACCCAACTCTGCCATTGGAGGCCCAAGTGACTTCAACAGCAAGGATCCAATGCCAGTTTTGGCTGGAACACCCACTATAACCTTTCCTAGAGAGGCAGAGCCCAGCTGCTGCCATCCATGTGTTGGTAACCTTAAGGCTGGGTTATTCTAATGTGCTTTAAATGGCACTACCATTAAAGTTGGTGTGGAAGCTGAACAAGAAGGAAACTGCTAAGTTGCAGTGGAGCACCCTAACACACACACACACACACACACACAAACACACACACACACACACACACACACAGACACCGTGCTGAAGGAGCTGCACTGGCTGAAAATTAGTCAAGTAGAAGGGGTTGGTTTTGGTCTACATACAAAATCTTGTTGTTTTGTCGTTTAGTCGTTTAGTCGTGTCCGACTCTTTGTGACCCCATGGACCAGAGCACGCCAGGCACTCCTGTCTTCCGCTGCCTCCCACAGTTTGGTCAAACTCATGCTGGTAGCTTCGAGAACACTGTCCCACCATCTCGTCCTCTGTCGTCCCCTTCTCCTTGTGCCCTCCATCTTTCCCAACATCAGGGTCTTTTCCAGGGAGTCTTCTCTTCTCGTGAGGTGGCCCAAGTATTGGAGCCTCAGCTTCAGGATCTGTCCTTCCAGTGAGCACTCAGGGCTGATTTCCTTCAGAATGGAAATCCTATAGAAATCTTATAGAAATCTTATAGAACTCTAAAAGGCCACATTTGGCCAACAAAGCTTAGCAGCGTTGCTAGCTGCTCGGGTGCCCAGGGTGGCGTGGGCATCCTGCAGCCAGGGACGGAACGAGCCACCCATGGGGGCAAGGCGAGCCAAGACAGGGCGCGCTGCGTGGAGCCTCTCCACAGCCTCCCCCTCAGCTGTAGGGCAGCTGAGGCGATGGGCAGACGCAAGCCCCGCGGTCCTCGAAAAAGCAATGTATACCTTGCAGACAGTCCACCAGCTGCCCCCCCCTCAGCAGAGATGCAAGGCTCAGGCACGCTGCAGGCCTTGCGGTGTGGCACCCAGTGCCCCCCGCCTCACCTAGCATCTCACCTAGCTACGCCTCTGGATTAGACAGATTCATGGAGGAGAGGTCTGTCGAAGGCTACTGGCCATAAAGGCTGTGCTCTGCCTGCAAAGTTGGAGGCAGCAATGCTTCTGGTTTCTGAAATCACTCAAGGAAGAAGAAGAAGAAGAGTTTGGATTTGATATCCCGCTTTATCACTACCCTAAGGAGTCTCAAAGCAGCTAACAATCTCCTTTCCCTTCCTCCCCCACAACAAACACTCTGTGAGGTGAGTGAGGCTGAGAGACTTCAGAGAAGTGTGACTGGCCCAAGGTCACCCAGCAGCTGCATGTGGAGGAGCGGGGAAGCGAACCCGGTTCACCAGATTACAAGTCCACAGCTCTTAACCACTACACCACACTGGCTCTCCAAGGGGAGAGTGCTCCTGCAGTGGTGTAGGAAGGGGGGTTGCAGTGGGTGCGGGAGTTATTTTTTCCAAAAACACACATTTTTGCCATTTTGTCACCCCCCTCAGTGATGACACCCAGGGCGGTCCGAACCCACCACACCCTCCTTCCTACGCGACAGCCAAAGCCTAAGGTTCACCCACCCCTGTTAAATATTAAAGTAATTAATTAACCCACTGAAACAGATGAAGGGATCTGGGTGGCGCTGTGGGTTAAACCACTGAGCCTAGGACTTGCTGATCAGAAGGTTGGTGGTTCGAATCCCCGCGATAGGGTGAGCTCCCATTGCTCGGTCCCTGCTCCTGCCAACCTAGCAGTTCGAAAGCACGTCAAAGTGCAAGTAGATAAATAGGTACCGCTCTGGTGGGAAGGTAAACAGTGTTTCCGTGCGCTGCTCTGGTTCGCCAGAAGCAGCTTAGTCGTGCTGGCCACATGACCCGGAAGCTGTACGCTGGCTCCCTCAGCCAATAAAGCGAGATGAGCGCTGCAACCCCAGAGTTGGCCACAACTGGACCTAATGGTCAGGGGTCCCTTTACCTTTACTGAAACAGACACATGCTGAGTTCAAGCTTCAACACTGAAACCCTAATATCCATTTTTTTGAGGTCAAATCTGGACATCAAATTTTCAAAATGTTGTAAGGTAAGCCCGGCAAGCTCACACATGACACTGTTGCCTTAAAATTTACTGACATCATGGGCACAGCCAAAGTGGATGGTGGGGCAGCTGTCCCCTCTAAATCTAGTCAATAAATAAAAATTCTTAACTAATTGACCAATCGTGTCACAGATAGCTCAGTGCTGCCCCTTCTAACTTAAATCTGGCCCCTCCCACAACATAAATCCTGGCTACAGCCAGCACTGACATAACTTAAAATGGAAGGTCTGTTTTTTTGAAAGCCATACTTTCATATATGAATTTTGAAGTGAAATCTGTAAATGTCATTATTTTGAAATTTCCTATTTTTTTAATTTCAAAATTTCCCAGCAAATTTTGAACATGGTGTCAACTTCTCCTTTTGCCTATAATTCCCACACAGGAAAATCTCCCACCTAAAGCAAAAGAGAGGCGCTATTGGAAGAAATCCCAGTGAGACAACACTGATCAGAAAACAGAAGCAGTCTTACATCGCACGCCTGATGTCATTCACTCCTTTGTGATGTCATACCTCAGCATCCTTGGCAGCATTACTGAAATAATGAGGGGTGTTTCCTAGACATAGTGATGTTGAGGCCATGGAGTCTGCATAGAACCAGGCAGAAGGTGGCAGACATTCAAATAAAGCTTTTTCTGTGCTATGCAGGTATCAGGGTACAAGAAGTACAACAATGGAAGGAAATGGCTCATCTTGTATCCTTGACAATGAGGGATTGGCTGCAGCCAACCAGAAGCTGCAATTTGGTTTTTGAATGTTTTGGAAGTCAAACGGAAGCTCGACTTCCAAGGTACGGCTGCATGGTCCCCCATCCAATTTGAAACCATACTGGACCCTGCTTAGCTTTGCAAATGTGCTAGCAGTTTTACTGCTGCTGTTAAAAGTACAAAACTGCTTCCTTCCAAGTGTCAATCCTTCCCCATCTGTTTGGCAGGCATGAAGAAAAGCCTATACAGTGGTACCTCAGGTTAAGTACTTAATTCATTCTGGAGGTCTGTTCTTAACCTGAAACTGTTCTTAACCTGAAGCACCACTTTAGCTAATGAGGCCTCCTGCTGCTGCCGCACCACCGGACCCCGATTTCTGTTCTCATCCTGAAGCAAAGTTCTTAACCCGAGGTACTATTTCTGAGTTAGCAGAGTCTGTAACCTGAAGCGTCTGTAACCTGAAGTGTATGTAACCCAAGGTACCACTGTATATTTCTTTTGCCTATAGCCACTTAGAGTCCAGGGAGATCACCAACTGATCCTCAGACCATGGCTGTGAGAGGTGGGTTAGACTGAGAGAAAGTGACTGGTCCAAGGTTGCCCAGTGATCTCCATGGCTGAGTGAGGATTTGAACCCTGGTCTCCTACCATGCTGACCACTCAAACATTTGATGTTGCTGCTCTCAAACCCCACCCCTCAACTCCCTCTATTCACTTAGCATAGGAACATGGGAAGCTGCCTTGTAATTGGTCAGGTCATTTGGTCCATCTAGCTCTGGTACAGCTCTCAAAGGACCTCTTGATGGCACTTTACCATTGCACTGTGGAGAGTGTATTAACTTATGGTCTGTGTGTGTGGTTTGGGAGCTGCACGGCCAGGGAAAAAACAATGCTGTCCAGGGTTGTAAAGACTGCAGAGAGAATAATTGGGTGCACTCTTCCCACCTTAGATCAAATCTATGCTGTCAGGTGCCATAGGAAAGCGGCAGAGATAGCGCAGGATAGTACGCACCCCGGAAATGATCTCTTTCAGCTTCTGCCTTCTGGAAGAAGGTACAGGGTCATAAAGACTAGGACTAGCCATCTGAGAAACAGTTTCTACGCAAATGCAATTCTGGATCTAAATGCAACATAAGGGGTCTCTATAGTATAGTGTATTTTAAAATGGGGTTTCAGAGTTTTTAGGGGTTTTTGAATGTTTTATGTAGTTTTTCAATTTCATTGTTCTGCATGGGACAATGACAAGACAGCTCCATTCTTTGCTTGTCTACACGGCCTAGGACCCGCGTACCTACGGGACCGCCTCTCCCGGTATGCCCCATAAGGTCCATAAATAGCAACACCCTAGAGGTCCCGGGCCCGTCACCTCCTGGCAAATAGAAGGGGAAGAAATGGAGGCAGTGAGAGATTTTACTTTCTTGGGCACCATGATCACTGCAGACGGTGACAGCAGCCACGAAATTAAAAGACGCCTGCTTCTTGGGAGAAAAGCAATGACAAACCTAGACAGCATCTTAAAAAGCAGAGACATCACCTTGCCAACAAAGGTCCGTATAGTTAAAGCTATGGTTTTCCCAGTAGTGATGTATGGAAGTGAGAGCTGGACCATCAAGAAGGCTGATCGCCGAAGAATTGATGCTTTTGAATTATGGTGCTGGGGGAGACTCTTGAGAGTCCCATGGACTCCAAGAATATCAAACCTCTCCATTCTTAAGGAAATCAGGCCTGAGTGCTCACTGGAAGGACAGATCCTGAAGCTGAGGCTCCAATACTTTGGCCACCTCATGAAAAGAGAAAACTCACTGGAAAAGACCTTGATATTGGGAAAGATGGAGGGCACAAGGAGAAGGGGACGACAGAGGGCGAGGTGGTTGGACAGTGTTCTCGAAGCTACCAGCATGAGTTTGACCAAACTGTGGGATGCAGTGGAAGACAGGAGTGCCTGGCATGTTCTGGTCCATGGGGTCACGAAGAGTCGGAAACAACTAAACAACAAAGAGGTCCCGGGCCCTAAGAAAGTCAGATTAGCCTCAACCAGAGCCAGGGCCTTTTCAGCACTGGCTCCGTCCTGGTGCAACGCTCTGTCTCATGAGACCAGGGCCCTGCGGGATCTGATTTATTTTCTTACAGGGCCTGTAAAACAGAGTTGTTCTGCCTGTCCTTTGGCTTAGAATCAATTTGATTCCCTCCCCCTCTTTCGTTTTTCCTTTCTCTTGTGAAGAGGCTGCATTTTAATGTTTTGATGTTGTATTTTAATCTTGTTTTTTAAGTTGTATTTCAATCAACTTGTTTTTATTATTGGTTGTTAGCTGCCCTGAGCCCGGTCTTGGTTGGGGAGGGCGGGGTATAAATAAATATTATTATTATTATTATTATTATTATTGAGGAAAGTCTCATTCCCCCCCAATTGAGTTTACTCTTACACCACAGCCTCTCTCCAGCAGGGGCTTTGGATTTCCTCTTCATTGTTCTGCCCAGTGATGCATCTTAAGCGATCCTCCTCCTCCTCCGCAGCAGCAGATTGGATATATCACCAGGCAGTTCACACTTAAGGGCCATAAATTTCCCTTTCCCTCTTCAAGCTCTCCAGGAACAGCTCCCCTAACAGAGACTCTTCCAAGAGAGGCCTCTGGGGCTGCAGAATTCAGAAGAATCTTTTTCTTCTGATCAGCACAGGGGTGTTGCTTCAGGGCATTCCCCGCCCCCCCCATATGGCTGTTATTTGCATATGATTTCCATATGCAGTGATGCAAGTTTAGGTCTCTGAGCAAATTAAGATGGTGTGTGTTAGAGGCCTCCCAGGAATTGTGTGTTAAAGCATGTTCAGCAGCCCTGTAAGCAGTGTGTGTGTGTGTGTGTGTGTGTGTGTGTGTGTGTGTGTGTGTTAAAATTTAGAAATGGGATGCAGGGCAGGAGATCTGAGCCCCAAAAGACCCATGGCTCAGGCCCCAATGACCCTCAGGAGGCAGGCTGAGGACTGTCTTGAAGCTGAATGTTGAAAGATTCAGGACAGATGTCACACAGTGCACCGTTAAACTATGGAACTCTGCCACAGGAGACAATGAGGACCACCAACTTAAAGGATAAAGGTAAAGGGACCCCTGACCATTAGGTCCAGTCGTGACCGATTCTGGGGTTGCGACGCTCATCTCGCTTTATTGGCGGAGGGAGCCAGCGTACAGCTTCCGGGTCATGTGGCCAGCATGACTAAGCAGCTTCTGGCGAACCAGAGCAGCGCACAGAAATGCCGTTTACCTTCCCGCCAGAGCGGTACCTATTTATCTAATTGCACTTTGACGTGCTTTCGAACTGCTAGGTTGGCAGGAGCTGGGACCAAGCAACAGGAGCTCACCCCGTCGCAGGGATTCGAACCGCCGACCTTCTGATCGGCAAGTCCTAGGCTCTGTGGTTTAACCCACAGCGCCACCTGCATCCTTACCGAATTGCTCAATGCTGAACCTTAAAAGCAAAGAAAGACAATTCTTTCAAGACCAGAATTCTGAAATGTTGGCTTGGCTTTTATCTGGAAGGGCTGCTGCTCAGTGGCAGAACACAAGCTGTTGCATGCAGAAGGTTCAATCCCTTGCATTTCCAGGTAGCACTGAGAAAAGCCCCTGTCTGGAAAACCCTGTTGCCAGTCGTGAAGACATTACTGCGATAGATGGAGCCACGTTCAAGGCAGCCTCCTCTGTTTGGTTCTGCTTCAGCCCTAGGTTGTGGGGTTTTTTTTAAATGACTTTGCTCAAAAGTGTCACTAGATGGCAGCCTCTCCACTTATTGGAGATGGAAGTTGTTGAAAATAGGAAGGTAAAAGGGCTGGAATGTGCCCTGCTCCAGGACTGGTGGCTTAAACTCTATCTGAGTTCCATAAGGAACACGAGTGGCGCTGTGGTCTAAACCACAGAGCCTTGGGCTTGCAGATCAGAAGGTCGGTGGTTCAAATCCCTGTGACAGGGTGCAGTGGCGTAGCGTGGGTTGTCAGCACCCGGGGCAAGGCAAGTAATTTGCGCCCCCTAACCCGTGGATTTGCGCCCCCTAACCAATGGATTTGCCCTAACCCCAGATGTTGCACCCGGTGCGGCCGGCCCCCCTGCACCCCCCACGCTACGCCACTGACAGGGTGAGCTCCCGTTGCTCCGCCCTTGCTCCTGCCCACCTAGCAGTTCGAAAGTACGCCAAGTGCAAGTAGATAAATAGGTACCACTCCAGTGGGAAGGTAAATGGCGTTTCCGTGTGCTGCTGTGGTTCGCCAGAAGCAGCTTAGTCATGCTGGCCACATGACCCGGAAGCTGTCTGTGGACAAACGCTGGCTCCCTTGGCTTATAGAGCAAGATGAGAGCTGCAACTCCAGAATCTTCGTGACTGGACCTAATGGTCAGGGGTACCTTTACCTTTAAGAACTGTTATTCTTAGCTCTATAATTCACTGGTCCTTTTATTGCACTCTCTCCTTTCACTGCAATCACAGAAACAGGTATACAAGGAGGCAAGCAAGCAGGGAAAAAAATTCCCCTTCTGCTAATAGTGTACAGTGGTACCTCGGGTTAAGTACTTAATTCGTTCCGGAGGTCCGTTCTTAACCTGAAACTGTTCTTAACCTGAAGCACCACTTTAGCTAATGGGGCCTCCCGCTGCCACCACGCCGCCGGAGCACGATTTCTGTTCTCATCCTGAAGCAAAGTTCTTAACCCGAGGTACTATTTCTGGGTTATCAGAGTCTGTAACTTGAACTGTATGTAACCTGAAGCATATGTAACTCAAGGTACCACTGTACAGTCATACCTTGGATCTTGAACGCCCTGGAACTTGTCTGTTTTGGCTCCCGAATGCCGCAGACCCGGAAATGGTTGTTCCGGTTTGGGAACGTTCTTTTGGAACCCGAACGTCTGATGGGGCTTCCGTGGCTTCTGATTGGCTGCAGGAGATTCCTGCAGCTAATCAGAAGCCGCGGTTTGGTTTTGGAACATTTTGGAATCTGAATGGACTTCTGGAACAGATTCTGTTCAACTTCCAAGGTACGACTGTACTTACAATGTTCCACAACTTCTTAGGCAGACTAGTGGTGCTTTATTTTACCTCCTGATCTCTGAACCTGTTTGGAGAGGAGAGTGTCTCTGGGCATATGCAGAGAGCTGGCTGTTGTAATCAACTTTCAATGCCTGGGACAAGGGTGCGAAATATGTGGTGACTCGTCTGGCTTTGGTAAGAATGCCGCCTCCAAGAAGAGCATTCTTTCAGTTGTTACCCTTCATTTCGACGGGGTTCAGTATAGAGATACACACAAGAAGGAATATGATTCAGTGGGAGGGCATCAGCCTTGCATGCAAGGGCCACAGGTTCCCTATTCCTGAATAAAGAGGGGAAATCTAACACATATTTGCCTTGTTGATGCAGCAGACAAGCCATTTCCCCTATAGCCAGAGCCTTCCCTTTTTGAAGCACAAGAGATACAGTCTCTGTTGATCGCCCGCTTTCTAGCAAGCCACAGCTTTTCCTATTAAGAAGAGGGATTGGGCCTCTTAGGTCCACTTTCTTAACCTTCTAGATCAGGGTTTCCCAAACATGGGTCTTGTTTTTGGACTACAATTCCCATCATCCCTGACCACTGGTCCTCTAGCTAGAGGTAATGGGTGTTGTAGTCCAAAAACAGCTGGAGACCCAAGTTTGGGAAACTCTGGTCTAGATCAAGGGCAGGGAATCTGTGGCCTCCCAGATGTTCTTGTCCAACCCACCCACCCCCCTGGCCAGGCCCAAGCAGCATTGCCTATGATCACCATTTCCTACTTACTTTAGATTCCTAGGAATAGGAAACCTGTGACCCACCAAATGTTATTGGACCACAGTTCCCAGAACCTCTGGCCACTGGCCATACTTGCTGGGGCTGGTGGGCTCTTAAGTCCAACAACATCTGAGGGCCACAGGGTCACACCCCCATGGGGGGGCACTTCTGCTTGCACAAAGTTACCTTTCTGCCTATGAAGGTGGCACCCAGATTTCAGAAAGATCTGCCAAAAATTGGAAACTGTAGAGGGAGAAAGAATGAGAGAGAGAGATCCACCAGGCTTAGGACATGAATTTTAATTCAGCACTGGATAGATGCCGCAAGATGACTCCTATCCCAGGAGGAACACTCTCTTCTGGCCTTGTCAGAAGTGAAGGCCGCCAATGGCGACAATATTTTGTGCCCTGAGCTCATAGAAGGCACCATACTGTGGGTCCTGTCAACTCAGCCCATGACCTGGCTGGGCTCAGAGACGGCGAGCCGGCAGGACAACGCCAGTCCCAGCATCTGTGCCAGGCAGCTGTGATTTATGCCCCACCTAATTATGCCCAGGCAGCTGCTGAGGTAACGCTGCTGCCGTGGCAACAGCATGAACCTAAGTCCCGAGCAGAGAGACTCATGGGAAAGAGCAGCGTTCTTTGGCTTGACCGTGACACGAAACGCCCTTACGTCCATCCTCCCCTCCACCTTTCCAGGAGAGCTACCAATTAGAGAGGTTAGACCCAGAAGTCCAGACTCCTTGGGGAGTACAGAGTCAATGCTTGTGTGCCCCATCCGGAGCTGAAGACATAACCCAG
This sequence comes from Podarcis siculus, assembly GCA_034642415.1. NCBI lineage: Eukaryota > Metazoa > Chordata > Lepidosauria > Squamata > Lacertidae > Podarcis > Podarcis siculus. Next base: position 2,349,521 of record JAXCMG010000064.1, on the reverse strand, counting down.
GAAATACCAGCAGCTCTCCTCAAAATCTTGGATGCTTCTCTCATTTGAGAGATGGGAGCCGAGAGTCCAAGCTTGATGGGAGAAAATCAAAGGCTAGCTCTTGTTTTCTGTAAAGGGTGTAATTGATGTGAAGGACAGAGGAAACCTATCTCAAACAGGGTATAATATGGACCCAGAAAAACAGCTAAAATGTTGGAGAGGTTTGGGTTGCCTGCCCTACAAGGAAAGGCCAAATGGATGGAGACTTTTTAGCTTGGAAAGAAATTCCAGAAGGGGACTTCAGATTGTAAACAGGTCTTTGAGATACTACAAATGGGTTTTAGGCATCACACCCCATTTATCAGATTATCCTGGAAAGGGTAGTCCTAAATTAATGGGGTGGGATGGAGAGATGCAGGCTGGTATTTTGATGATGATAACATCATGTGGCCATGGCAAAAAATATAAATTTATGGATGCATGAAGAGCATCAGTCCCACAATAAATGCCCACCTGGAAGCATCCTAAAGGAGGGTGTGATAGACAATTATAATATTTTGAACTAAGTGAGGATGGAGACAAAAAGGAATCTCTCCCCACCCCCTTCAATAGTACCAGTTACTCAGCTAAGCCGATCAGCAGCAGGTTCAGGAGAGAGCTTGGACTGGTTCACGCAACCATTTGCTGCTTGTGTCTGTATGTTGATTCGCCATAGAGAACCTCATCCTTTCAGTGGTTGTTGCCCTCTTTGCCATTTAGTTCTGACCTCAAAGGACTTTTCAAAGAAGTTCTTTCTCAAACTTTATTCTCTCCACACCGCAAGGCCACAAACTTCCAACAACAGCTTGTTGTTGTTGTTTAGTTGTGACCGACTCTTCGTGACCCCATGGACCAGAGCACGCCAGGCACTCCTGTCTTCCACTGCCTCCCGAAGTTTGGTCAGACTCATGTTTGTAGCTTTGAGAACACTGTCCAACCATCTCATCCTCTGTTTTCCCCTTCTCCTTGTGCCCTCCATCTTTCCCAACATCAAGGTCTTTTCCAGGGAGTCTTCTCTTCTCATGAGGTGGCCAAAGTATTGGAGCCTCAGCTTCTGGATCTGTCCTTCCAGTGAGCACTCAGAGCTGATTTCCTTCAGAATGGATAGGTTTGATCTTCTTGCAGTCCGTGGGACTCTCAAGAGTCTCCTCCAGCACCATAACTCAAAAGCATCAATTCTTCGGCAATCAGCCTTCTTTATGGTCCAGCTCTCACTTCCATACATCACTTCTGGGAAAACCATAGCTTTAACTATATGGACTTTTGTTGGCAAAGTGATATCAGCAGCTATTAAGCCTAAATTCTGCCATTTCTGTATCACAAGTACAGTGGAGGCTGGTCAGTTAGGCTGAATGGGGCATTGCCCCGCCAACCTTCATCTGCCCTCAACCACCACCTGCCTACCTTACTTACAACTGGTCCAGAGGGTACTTCCTGTCAGCTTCCTCCTCCTTAGTCCCAGTGTTACCCTTGTGGAACTGAGCAGGAGGGAAGGTGGCAATAAAACTAGAATGTTTGGACTCTGCTTGTCTTTGGCTTTCTGGCTCCATCTCCTGTTGGTCTCTCTGCTTTCCACCCCATCAGCTCCAGTGGCCACCAGCCACCTTATTCTGCATTATATGTGTTTTGGCTCAGAGTCAGGGTGCTGTGGAGGCTCAAGCCAGGCTAAAGGTAAAAGGTAAAGGGGCCCCTGACCATTAGGTCCAGTCGTGACCGACTCTGGGGTTGCGACGCTCATCTCGCTTTACAGGCTGAGGGAGCCGGCGTACAGCTTCCGGGTCATGTGGCCAGCATGACTAAGCCACTTCTGGCGAACCAGAGCAGTGCATGGAAACGCCGTTTACCTTCCCGCTGGAGTGGTACCTACTTATCTACTTGCACTTTGACATGATTTCGAACTGCTAGGTTGGCAGGAGCTGGGTACTGAACAACGGTACACAACAATATGTATTATTGCATATTGCTTATTCCACAATTTCTCCAAGCAGCTGAGGGCCATGTACATGGTGTGCGCTGTCCTGCCACTTCATGCTCCCACAACATCTCCACGAGGTAGCACAGGCTGAGCAATGACAACTGGCTGGCCCAAGATCACCCTGTACATTTTGTGGCTGCTTGGGAGATTGGAATCCAGGTTCCCCCTGGTCTTACCCAACACTCTGATCATGACACCACTCTGGCTGACCCTGAAGTTACCTTGTCTATCCACCACCTGCCACACTGATAGGAACTTGGGGGAGATGATTGCTGAATTAAAATGCAACACGCACACATGCCAAAGCTATTCGAAACAGCCTCCTGAAAGGTAAAACTGCCTTGGGATCCCTTAGAGCAAAACAAGGTGCTATATGCATTCAAAAACACATACGGAATTATTAGAAGCTGTTGAGATTTTCCCATATTCTTACACCCACTTCAAAGGAGATTGGGGTGTGGGGAGAGAATCCCTGGAGAAACTTGTGTTCAGGACACCTTGCCTAGCTGCGTAGTCCAGGGGTGACCATTAGGTGTCTCCCTTTCCCTGCTCGGAGGGATCTGTCCAGGTGGCAGAGAGCACCTACTCCCCATGCCAGGCAGGCTGCGGTGCCCGTTATTTATTCCTTTAATGGCTGCGGTGCCATCTGCTTGGCCCGCATTAGCGATGCACGGCAAGCACATATTTCACCGGCAGTGTCGGAATGGTTGCACCGAGCACCCCCGCAGGCCATGAATTGTGCAGATGCGCTGCTCTCCATCATGGCAAAGCTGGGTGGGAATGACACTGCCCTAGACGCACACACGTCCCGCTTGCATTGCCCAACCCCCAGCCCCATTCCCTCCACCCCACACGCAGGAAATTCACTGACTCTGCAAGATTCCATTACTAGGGGAACAACAAAGTTGTGGGTAGGGACTTTTGTGCGTGTGCAATTTTTCGCTCCCTCCCCACAGTCTCCCTGCTTGCCTTGCCCCATCGCTACCTCTGCAGCTCACTCTACCTGCTGAGAAAGGCTGCTCCCTGCAGCCTAGTGGCGCAAATCTCCTCCCCTCCCAGGGAGCCAGTTGAGGGGCACTTTGCTCCCCAAGAAAAAGAGGACGAGAAGGTGGCAGCCGTAGAGCAGCCAGCTGAAAGTGTGCAGGTGCGTGCTTTCAGCTCACACCTTGGAAGAGAAGATGCCACATAATTTCCCAAGAATTCCCCCGAGGTGGGCTTGCCATTGAAAGTGGAGAAATAGTTTTGTTCCTCCCATCCACATCTCTATCGACTTAGGATGTTTCCAGACAAAAGGCTCCATAAGAGAGCCAGTGTGGTGTAGTGGTTAAGAGCGGTGGACTCGTAATCTGGCGAACTGGGTTCGCTTCCCCGCTCCTCCACATGCAGCTGCTGGGTGACCTTGGGCCAGTCACACTTCTCTGAAGTCTCCTCCTCACTCACCTCACAGAGTGTTTGTTGTGGGGGAGGAAGGGAAAAGGAGATTGTTAGCTGCTTTGAGACTCCTTAGGGTAGTGATAAAGCGGGATATCAAATCCAAACTCCTCCTCCTCCAAGCGCTGCCCGGCTATTGCAATCCTGCTGTAAGCAGAATTGCAGTTTGCTTTCCTCCACACTAGAATGCATTAGCACTCTGTCTCTCTCTGTGTATATACAATATGCAGTGGTCTCACCACTGCCTTCTCCTCCGCCCTTCCTTCTCTCATAGGACAAATTACATGGCGCGTGTGGTTCAGCCCAACATACACGCATTCTTTAAAAACCCCCAAAACATCCCTAAAGGCAATCAGGTTGGGCTCTGGTATGGGGGAGAGGGGCCTGGTCGCCTCTGTGATCCTGATTAGAAATCAAAACCCCTCAATATGCCTGCCTCTCATGACACCAAAAGTGATCGGGAGGTAGGGGGATGCAGTTTAATTTAAAAATAAATAAATAAATAAATAAATAAATAAATAAATAAATAAATAAATATTTTTAACCAACCACCAAAACACAAAGAGTGAAACCCCCCAGGCAGCTGATACACTGGGTATACAATATTCAATAATATACATATTCAATAATATTCAATAATTACATATTCAAATTAACCATATACAGTGGTACCTCGCGTTACATACACTTCAGGTTACATACGCTTCAGGTTACAGACTCCGCTAACCCAGAAATAGTACCTCGGGTTAAGAACTTTGCTTCAGGATGAGAACAGAAATCGTGCTCCGGCGGCACGGCAGCGGCAGGAGGCCCCATTAGCTAAAGTGGTGCTTCAGGTTAAGAATGGTTTCAGGTTAAGAATGGACCTCTGGAATGAATTAAGTACTTAACCCGAGGTACCACTGTATACACTTCTATATACCTTAACACTCCTCCTTCCACAAGGTTTATTTAACTTTTAACATTTCAATTGCCCCAAATTGTTCAAACCTACTCAGATAATTCAATATCTTCTCAAACCAATCCTCCCCTTTCTCACTGACCTTAAACCCTTTCATTCTATGTAGTTAGGTATTCTAAAATTACAATCTGGGATGCAGTTTAAAATAGCCTTCTGATGTTTTAAAATAAGTGCTAGGGCTTCCTTTTGCACAGAAGAGGTTGCAGCTGGATTACATAATTTGGACAGTCCGACAGACTATCTGTGAGCAAGGCATCTCACGAGAAGCATCTCACCCAAGGCGGCCAAAGTAGGGGTTTCCTGCAGTAAGAAAGGACAAAAGCAGTACTGGGGAAATGTGGGTAGGTTATTATGTCATCTGGATGTCACCATAATCCCAATAGAACGTGCATGAATGAGGCATGGTGATCACATCTGAAATATACTCGGAGTCGAAAGTGGATTTCATGCTCTTTATTCAGCTCATAGTGATGAGGAGGAATGAAAGTTCCCCAAAAATATCTGCTTTATATACATTATTTACACAATGGGCCACACGTGATTGGCTAATTCCGGGATTCTCCTGTGGGCCAATCAGGTTGCGGATTCACTTCTACCTGGAGCTGGATTGGGTGGCTCCTGCAGACCAATCATACTGCTGCATTGTTCTAGGACCAATCAGACTGCTGCATTTTGGATCCTATTCAACTCAATACATAACAACACCCTACGTTCCTTATCTGAAAGCAGTCTTAATTTCCCCTGCAGTAGTAGCTGTAGCAAAGGATCTCTTCCTGGCGGTGTGGAGGCCACAAGTCTCCCCCAGCCCACCCCCAAGTCTCTGGATGCAGCATCATTCATTCTGCAGCACTGGGGCAAGAGTCCACAAGCAAAAAAAGAGAAAGAAATACATAGGGGGGGAATATTAAAGGAGCGAGAGAGAAACATGCACAACTTGCTGCCCTGGTAATATCCTCCTAATAAAGTCTATGGCATGCGCACCCTCAGGGAAATGACAGGAATTCCTTCCATTTCGTGCCTGTAAATGAGGCAGTGCATTTGGGAAGTGGGGGCATTTTGCTCCTCTGTTGGAGAACTCAAAATGCACTTAGCACACTTTGAGCATTGGGGTGTGTGCCTGTTGCCCAGGCCTGAAGAGTCAGTTATCTGGAATTATCTGTGACTAATACAGAGAGTTGGCTCAAATCATTTTGCTGCCTGAGCTAGAGCTGTATACTCCCTCCTCTTTTGGTATCTGGCAGAAAAACCTCCCAAGCATCTCTCTCCCACCCTAGAAGTAAAAATAAGAAATCTATAGAAAAAAAACATAGTAACTGCCCTTCCAATGTACCCAAAAGGGCTGCCTGAAGCAGTTGTCTCCCTTTGCCTAATGGTATAGCAGCCTCTCTAATATGCTGGTTTGGGTGAGTTTAAAGCAGGGGTCAGCAACCATTTTCAGTTGTGGGCCGGTCCACCGTCCCACAGACCTTGTGGGGGGCCGGACTATATTTTTTTTTGGGGGGGGGGATGAACAGATTCCTATGCCCCACAAATAATCCAGAGATGCGTTTTAAATAAAAGCACACATTCTACTCATGTAAAAGCACCAGGCAGGCGCCACAAATAACCCAGAGATGCATTTTAAATAAAAGGACACATTCTACTCATGTAAAAACACGCTGATTCCCGGACCGTCCGTGGGCTGATTGAGAAGGTGATTGGGCTGCATCTAGCCCATGGGCCTTAGGTTGCCTACCCCTGGTCTAAAGGATGTTGTTGTTATTGTTTAGTCATATCCGACTCTTCGTGACCCATGGACTAGAGCACGCCAGGCCCTTCTGTCTTCCACTGCCTCCCACAGTTTGGTCAGACTCATGCTGGTAGCTTCAAGAACACTGTCCAACCATCTCGTCCTCTGTCGTCCCCTTCTCCTTGTGCCCTCTATCTTTCCCAACATCAGGGTCTTTTCCAAGGAGTATTCTCTTCTCATGAGGTGGCCAAAGTACTGAAGCCTCAGCTTCAGGATCTGTCCTTCCAGCGAGCACTCAGGGCTGATTTCCTTCAGAATGGATAGGTTTGATCTTCTTGCAGTCCATAGGACTCTCAAGAGTCTCCTCCAGCACCATAATTCAAAAGCATCAATTCTTCGGCGATCAGCATTCTTTATGGTCGCCCTCTCACTTCCAGACATCACTACTGGGAAAACCATAGCTTTAACTATACGGACCTGGACTCCCCAATTCAGGGAATGCCTGCTCGCTCTCTGAAGCCAATCCGCTACACAGTTCTGTGGGAATCCATCCTTCACATTATACTACTTGTGTGAATAGACCAGTGCTGTGGACTGCTTTGTCAAGCACGTCAGCTGAGGGGAGGAACCTCTGGTCCAGCTGTCCCTTTGCATCTGCAGTTGCAGTTCATCACACCAGCAAGAAGGAGCTGTCTTAGTTTGGGGTTCCCCTCCTTCAGCTGGGTGTGCATCAATATAAAGAGTTGCAACAGGGAATGTTCCTGAGTGTTACTGTTACAGATGCGCAATAGAGATGAATATCCGCCCATCATTGCAAAGGCTTCCAGATGGTTGTAAAGCAGAGAGCTATCAACAAACTCTTTGAGGATTGGTCGATTGCTTATCACTTGCCCATGGGCTGCCAGTTATTTGGTACATATGCTATCTTGCTGCTGCTTCTAGATTTGCTAGTTGTGCCAGTGTAGTTTTCCTTTTCTCTGGTGGGATAATGGCTTTTAGGACCCAACACTTCCGTGATTGCAATTCGCTTCCCAGGAATTTTCTCTGATATGCCCCAGCTGCTCCAGTCACAAAAGCATGTTCACAGCGATCAGAGAAAGGAAGCGAGATGGGATAAGAAGACTGCAGAAAGAATGCACACATGGAAGTGTGTGAATATCTTTTGCAGTATTCGTTTAGATCTGGGCTCCTTAGATCCGATTTCCTCTCATAGCAAGCCACAGAGGAAAAACACCTGTTTGGAGCCTTGACTGTAATGGAGCTGGAATTTAGGGAATATTTTTTTATTGGTTGTGTTTTTTATTTTGTAAAACCACTTTGGGAAGAATTCTTTTATTGAAAAGCGGGTTACAAGTTGAGAAGGTGTTTAACGCAGATGCCTTCACCTCGGTTTCTTATTTATCAAGGGCACTTTTGCAGGTCAGGGGCTGATCATTCCTTCTGCAGCATCTTAGGAACATAGCAAGCTGCCTGCTGCCAGGTCAGACAATTACCGTAGTCTGTCTAGCTCAAGTATTGTCTACACTGGACCTACCTAGAGATGATGAGGGTTGAACCTAGAATCTTCCACATGCAAGGTAAATGCTTCTATGGCCCTTCCTCCAAGTCAGGCATAGGCAAACTCGGCCCTCCAGATGTTTTGAGACTACAGTTCCCATCATCCCTGACCACTGGTCCTGTTAGCTAGGGATGATGGGAGTTGTAGTCCGAAAACATCTGGAGGGCCGAGTTTGCCCATGCCTGCTCCAAGTGTTCATCCTCCCTCCGTTCCAGAGCCACTCCTACCATGAGGCAGAGTGAAGCAGTTGCCTCAGGCAGCAAATACTGAGGCATGGAGAGCAGACATTACTGTGTGTGCCACACGACCTGCCCTGTGCCCCCTATGCTGCCCTAAGGTACAGTGGGGGACCCTGTCCCATGAGCAGGGTCAAAGTAAGATTTGAGCTGCCAGTCTGGTCAGCTTTTGAACGTGGAACACGGGAACAAAGGAGGCGCCATCTTGTCTTCTGCCTCAGGCAACAAAGGATCTGAGGCCGGCCCTCATAATTCCTAACTCACATTAGACTCATCTTACTTGGCTAGGGAGGGCAGCAGCTAAACTTTCCACACATTTCAGGCTGAGAAAGACAGTTTACAGCCAAAGAAGACCAGACGAGCTCAAACCGAGGCTTTCAAAGCAGACAAATTCCATAACTCCCCAGCTTCCTGGGCAGGAAGGGAAGGCTTTGTGCGTGACAGCCAAAAGCTCTATAAAAACAGTTACTCTGGGTCAGAAAGTAATTTGAGAAGGGAGGAGGGGATGCTGAGTCTGACAGTTTATCAGAGGGGTTTGGGGAGCGGGAGGGATGGGGGGGCAATGAAAACAAACCTCTGAAGCCCCAGAGCTGATTTTTGGGAGGCATGAATATTTCAAATAGGGAGATGAGTTGAGCCTCAACCATGGCTCTTGTAGGCTCCATCAAAAACATAAATAAACATTGAGTGCCAACAAGTCTGCCTTCTCATCTTGCAGGAATCACCAGCCATCTCTGAATAAAAACAGTTTGTTGAGGGCTGTGGACTCCCCACATCTCCCATTCCAGGGCAGAAGCACACATCTCCCATGAGTGGATGGGGAAAATTCAGGGACGATTCAGGGCAGATAAAAGCAGCTCACCCAGGCAACCTATTTACTGAGCATCCACCCTAATTTCCCCATGTAACGTTTACACAGAGTTTAGATTTTACCTGGTCTTTATTGACCATTCATTCTGATTTGTTTGTGAGCCAACAAGGACCATTTTTACTGCATCCATCCTGGTTTGCTTATGGGGTGTTTATACATCTTGCCATTAATCATGTGTTCATTCCACGCTTTTCAAAGCATCCCTCTGTCACTTTCCAAACCACAAAAAGCCTGATGCTTTTCAAAAGTGGGTTTGGATGCCTCCGGACTGTCAGTAATTTGCAGGAGGGATTCAAGGGCACACCAGAAATTTAGGTTTGCACAATTAAAGCGGATTACAGCACTCTGTCATTCCTAGCGCAGCTTATCCAACTTAGAAAAATGCAACCAGACTCTCTGGAAAGTAATGGGAAGTTCACTGGAAAGTGTTGGATGGATAAACAACTAATGGGAAGGCATGTAAACATCCCACAAGCTAATCAGGATGAATGCTCGTCATATAACTGCCCCAGAAACAAAGACTAGCCACTTTCACACCATACATTTATAGCACTCGGATAGCACTCTAGTCTAAACAGTCGTTGCTTCCCACAAAGAATCCTGGGAACTGTAGTTTGTTATGGGTGCTGGGAGTTGTTGCTGTTGTTGTTTAGTCGTTTAGTCGTGTCCGACTCTTCGTGACCCCATGGACCAGAGCACGCCAGGCACTCCTGTCTTCCACTGCCTCCCGCAGTTTGGTCAGACTCATGTTGGTAGAATCGAGAACACCGTCCAACCATCTCGTCCTCTGTCGTTCCCTTCTCCTTGTGCCCTCCATCTTTCCCAGCATCAGGGTCTTTTCCAGGGAGTCTTTTCTTCTCATGAGGTGGCCAAAGTATTGGAGCATCAGCTTCAGGATCTGTCCTTCCAGTGATAACTCAGGGCTGATTTCCTTCAGAATGGAGAGGTTTGATCTTCTTGCAGTCCATGGGACTCTCCAGCACCATAATTCAAAAGCATCAATTCTTCGGTGATCAGCCTTCTTTATGGTCCAGCTCTCATTTCCATACATCACTACTGGGAAAACCATAGCTTTAACTATACGGACCTTTGTTGGCAAGGTGATGTCTCTGCTGCAAAATGATGAGAGCTGTTAGGAGACCCCAATTTCCCTCATTTGATTGTGGAGCCATTCTGGGAATTGTAGTTTGGAAAGCATCCAAGGAGCCACTGTTAGGAGTTTGGGGTGTTAAGACATGTGCCCATCCTTTCTAATCCCTGGAGCTAGCAAGTTTTAAACACTACTCAAGCCAAGCTAGTTTCCTGGTGAGGTGATGGGGGATTAACAGGCTTGATGTGAGATAGGAAATAGGTGGGAGGCCCTTCCTTCAACAGACAAAGAAAGAGTTTAGAGCAGAGTTTGGTAAGTGACCTGGAAGTGAAGCAGCAAGCTGGAAAGAGAGTCAGAGCAATGTTTGAGGACAATGTTAGATTTCTGTTTGAATCCAAGGTTGCAGCTATGGGAGAAACAAGACCCTTTTGGGTGTGAACTCCTCCATTGTATGCTCGAGCTGTATATACAGTGGTACCTCGGGTTACAGACACTTCAGGTTACAGACGCTTCAGGTTACAGACTCCACTAACCCAGAAATAGTACCTCGGGTTAAGAACTTTGCTTCAGGATGAGAACAGAAATCGTGCTCCGGCGGCACGGCAGCAGCAGGAGGCCCCATTAGCTAAAGTGGTGCTTCAGGTTAAGAACAGTTTCAGGTTAAGAATAGACCTCCAGAACGAATTAAGTACCACTGTATGTGTAAATAAAACCATATATCATAAAGACACCACAGTCTCCCCTGTGCCCCATTTCAAAAGGGAAACATGAGTCGTGGGTAAGAGTCTGGAAATTCTGGAGTCTTAGATCGCTTGGAGATTAGGACGGCGTGCCGCATTATTGAATTTGCTACTACAAGATGTAGTGATGTCCACCAGTTTGTATGGCTTCAAAGGAGAATTAGGCCACTTCATAAAAGATAAACCTATCAGACTAATTATGGAGGCTGTGTAGTACTTTTGGGTTAAGAGGTAGTATGTCTCCGAATGCCAGTTACTGGGGACCATTAACAATTAGAGTTATGCTGTTATGCAGGCATAGGCAAACTCGTCGCTCCAGATGTTTTGAGACTACAATTCCCATCATCCCTGACCACTGGTCCTGTTAGCTAGGGACGATGGGAGTTGTAGTCCCAAAACATCTAAGCCGCTTCTGGCGAACCAGAGCAGCGCACGGAAACACCATTTACCTTCCCGCTGGAGCAGTACCTATTTATCTACTTGCACGTTGACGTGCTTTCGAACTGCTAGGTTGGCAGGAGCAGGGACCGAGAACGGGAGCTCACCCCGTCGCAGGGATTCAAACCGCCAACCTTCTGATCGGCAAGTCCTAGTGGTTTAGCCCACAGCGCCACCCGCATCCCTACAGAAAAGGATACAGCAACCTAATTAAAATGTGGAGCCGGACATGTGTAATCCTGCACAGGTAACTAAGTGTTTGTGTAGGCTTTTGAGACCCAGTGTCACCTGTAAATCACACCTGAGCTGTACTTTAAATAGTGCGACCAGAATATGCAACAGAGCGTAAGGTTCCTGTACCTTGCATAGCGAGCGAGCTACTCAGTGCTGAAATTCCTTCTTCTATTCAACCATTCAAGGTGCAGAAGCCTTGCTGTTACTATATAGGAATTGATGGTCTTAGGCAGCTACACACACACATTACTGAGCAAACCTATGGTAGCAGCTTGATAGCTCAGCTGGTTAAAGTGTGGTGCTGATAACACCAAGGTTACAGGTTTGATCCTTGTGTGGAACAGCTGCATGTTGTTGTTGTTGTTTAGTTGTTTAGTCATGTCCGACTCTTCGTGACCCCATGGACCAGAGCACGCCGGGCACTCCTGTCTTCCACTGCCTCCCACAGTTGGAACTCATGCTGGTAGCTTTGAGAACACTGTCCAACCATCTCGTCCTCTGTCGTCCCTTTCTCCTTCTGCCCTCCATCTTTCCCGACATCAGGGTCTTTTCCAGGGAGTCTTCTCTTCTCATGAGGTGGCCAAAGTATTGGAGCCTCAGCTTCAGGATCTGTCCTTCCAGTGAGCACTCAGAGCTGATTTCCTTAAGAATGGATAGGTTTGATCTTCTTGCAGTCCATGGGACTCTCAAGAGTCTCCTCCAGCACCATAATTCAAAAGCATCAATTCTTCAGCGATCAACCTTCTTTATGGTCCAGCTCTCACTTCCGTACATCACTACTGGGAAAACCAGAGTTTTAACTATACGGACCTTTGTTGGCAAGGTGATGTCTCTACATAGCTGCATAGGACAGCTGCGTAGGTTGGCCTAGAATGATCCTCAGTGTCCCTTCCAGTTCTATGATTCTGTGAGCACTCTCAAGCGCTATACAAATGCTTAGAGTCAGCCTTGCTCCCGAAACTTTAATTGCAGTCTGCCACGTGGAAATCTAGCAGCCGGAGAGGAATGCTGGGGAAATCTTTGCCCATTTAATGTTCATATCAGCTGTTAGGAAGGGTGCAGGGCTTATAAAATGGGCAGTTAGATTTGTTCTTTCCAACTGCATTTCTCTCTCTCTCTTTTTAATCAGTCCCATCATTAAGAAGCAGGGGGTTTTTTTATGTAGGTGTGGGTTTTGTTTTTAAAAACACACAGCATGGGCCCCCCTCACCCCACCCAAGATTATCTCTTACAGATCAGGCCATAATTCCTCGTGGAGCCACAAATCAAAGCTGCCACATCGGTAAAAGGCATAGCACATGTTGGAAGCTATAAAGTGTAACAGGCGCTGGATTTTGTTCTGGAAAACCTGAATGGAATTTTCACCAAATATGAGGGAACTAAATTCTTACAATCCAAAGGGATAGGGAATGGGATGAGCTCTATCAAGGCAGGATCAGTCCTGCTGGGAACCTTGAGCCAAGGAGAACGTGGCTGCAAAGCAAATGGCAGCTATATATGGTTATGAGTTTGGCTGTTATGCTGTGTGCCAGACCTCTCTAATCCCTGCATTCAGCAAGTGTTAGAATTTGATCCAGGCTTAATTCCTGGAATAGCCAGACTAGCCTCCTGGTGAAGTGATAGACTGGGTATTGAGCCATTGGGGGGGGGATTAAGGGGCTCGGTGCAAGGCAGCAAATGGGTGGGGCCCCTCTCCATCAACAGACAAAGACAGAGTCTGGAGCCGAGAATTTGCAGTGAAGTGACCTAGAAGCAAAGCCAGAGCAATGTTTGAGAGCAATGTCTGATTTCTGTTCGAATCCAGGGCTGTAACTATTAAAGGTGCAAGTGCCCCTGTTGCATCTGACCACAACTGGCGAGGGATTGAGGTTCTCCATACCTCTCTCACTTAAACAACTGGATTGTTCCAACTGCACCTGTTGCAATTCCCTTAGTGGCAGATTTATGGTCTGTGGGGCTCCCTTTGGGGGACCCTAAATAAACATGACTGTGACAAAATCAGAGGTGCATAAAGAGAAGGCAATCATAATGCTTCTTGCCCTCAAACAACTTGGGAACAGTGCCTGCTGTGGATCAGGCAGGAAGAAAAGGTGATGATAAGAATGATACTTTGAAATGGGTAGCCCCCCCCCCCGAAAAAAACCATTGGGAGTATCAGGAAAAATGTGGTGGTGGTGATAATGGTGATGGCTCAGCACTACACCACCCACCACCCAAAAAAACCTTGTAAACAATCTGGGGAAAAGAAGTGATGCTCATCATACCTCTGTGCTGCCACCCCCCAAAAAATTTTTTTTTAGAAACAATAAGGAAAAGGAGATAAAGATGATGCCCCTCCACTAGCTCTGGAGAAATCTCTACTGCATGGCATGAAACAGAAATAAGAAAGGGTTGCTATAATTGTCTCCTCACACACATATTCAACTGAGATCCCTCTCATGTAGCTGCCTGCTCCACATGCTGGCAGGCAGCAAAACAAGCCCAACAATAAAGAGATGATTCCAACGTTTCTTCCTCCAGTACCTGCGCTTTTCAACACATGGCTAGCAGGTGGCAGAATGAACCACAGGTAATTTCACACAATTTCTTTTAAAATAGCTGCCTGCTTACTGCTGCATGTGGCTGGCAAGCATCAAAACAATCAGAGCAGCAAAATTATGGACCCTGTGCTTCTCCCTCCACCACTACAAACACACACTCCTCCATGGTCAAAACAGCTGCCCGCTACTTGCTCCACCAGGCCAGCAAGCAGCAAAGAGCAGACAAATGGGCACAGCATCTTCAAAAAGTCCTTCCATGGGCAGCCAAAGGTGGAGCAGGTGGAATGGCCTCAGCACTTCCCCCAACCCCATCTCCCAAAAACCAAAAGGCATGACAATTCTCCTACCACAATATTTGTTCCCCCTACTTGGGTCAGGTTGGTGATGCCTTGGTTTAGAAGGTTGCCTGGACATTATACTTCATAACTTTCTTTCTAGAAGAGATAGACACCTTCTTATTTTAAATAAAAACTTAAAGAGTCTGGAGCCCCTGCAGGTACAGGCCTGGTGCAATTACTTCAACTGCACCTTTATAAATCTGACCCTGTTGGGAATCCAGGGAGTCCTATTGACCAAACAACTCACAGCTCTGACATCACTCATTGACTAAAAACACTGACAGGCAGGAGAAGCTGGGCTGGCTCATTTAACAGAAATTGTTTAGAATGTCACCTGCACATTCTGTTTCATAAACTTATTTCTAGAATGGCTAGAGACCTACTTTCTTTAAAAAGTAAACCCTCAGAGTCCGGCACTCACATTCTCTTTTTCAGATGGTCATACCACCAGAGGCTCCCTTTGGCCAATCCTGTCCTCTCAGCCCCTATAAATGACAATTGCAGATCTTGGTATGCCTACCTGTATTGATTGTGCTGACTTCACTATCTTGTAGGAAAGATTCAATTGCACACCAGAAAATTCAGATTTGCACAATTAAAGTGGATACTCTGGAACAACAAACCTGGGTCCAGTGCTTTTTTTCTGGGGACACACAGGGGTACTCATACCCCTAAACATTTTGTGAATCTTTATACAGTGGTACCTCGGGTTACATACGCTTCAGGTTACATACACTTCAGGTTACAGACTCCGCTAACCCAGAAATAGTACCTCGGGTTAAGAACTTTGCTTCAGGATGAGAACAGAAATCGTGCTCCGGTGGTGCAGCGGCAACAGGAGGCCCCATTAGCTAAAGTGGTGCTTCAGGTTAAGAACAGTTTCAAGTTAAGAACAGACCTCCAGAACGAATTAAGTACGTAGCCAGAGGTACCACTGTACTTTTGTCCATTTACTGTATTTATTTTTCCTGATTTGAACTATATAAAATGAGAGTACCCGTAAACAAATTTTTTCGGGGAAAAAGCACTGCCTGGGTCTATTTTTAAAAAACGGTTTTGCATTAAGAAAACGGATAGGGAAATGCATTAGAAAGTATGGGACAATGATTGATGAGCAGTCGTATAACCTCCGCACAAAGACATTGGAGCTATAGCTCAATAAAGAGCAGACATTGTATAACTTCTGCACAAGCTTTGCGCAAGCAGATCAAGACAAAATGCTCAATAAACAGATAATCTGGAAGCAACCGAGCTCTTAAAATTTACTGTTGCCTCATATCCCTCCTTTCTGCCAGTAGCCCTCTCCCAGGCTTGGCCATCTTTCTGTTCCTTTCTGAAAGGCAAACTTGTTGAGAGACAGCCTCTCTCTCTTCCCCCCCTCCCAAAACTCCCGCCTGCTGCTGGGAGTGTTCCTCTGCTCATTTTGTCTGTGCTGCAAGAAATACGATGGAAAAGGGGGAGGCAAACATCCCTCTAAGCATCCGTGTTTCCAGCCAGGGATGAGCTCACAGCTCTTGAGGCCCAACAAAGGGGAGTCTCTGCACACTCCCGTGGATGTAGGGCCAAGGAGACAGCCTGACCTCCAAAATCTGGAGGTGACCAAGGAGTCGGCGTCCCTTAGCAAAATATTTAAGCGCCATGCCCCTCTCCAATGCACAGGATCTAGCCCAGTAACTTTTCACATCATCCTTTGTGCCTTGAGCTTTGCTTGAACATGTATGGAGATTGTCTATCACACACACATTGGCACTGAAAATGGAAACTCAAGTGTCTATTCACAGGGTTCTGAGACTCTTGGGATGCATCCACATACGGTGCCCTCCAAATGTTGGACTCCCAACACCCATTGGCCCCAGCCAGCATGACCAATGGTCAGGGATGGTGGCGCTGCAGTCTAATAACATCCGAAGGACACCTGGTGGGCTCCACCTTTATGTACAATACAGTGGTACCTCTGGTTACGAACTTAATGCAGAAGGTCCGTTCTTAACCTGAAACCGTTCTTAACCTGAGGTACCACTTTAGCTAATGGGGCCTCTTGCTGCCATGCAATTCCTGTTCTCATCCTGAGGTAAAGTTCTTAACCTGAGGTACTACTTCCGGGTTAGCGGAGTGTGTAACTTGAAGTGTTTGTAACCCGAAGTACCACTGTACAGCATAGCCCTTTTAAGAGGTGTAAAGGGGGTTAGATCCATGTACAGGAGGAGAAGCGTTATGGCAGGGATGTGTCCTTTGCTGGGGCTGGATTAACCATTAGGTCTTCTTCTTTTTTTGTGCCAGGGTGGGGGTAGCACTTGTCTCTAGCCTACCATCCCCAGATATTTTTTTTTGTTTAGTTTGGGTCCTGCCTTCGGGCTTCTGGTTGGCCACTATGAGAGCAGGATGCTGAACTAGATGGGTCATTGATCCAACAGGATTCTTCTTATGTTCTTATGCAGTGCTATTTTTCTAGAAAAAGAGGTTCCCCATGAACTCCTCCCTTTGTTCTCTTATAATGGCAGTGGCGCCCACTTGAGAGTTCCGGCGAGTTCCGGCTGCAAAAATAAAGCCCTGTTCTTATGGCAACTGTAGTGTACACATACCGTATTTTTCGCCCTATAGGGCGCACTGGCCCATAGGACGCACCTCGTTTTGGGGGGGAATGAATAAAAAAAAATATTCCCCCCCCCCTCAGCCACGGGGCTGGGGTGGGGGAAGCCCGAGCTTCCCCCGACCCCAGATCCCAGAACAGGCTGCTATCCGCAAGCCTTGTGAGCCCGGCGAAAGCCTGCATTCGCCCCATAGGACGCACACACATTTCCCCTTCATTTTTGGTGGCGAAAAAGTGCGTCCTATAGGGCGAAAAATACGGTACCTTTAGGACAGGGTTAGTCAACCTGGTGCCCTCGAGATGTTGCTGGACATCTGTTATGTACTGAGTTGAATAGGATCCAAAAGGCAGCAGTCTGATTGGTCCTAGAACAATAGGATTCAGAATGCAGCAGTCTGATTGGTCCTAGAACAATAGGGTCCAGAATGCAGCAGTCTGATTGGTCCTAGAACAATAGGGTCCAGAATGCAGCAGTCTGATTGGTCC
>JAXCMG010000064.1:2282196-2320100 GCA_034642415.1 Podarcis siculus | reverse complement strand
CAACCAAGACTCCTAGATCCTTTTCACATGTACTGCTCTCAAGCCATTTGATCCCAAAATGTCCCTATTTCCCCTTCCAGTGCTGTTGCCACCAAGCTCAGGGAGGAGATGAGTCAGCGTTTGTCCCAAGCGGTGGTGGCAAGGGAGCATTCTGTTGCCTCTCCATGGCGTCTCCATGGCCACTGTTGCCGGCCTCCTCTCTTGGGCAGCTTGTAGCAGCTGCTGGAGAGCAGGCAAAGAGGAGGAGGTGCTGCCACAGTTGAGACCCTGCCCTGTGTGATGCACTGGTTCTGAGGGGCAATGCTCGGGGGGGGGGGATGACGACAAAAAATGAGGGGTCGAGGAGGATCAGTTGGGCAGTAGGGAGTGAGAAATTTCACTATTTTCATCAAAGGAATGTTGGAGGGTATGATAAGAATTTCTAAACACTGGAGTCCAACTACATTAAACATCTGCAGTGGTACCTCAGGTTACGAACTTAATTTGTTCCAGAGGTCCGTTCTTAACCCAAAACCGTTCTTAACCTGAGGTGCATTTTCAATATGCTGCCACACCGCCGCACGATTTCCGTTCTCATCCTGGGGCAGAGTTCTCAACCCGAGGTACTACTTCCGGGTTAGTGGAGTTTGTAACCCAAAGCGTGGTACCTCGGGTTAAGTACTTAATTCGTTTCGAAGGTCCGTTCTTAACCTGAAACTGTTCTTAACCTGAAGCACCACTTTAGCTAATGGGGCCTCCTGCTGCTACTGCGCCGCCGGAGCACGATTTCTGTTCTCATCCTGAAGCAAAGTTCTTAACCCAAGGTATTATATCTGGGTTAGCGGAGTCTGTAAACTGAAGCGTATGTAACCTAAAGCGTATGTAACCCGAGGTACCACTGTATATTGGGGGGAGGGGGAAACCTCAGGCCCAGAGGCCAAATGTGGCCCTCCAAGCTGCTCTATCTGGCCCCCAACCCCTCTCCTGAGGATTAAGCACCCCTCCCTCCCACCCACCAACCAACCAACCACTGCAAGGGTCTCTCCCCCTCCTAATATCCCCATTCTCTCAAAACTAGGCTGGGATCACCCGTTTGCTGAAGCAGCATCTAATTCTCTTTGGAAACTGATTTCTTCCATGCATGCCTGTGGGCTGGGGGTGCTGTGTCTCTTTCTACCCTCTAAACAGTTCTAGATTTTCTTTCTATTCTCTAAATACCAGCAGTTCTTACTTTTTCTGAGCAGCTTGGTCGCTGCTTCCATCTGGCTGCTTCTCATGCAATGCCAGGAATGTCTGACGCATCTCCTCCAACAGTTCTCCAATGAGAATAGGGACGTCCTATTCAATAATAGGGATGCGGGTGGCGCTGTGGGTTAAACCACAGAGCCTAGGAGTTGCCGATCAGAAGGTTGGCGGTTTGAATCCCCGCGGCGGGGTGAGCTCCCGTTGCTCGGTCCCTGCTCCTGCCAACCTAGCAGTTCGAAAGCACGTCAAAGTCCAAGTAGATAAATAGGTACCACTCCAGCGGGAAGGTAAACGGCGTTACTGTGCGCTGCTCTGGTTCGCCAGAAGCTCTGGTTAGTCATGCTGGCCACATGACCCAAAAGCTGTACGACGGCTCCCTCAGCCAGTAAAGCGAGATGAGCGCCGCAACCCCAGAGGCGGTCATGACTGGACCTAATGGTCAGGGGTCCCTTTACCTTTACCTTTATTCAGTAATAGTTTACAGACCTACAACTCTCTGTGCCCTCAACACACTAGAATTCTCAGGAATCTTTGGGGAAAGTTGCATGCTTTGAAAGCATGGGGAGTAAACAACCTAAGTCTGCCGTCTTCTACACATTTACTCTGGCAGTAAGTTCCACTGACGCCATGGCTTACTTCTGGGCAGGCATACATAAGGCTATGGTGTAAATAAACCAGCAGCCCTTTTGTCCAAACCCAATTTATCCACAGTTTTAGCTACCAGTAGCATCCTCAAGCCAAATAGGAAATCTCTGCATTACATATTTTGCAAATACAAAACCATTACTGCAGGATGACTTATTTCACTAATAAATGTTTTATGTACGCTGCAAGTACCAGTAAACTTTCATACCAAAATCAAGCAGACTATAAAAAGAGCTTGGATGCTGAAAACATTATACGGTAAGTGTGTTTGTAAAATTCAAAGAATATGGATGATGATACTGGCTTGTTTCTGAGTTTGTTTGTTTGTTTGTTTGTTTTTACGAAATGAACAGAACTGAGGATTCTTTTTTTACAGAAGATACATATAGAAAAAGCTCCTGTCTGTCCCTTGTTAGGCAAGTTATCATTTCTTTCCTGTGCCACTTCTGTCTTTGGCAAACCAGTTTTGTGCGTGCTCCACGAAGTATTCCCCGCTGCCATGAAACACAGTCAGTAGTACTACATGAGTACGCATGTGTTTGTTTATGTGCATTGTGTGTGACTCTTAACCTTGGAATAGTGTTTATGACACACACATCACTGTGCAATGCAGTCGTTTTAGCGACAGGGTACAATGAAGCAAAGACGATGCAAAGACAAAAGGCTGTTTCCATATGGCAAAACGAGACCCCTCCCCACTAACATTCCCCAGAGCAGGAATTTTTGGCACCTCTGGTCCTCCAGATGTTGCTGAACTCTCCCATCCTACCAGACCTGGCCATGCTGGCTTGGGCTGACTGGGTCTTGTAGTCTGACAACATGGATGCTTTAGCTGAGATTCCCTCAGGGTCCCTTGCAACTCTATAGTTCAATGATTCTATGATTCTAACATCTGGAGGGCTCAGGGTCTTCCCCACCCCTGCCATAGATGAAAACAGGGACACACTAGTACAGTGGTACCTTAATTCGTTCTGGAGGTCTATTCTTAACCTGAAACTGTTCTTAACCTGAGACACCACTTTAGCTTAACCTGAGGCACCACTGCCGCCCAGACGCCGTTGCTCGATTTCTCATCCTGAAGCAAAGTTCTTAACCCAAGGTACTATTTCTGGGTTGGCAGAGTCTGTAACCTGAAGCGTCTGTAACCTGAAGCGTCTGTAACCCGAGGTATCACTGTACCACTCTTTTTCTCAGGGTGCTTCAATACTGCAAATAGGTTTCTGAGTTATCAGAAACAGGTTGCTGGCAACGACTGTCGTTTTTGTGCAACTTTTCAGATTCTCTCTCAAAACAGCAAGCCAGAAGTACTCCAACTGGTCTTTTCATGTGCTTCCTGGTAGCCTGTCCTCCATTTATTTTAAAGGCCAGGAGGGTGTTTGTTCATTGGTTTAAAAATACACAGCTATGACTACTAAATCAAAAACAAAACAAAATCTCTTATAGTTGTCATAAAATATTTTATCAGTGATTCAGCTGGTTTATCAACAAGTCAGCTTGAGTAGCTGTAACCTATGAAATGGCGCATGGCACAAGTGTCTGTGTTCATGCATTGAAATGCATGCGCACAAAAGAACATACACAACACTATCAAACCTATAGTTACGTAAACCCAACACCCACAATGTAACTGGCTGTGTTTAACTATGTGAATTCTTTAAACATCATATAAACATACAGTCATACCTCGGATTGAATGTGCTTCAGGTTGAGCGCTTTCGGGTTGCGCTCCACGGCAATCAATTAGTCTCATCACTGGCCCTTCAAACCCCCTGTTGTCTATCCTGATGGGCAACAGCTTTCTAGGTTTTTAGACAGGAGTCTTTGCCAGTGCTACTTCGAGATGCAGGTGCCTTCAGCATTCAAAGCTGATGCTCTACCACTGAGCAATGTTGCCTCTGCCTCATAATTCCACCCCGATGGGCACCAGGAAGGTGGGGGACTGGAACCTGAAGACACACAACTCTAGCCACTAACTCACACTACCAACACTTTAATAAGGCATCACCAAATGTGGTGAGGGGATTAGGGACAGTGGGGTCTCAAATTTCAGTGACACCCTGTGCACTGTTGACATTCAGTGCCCCCACCTTTCGCCTTCCATTCTACATCATAGTTGTGGCACCCCTTGGCTCTGCACCCAGGGGCAACCGAACCAGTCAAGCTCCCCTAAATCCATCTCAGAGTCTACCAAGGACAGTCAGAACAAGACAGTAGGGGTGGCAAAAAGGTGTAGTTGGAATGTATGAAACCCACTGCAGCAAGGCTTTTCTCCTGCTATGTTTTTACATTATTACAATATTGCAGGATCAAGGTTGGTAGCACTAAGTGAGGGGGTGAGAAGTGAAGGGACCAGCTAGGTGTATGGGTTGGTGGAGACCCACCCACTGTAAAATGGTTTCCTGGAAGGAAACATGAAGCATTCTGTAGTACCAGTGCTCTTCAAGCTTGGGTGCCCAGATGTTATTGGACTACAACTCCCATCATCCCCAAGAACTGACTGTTTCTGCTTTTGTTTTATTATGGATTTTGTGTTTTCATTTTGTATTTTGCTGTTGTGAACCGCCCTGGGATATTTAGATGAACAGCAGTATATGTTGTTGTTGTTGATGATGATGGCTAGAGCTAATGGGATTTGCAACATCTGGAGACCCAAGGTTAAAGAACACAGCATACTAGCAAGACACTTTCAAGAGTTCAACAGAGTGTTGAACTTCAGTTATGGAGACCTGGGTTCAAATGCCTGGTTGTCTGTGAAACTCAGGGGCTATCTATATGCTACACAAGCAGATGGGAAACAGTGTCCCGAAACCAACTTCAGGAGGAGGGAATTTAGAGTGGGAAAGTGCTGAGGAAGAGAGGGGCTGGTCACTGAATCCTTTTCTCACCCATAAACTATTTTTCTGTCCCAGTGTCTCCACAAGCAGCTCCTCTGGGGTGTGTCTTAAAAATAATATAATGGAGAAAGGGCAATAGACTCAATGCACAATTACTAGTTGCTCCCACATGAATGGGTGTAAACATATTGGAGCTGAGAGCCTTTATCTTTCTTAATTCATTTTCATAGATCACACCAGTTCTATGCATCCAACTTCTCTTTTACCTTTTAGAAGACAGAAAGCGTCCATACACCTTAAAAAAACATCCTGTGTGCAATTGGCCGGCGCATGTTTGCAAATGCATGCATTTTTACTGGCAGATGGAGAGACAAGATTGGCTTGCCTTCTGCAGGGAAGGCGGATGAAAACCAAATTATTTCAGAGCCCAGTGTACAAACTCCCATTTGCTCTGCATCCAGCGTGCTCCCACCACTGGTTTGAGAAGTGGTGCATGCATGAACGTTAGCCACAATCCACATTTATCCTGTAGTTTCTTATGAAATGCTATGACGATGTGTCTTCCCCAAACCAACATCCAACTGAATTGGGAAAAAGAATGACCTAGCTGTATTTTAAGCCAGAAATGTATACACAGGGGCCCACATGTGTTGCCTCCATTGTGACTGTGTGACAGACACATACAGGACCAGCCTTATGAGCAGTCATTGCACTACACTGAGGTCCAGTAAATAACTTACCATCTCAGACCACTTCCCCCTCTCCAAACCAATTTGGTCCTCTCTCCTTATGTCTGAGAGGAGAGGAACAGTGGGGTCAGGAGGTGACTGGTTAGGGGCCCGGGTGTGTGGGGATGGGGGAAGCCGAGGAGGAGCTGGAGGGTAAATGTCTTGGTCCTCTGGGGATGGACAGAATGGGCAGTCACAAAACCTTTTGACCCTTCTTCTTTCTCACATTCCCCTTGCAGTGAGACTACCAGGAGCCTTGCCACAGCCTCCTCCTCCTCCTTCTCACCCCACCCATTGCAGCCAAGCAAATGAAAAGGCTGCAGTGATGTCACACATGGCTCTGTGGTCTAAACCCCTGAGCCTCCTGGGCTTGCCGATCAGAAGGTTGGCGGTTCGAATCCATGAGACAGGGTGAGCTCGCGTTGCTCTGTCCCAGCTTCCGCCAACCTAGCAGTTCGAAAGCATGCCAGTGCAAGTAGATAAATAGGTACTGCTGTTGCGGGAAGGTAAATGGCGTTTCCATGCACTCTGGCTTCCGTCACAGTGTTCCGTTGCGCCAGAAGCAGTTTAATCATGCTGGCCATGTGACCCAGAAAAGCTGTCTGCGGACAAACGCCGGCTCCCTTGGCCTGAAAGTGAGATGAGCACCACACCCCATAGTCGCCTTTGACTGGACTTAACTGTCCAGAGGTCCTTTACCTTTACCTTTTAAAACCCCTACTGAGAACAGATTATCATTAGCCCCTGCACCTCATCAGACAAGTCCTCACAATCCATGCATCCAAGTCTCTAATTCTAGCTAGTTTCCCATGGCTCAAGTCCTGGAATATGTGAGATACCAACGGCAACAACATGTGTGCTCTGAGCATGAGCAGAGTGCACCCCAGCAGCACACCTCTGGGCATGGAGACAAAGCGGCAGGACTTTCAAGTCACCAGCGTCCCGTCAGGTTTGAGTCTGGCCTCTCCGTGCCTCTTGTTTTTTCAAAAGTAAGTTACCTGCTAAATTTGTGTCCTACAGGATGAAATACAGTAGTACCTCGGGTTAAGTACTTAATTTGTTCCCGAGGTCCGTTCTTAACCTGAAACTGTTCTTAACCTGAAGCACCACTTTAGCTAATGGGGCCTCCTGCCGCCGCCGCGCCGCTAGAGCACAATTTCTGTTCTTATCCTGAAGCAAAGTTCTTAACCCGAGGTTCTATTTCTGGGTTAACGGAGTCTGTAACCTGAAGCGTATGTAACCTAAAGCGTATGTAACCCAAGGTACCACTGTGCCAGTCATCGCTTCTCCTTGGAGGATATGGAAGATGGCTTCTCCGCCAACCTTATCCTGGCTGGACCAGTCTCACATTTGTTGATGGAATGATAGAATACCCGCTGAACCTCACAGCTGAACCCATTGGGACCCAATACAACGTACAGCCCAGTTTTAAAGGTGGGGGAAAGACGTTTCTGATCATCATTTTTCATTCGCCCCAGCTCGCTCAAGAGGGTATCGGTCCTGGTCACCCCAGCAGAGGATACTTGTTAATGCCACTGTGGAAGAGAGGAACTTGTTGACTCCTGGGGCTGGGAGTGGGTGGTGTATAAATAAGGTGGTTTATGGGGCTCGGGAAAAACGTGCGCCCCGAGGACAGAATCAGCGATGCGCCATTTCCCGCTCCCACCAGCCCCTCTCCCATTTTATGGCTTAATTAAAGGCTGCCCCATAAATCCTGACGCAGCAGCCAAGCCTTCTCTCCCCCTGCTGCCCCCTCCTCTAGCCCAGCAGGGTCCAGAGGCTCTGTGCCGTCTTTTAATGAAGAGTCTGATTCATTTGGGAGCAGACCTTTCCCTTCTCCAGAAATGGAGGAAGGAGGCGGCAGGCTGGGTGGGGGTGAGGTTGCTAGCTTCTTGTTCTATCCCCTTCCCGCCCAGACGCCCACTCTGCCGCCACCACCGCTGCCACCGCCAAACCATGGTATCTGTCTCTCTCTCTCTCTCTCTCTCTCTCTTGCATTCACTCTCACTCAAGAATAAAAGCCCAAATATATTCAAGGCCTGTGTTAGAAGATGCCTAGTGAATCAGGCAAAGGCTCCCAGGCTCAGCCAAATCACTGTCATGAAATACACGCCACCCCCCTTGCCCCCCAAGTCGTGCCTTTGCTGGAGGCAAATTCCTCAGCTGCCTTTGTGTACCAAAGGGCAGAGAGGGGAGCCCCACTGAATCAGCACACTTGACCCCAGCTGCCCTCCGTGGCAAGCCTTTGTCAACTTCACCTTACAAATGTAAGCAGGATTCTTTACTGGTAGAGTAGACACTATGGTGATGGGATAGCCTGTGCGCACTGATACCCCAAGACTTCCTACAAACAGTCAGTTGCATTTAAAGGATAAATATTTGCTAGAATAATCAGAGCCAAATGCAAAGAAGAAGACAAGCACAGCAAATTCCCATCTCTGAGTCTCTCTCTCCTGCTGCTTTGTGCAACACGTAAATATTCAGAATTCCAAACTACTCCAATATGCAAACCAAGAGAAGCTCGCTCATGTTTGAAAAGAAAGGTCGCTTCCGATGGAAGAAATGGGGGAACTCCACCAGGTCTATGACTTTATGACATGGCTCGTTAATTTCCAGCTCAGGTCCCCTAACGGCAAGTCAATTTTGCTGTCCTTCTAGGTAAAGGTAAAGGACCCCTGACAGTTAAGTCCAGTTGCAAACGACTCTGGGGTTGCGGCGCTCATCTCACTTTACTAGCCGAGGGAGCCGACGTTTGTCCACAGACAGTTTTGCCGGGTCATGTGGCCAGCACGACTAAGCCGCTTCTGGCGAACCAGAGCAGCACACAGAATTTACCTTCCCGCTGGAGCGGTACCTATTTATCTACTTGCACTTTGGCGTGCTTTCAAACTGCTAGGTTGGCAGGAGCTGGGACCGAACAATGGGAGCTCACCCCGTTGTGGGGATTCAAACCGCTGACCTTCCGATCAACAAGCCCTAGGCTCTGTGTTTACACCACAGTGCCACCCGTGTCCCTTCCTTCTAAGGTGCCCCAAAAGAAAAAGGAAATTAAAGTACAGTGTCTGATGAGGTCCACCCCATATATCATGCCTTCAAACAGGCCTTTGCCACTTTATACAAGCATTCTTATCCCACTTTAAACCTTTGTGGTTCCCTGCCCCAAAGTACACTGGGAACTATAGTTTGTTAAGAGTGCAACACAGACCTTCAATTCCCAGCACTCTTAACAAACTACAAACCCTAGGATTCTCCATGACTGTGATAGAAATGTATGGTGCTTTTAATGTTTGGTGTGGACGTGACTTGGGTGTAGTGGTGTAAAGGGGCAGTAATGTGGGGTGTCAGGAGGAATAACAGTCCCACTACTAGACCAATGTCATGGAGGGATATTTTCCAGCTTTGTAAACTTGGAGGATTGGAAGCAAGCCTGTTAAATTGGCTAAGCTCAGACTGGCACAAGGTCACTCAGTAAACTTCATGGCTGATCAGAGATGTGAACCCAACTCTCCCCAGCCAAAGTCCAACATGCTAATTGCTACACCAAGGCTGGATAACAGGATTCGGCTAAGCAGACTGGATCCTAACTTCCCCAACTCCCCATAGGCCACTCTGACAGATGGGCAATGAGTTAGCTGCAGATTAAAGACTCAGTAGTACACTCCCGGTTCTTTCCCTTCTTCCTTTTGTAGGTGTGGTATGGTTCCAAGTTGCGCCTGCACAGGAAGCTGTTTTCCTTTGCAGCTGTGGCTTGAATCGAGCTGCATCTGCAAAGAGCCAATCCTTGCTGCAAGCGGGGCTTGCATTCTGCTCTGACTTTAAATTAAGCTCAGGGCTTACGGCAGGGCATTGTTCTACTTGGGAGCTCCAACTGGGAGGTCTCAAACAAAGCTGATCCCAGTACAGCGGTACCTCGGGTTAAGAACTTAATTCATTCCGGAGGTCCGTTCTTAACCTGAAACTGTTCTTAACCTGAGACACCACTTTAGCCAATGGGGCCTCCTGTTGCCGCGCTGCCGGAGCACCATTTTTGTTCGCATCCTGAAGCAAAGTTCTTAACATGAGGGACTATTTCTGGGTTAGTGGAGTCTGTAACCTGAAGCATCTGTAACCCGAGGTACCACTGCAGACTTGCATTTACCTCCAAATTTAAAAGATGGTAAGTGCAAGCTCCAATCGTAGATGAACCACCAGAACTCCCAATTGCTCCTTTGCAGTCATGCATTTACCAGCCCCATACCTGCTACTGTGTGTGGTATTAAGGTTGTGTAAAGTAAAGGTAAAGGGACCCCGGACCATTAGGTCCGGTCGTGGCTGACTCTGGGGTTGCAGCGCTCATATCGCTTTACTGGCCGAGGGTCATGTGGCCAGAATGACTAAGCTGCTTCTGGAGAACCAGAGCAGCGCACGGAAACACTGTTTACCTTCCCGCCAGAGCGGTACCTATTTATCTACTTGCACTTTGACGTGCTTTTGAACTGCTAGGTTGGCAAGAGCAGGAACCGAGCAACAGGAGCTCACCCCGTCGCGGGGATTCGAACCACCAATCTTCTGATCGGCAAGTCCTAGGCTCAGTGGTTTAACCCACAGCACCACCCGTGTCCCTATTAAGGTTGTGTACATACTCCCATTTACTCTGCATCCAGTGTGTCACCCTCCTTGTTTCAGGAAGCACTGAGCACACAATGTTAGGCACAATCTACATGTATCCTCCTGTTCTGTACAAAAATGGGGTGGGGGCAGGAGAAGAAGTGCCTGTAGCTGGTAAGTAAACTCTTAAAAAATAGCATGTGAGACCCGAGTTTTTAAACATGGTTTTCAGAAAGGGAACTTGACCAGAAAACAATCCTAAGAGCAGAAAGTGATTTTATATCATTATTGCAATACCTCAGCTTGGTCCGGAAATGGCAGAAGCAGGTAGGAGAAGATGTACCGTACTTCACACACTTTCTGTCCCAGTCTCTTCCCTCATGAGTTACCCCTTCCTCAGCTGTGATTCCCATGAGGACTGGCCCTGTGCTTTTCCTAAGCAGCTTTGGCCTGAGTCAGCAGAGTTCTCCATATGTTCTTAAGTTCTCCTGTGCCAACCGATTTGGTCAAAGGCAATTTTTAAAAAAACAAACCAAACCTAGCTTGCATTTCCATTCTGACTGCGGAGAAGACTGTCCACTTAAAAATGTGCAGGCTAGAGACTTTTGTGGACTCGGCTGCAGACACACCCTACATTTAAAGCACACGCCACCCAAGAATCTTGGGAGTCTCCTTTTTAAAAATATATATATAATTTTTATTAAGTTTTCCATATTTTATTACATTTCAGTATCAAAAAAAACTTAAGACATTGCTTAAATAAAGCATCGACCTCCTTCCTTCCCTCTAACAGACTTCCATATCTCATTACCAATTTCTCCACATTCCTAAATTCACTTTTTTACCTTAAATCAATCTTTTAACAATCACCTAAAGGTAAAGGGACCCCTGACCATTAGGTCCAGTCGTGACTGACTCGGGGGTTGCAGCGCTCATCTCGCTTTATTGGCCAAGGGAGCCGGCGTACAGCTTCTGGGTCATGTGCCCAGCATGACTAAGCTGCTTCTGGTGAACCAGAGCAGCGCACGGAAACGCTGTTTACCTTCCCACCGGAGCGGTACCTATTTATCTACTTGCACTTTGACGTGCTTTCAAACTGCTAGGTTGGCAGGAGC
The DNA here is from genome assembly GCA_034642415.1 of Podarcis siculus. Taxonomy (NCBI): domain Eukaryota; kingdom Metazoa; phylum Chordata; class Lepidosauria; order Squamata; family Lacertidae; genus Podarcis; species Podarcis siculus. The sequence continues at coordinate 2,308,967 of JAXCMG010000064.1, read as the reverse complement.
AGGGACCGAGCAATGGGAGCTCACCCCGTCACGGGGATTCGAACCGCCGACCTTCTGATCGGCAAGTCCTAGGCTCTGTGGTTTAACCCACAGCGCCACCCGCGTCCCTACTTGTAGGAGATTGTCCCTAACAATCACCTACTTATATGTAAATTGGCTCCTTAATTTCCCATTACCAAACATTTCAACTTAAACCTACAAACGTATTCAACTGTTTGCAATTTTCTTTCATATAGAGTATAAATTTGCCCCAGTCCTTTTGGAACAAATCATCACAGCCATTCCGAATCTTCCCCGTCAGCTTTGCCAGCTCCACGTATTCGACCACCTTTGCTTGCCAATCAAATCTTGGGAGTCTCCTAGTTTGTTAAGGGTGCTGGGAATTGTAGCTCAGGGAGGAAAGCTATGGTTCCCAGGATTCTTTGGAGGAAGAAAAAACATCCTTTGAATGTATGGAGTGCATGCAGCCTTATTTACAGAGCTTGTTGCTATGAGGATTTCAAATGGCAGCAAACTTGTGTTTGTGCCAGGCTCACCACATAGCTGGAATCACTGCAGTAATCTTTGTAAGTGGTTTAGCCTTTAGTCAGCAGTTGTCTGAAGGCATACCCCTTGCTTTTTCATAATTCTCAGCCAACCAACACATAAAAGGAGACATTTTCCAGGGAAGCAGTTCTGCCTCCCTCCTCACCACCTCATAATTCAATCCACATCTGATTATTCCTCAGGAGTACCTATATCTTGGAGTTCTTATGAGGTACAGAAAGTAATCACAACAAATGCTCTTAGGGTACACTGCTTTCTTGAGGCTGAATGATTTAATGCATCTTAACCCCCCTCCCAAAATCTCTTGGCCTGCCCTCTTGAATCCGCAAATGGCACCCTTGATCTTTACTTGATCCTTATTGATCTCCAATAATGACACTTCCCATCCAGTTAAAGAAAAAATATGGACAGCGCGGTAAAGTTAGGGCATGATCCAGCCGGAGCACTTTTAAAGCCCATTGCTTTAAATGGAAGAGAGTTAAACATGGGGTCAACTCTTTCATTGAAATCAACCCCAAATCTCTAGCTTTAAAGACTTAAGCATTTCATTTTGCTTCTACTCCCTGGCTTACAAAGAACTGTATGTACCACACTTGGAGATGGGTCCAAGTAACTGCTATTAATATATTCTCCAAAGAAACAACAACCCATCAACAACAACAACAACCAGGGAATCATCCATTGTTGCATTTTGTTTTGTCTTGCTCCACCAACCCTTGATACTTGAAACCTGTTTAGCATATAGGATAAAGTCTTACAGACTCACCCTACACTACATGTTTCAAACGAGAGCCAACTCCAGGGGACTGAGCTTTTGCCATCCTTATCATCAGGGGACGGAGGAGGCTGAGGTGGAGGTGGCCTGCTCCTTCCCCTCCTGCTGTGGAAGGAGGCTGAGAGAGGAGAAGAAGAGGAGGAGGAGTTTGGATTTTATATCCCGCTTTATCACTCCCTAAGGAGTCTCAAGGGACACGGGTGGCGCTGTGGGTTAAGCCACAGAGCCTAGGACTTGCCAATCAGAAGATCGGTGGTTCGAATCCCCGCGATGGGGTGAGCTCCCGTTGCTGGGTCCCTGCTCCTGCCAACCTAGCAGTTCGAAAGCACGTCAAAGTGCAAGTAGATAAATAGGTACCACTCCGGCAGGAAGGTAAACGGCATTTCCGTGTGCTGCTCTGGTTCGCCAGAAGCGGCTTAGTCATGCTGGCCACATGACCCGGAAGCTGTACACCGGCTCCCTCGACCAATAAAGCGAGATGAGCACCGCAACCCCAGAGTCAGTCACAACTGTACCTAATGGTCAGGGGTCCCTTTACGTTTTTAAGGATTCTCAAAGTGACTAACATTCTCCTTTCCCTTTCTCCCCCACAACAAACACTCTGTGAGGTGAATGAGGCTGAGAGACTTCAAAGAAGGGTGACTGGCCCAAAGTCACCCAGCAGCTGCATATGGAGGAGCAGGGAAGCGAACCTGGTTCACCAGATTACGAGTCTACCGCTCTTAATCACTACACCACACTGGCCAGCTAGGCCACTGTGTTGGGCTGCATCCCCTGGCTTCTCCTGAAACGTCACCTGAGAATGATGTCACGTGTGCGACATCAGCCCCCCTCAATCTTTGGAGCGAAGTGGCACCTCTGGTTACAAATGACATGGTTGGGGGGGAATTCTTGTCAATTTCACAGCTGAACTGCCTCCCCTTCCTGTGATGCGATTCTCTAAACCAGGGTCACCAAAAAATTTCAGCAGGGGGCCGGTCCACTGTCCCTCAGACCTTGTGCGGGGCTGGGTGGCGGTGGTGGTGGAGGGACGATGAGCAGCGAGTGAAAGGGCTCCAGAGAGGGGCTGCTTTAAATGGCGAACACTCAAGCAATCACACTACTGCTGCTGCCACCAATCAAATCCCAGCCCCCTTTCTCCGCAGGGCTAGGAGATGCCAGGAGGTAGGAGGCACCACCGCGGTGTGGGGCTAGGGGTGGGGCGGGAATGGCACAGCTCAAACAATCAGAATCAGATCCACGCAGTGATTCCTGGACCATCCACAGGCTGGATCCAGAAGGCAATTGGGCCAGATCCGGCCCCCGGGCCTTAGTTTGCCGACCCATGGTCTAAACCAGTGGTTCTTAACCTGTGGATCCCCAGGTGTTGTTGGACTACAACTCCCATCATCCCTGAGCTCTGGCCTTGCTAGCTAGGGGTGATGGGAGTTGTAGTTCAACAACATCTGGGGACCCACAGGTTGAGAAAGGCTGCTCTAAGGACTACAGGGAATTGACGGAAAGGACTGGCAGTTTTTGAAACCAGGGGGGGAGCTGAGGGAAGAAGATTGGAAATTTAAAGTTTTTACTAAACTATATATTAAGTTTAAGGTTTATATGAAATTAACAAAAAAAAATTCTTTTGAGGGATAGAAAAACGGAGGATTGACACTTCATGGATTTAGCAGAAATGTTATCAGAAGTTAAGTACTTATAAGTTTTAGTTTTAAGGTTAAAATAAGGTTAAGAAAATTATGTTATGTATAATTGAGGTTAAAGAGAAAGATGGAAAGGATTTGCTGAAATTAACTAATAGAAGTGGAATACAAGGAGGGAGGTGTAAGTAAGTCGAGGAAACAAGTGAAAGAAAGTAAGGTTGTGTTTTGAAATGTTTTTCTCTTTTTTATTCTTTTTGTATTGTGTTTTTGGTCTGTTTTGTTTCTTTGTTGTGTTTTTCGTTTTTGTTGTTAAAAGCAATAAATATTATGTTAAAAAAGAGAGAGAGAGAAAGGCTGCTCTAAACCTTTCACCGAAGACCAGAGGACAGGTGGGGAAGAAAATGGCAGCGAGGTGAATGGGTAGGTAATGCAGAACAGACAAGTCACCAGCTGCAGCATCATGGTAGGACTGCAAGCAGATCTAGTAACAGCCTGGGCTGGTTGTAAGCAGAAAAACTGGCAAGTGGCCCTAATGGACCAGTCTCCATTGCCACTGCCCTTCATCTTCGTTCCCTGCTCTGCTTCAGTTCACATCCCTTCACTCTGTTTCCCATCCCAGTTCTCATAAACAAAGTCTGTCAACTATTTTGCAGGCTGCACATGGGCAGACCTAGCTCTGCTGCCAAGAAAGTCCTCAAAAGAAGTGTGACCAAGCACAGAGCCCTGAAGTGTGTTTGCGTATCCCATGGATGTGTATTCTTTGCAAACGTGTTTATTTTATTTTTTTAGGTGTACACTTATGCTCCTATAAGAATATAAAACCCGAAGAGACTCCTAATCTTGGAAGCTCAGACAATTTTTGCCCATAGTTAGAGATGGATGAATGAGTCGTTTTCTGTTTTTCTTGGTTTCTCATTTCCCCCACCATTTTTCCATATCAGTTTGCCATTTTTTAATAAAAGAAAAGGTCCTCATGAAAATTCCTCAGCATTGTGGTCCGAATCTCTCCTTATGTGCAAATTAAAGCAAAGCAATTTTCCACAATATACCATAGTTTTCTCTGTATAAGCCGAGGATTTTGTCTGTTAAAACAACCTTCAAAAATTGGACTCGTCTCGGGTGATCGGTTGCTTCTGCGATCAGGAGATGTTTAGTTGGTGATTGGTTGCTGTGGCAAGTGCTGCTGCCAATTGGCTGCTGCTGTGGCATTTGGGCAAGCGTATGGCGGCTGCTTGGGACGTGGGTGGTGCTGTGGGTTAAACCACAGAGCCTAGGACTTGCTGATCAGAAGGTTGGCGGTTCGAATCCCCACGACGGGGTGAGCTCCCGTTGCTCGGTCCCAGCTCCTGCCAACCTAGCAGTTCGAAAGCACGTCAGGGTGCAAGTAGATAAATAGGTACTGCTCCAGCAGGAAGGTAAACAGCGTTTCCATGCTCTGCTCTGGTTCGCCAGAAGTGGCTTAGTCATGCTGGCCACATGACCCGGAAGCTGTACGCCAGCTCCCTTGGCCAATAAAGCGGGATGAGCGCCACAACCCCAGAGTCGGTCATGACTGGACCTAATGGTCAGGGGTCCCTTTACCTTTATGGCGGCTGCTTGGGACCAGACGATTGGCAGCTTCTGTGTTGCATGCAATTGTCAGCTTCGGACTGGAGGTGAGCAGTTTTCTGAATCCCCCCCCAAAAAAACTTTGGGCAATCTCCCCCCATTTTCTTAACTTAACTTTGAGTCCCCAAAAACAGGGGGCATCTTATACATGGGGACGTCTTATACACAGAAAAATACGGTAATGCATTTTCACTAATTCATGCATTCATATGCACACTTTGCCCCAGTGTGTGTGTGTGTATACAAATATTTGTTTTCTAAGACCCATGGCAAAAACTTGCCTGAAAACCATATCCTCCCTTTCCTACACATTGTGCTTCCGAACATTAACAATATTATTCAAGAGTGAGGGAAATGGTCTCTGCACATGCTCAGAGCGCTCTCTTTTTAAATTACTGCACCTTGTGTTCCCAGAGGTGGGTCGTGGAATGAAAAGAAAAAGTTCTTTAGCTGAGCCCCTACTCAATATAGAACACCGCAGGCTCTGTGTACATGCAGATGCACACAGATGTGTTCCTGTGTACACCGTATTCACAGCCCTGGCTTTGCCTTTGTAAAACTCTCCGTTTTCTCCTTTTCTTGGCAAGGCCCGCCAATTGTACATTTTTATAACCAGGGTAGCCAGCTGACTTCAAAGACTGCCAACTCGCCCACAGGCGAGAGCATTAACTTCATCACCAGCCTCCCCCAGGCATTTTAGCAATGTACCATTAATTTCTACAATATGGAATACAAGCTCCAGGGCCTTGCCACCACATAAAAATGGCAGTTAAGGAAACACCCCGGAGTCTATTGTAAAACCACATCATATTTGCAGCGTGCACTTCAAAGCTCTCTCCTTCCTGAATCATTTTTCTCTTCTGTGGCAATGTCGCTGCAAAGAACTCTCCTTATCGCAAGCCTGGAGAGCAGCAGGTCTAAGCCATGGGAGCAGCCAGAGGACTTGGCAAGGTTGCTTTCTTAATATCACACTGACATGCCTCTGACTTGCCTTTGCCCAGACAATGGAGTGGGAGAATAGAGAGGGTTTGTGTTTTGCTTTGTTGACTAGGCAGCAAATTGTCCAAAGCAATCTGAGTTGCCCTTCTAGTCACGGCGAGGCAGGCATTCAAATGCCTTACTGATGCCTCCACCACAGCCACCACAAACAGGAAGACAGCATTTTATATGCTCCATTTTCCTACTAGACTCAATATGCCTTTTGTCATAAAAAGTTTCTTTTTATGAGCAGATGAGATGCAAACGTGCAAACCTAGTCCCTAAGCAACAACAAGGCAACACCACAATAGTCTCTAGGACATGGGTAGCCAAACTAAGGCCCAGGGGCCGTATCCAGCCCAATCTCCTTCTGAATCTGGCCCACGGACGGTCCGGGAATCAGCATGCTTTTACATGAGTAGAATGTGCGCTTTTATTTAAAATGCATCTCTGGGTTATTTGTGGGGCATAGGAATTTGTTCATTATTTTTCTTCAGAAGCATGTCCGGCCCCCCACAAGGTCTGAGGGACAGTGGACCAGCCCCCTGCTGAAAAAGTTTGCTGACCCCTGGTCTAGGAGCTACCTTTGCCCAGACTCAAGACAGATGACAATACAGGACAAAGCAACTTCAGGAGAAGCCACTGATTTGCCACTCTTGAAGGGATAAAGGTAAAGGTAAAGGGACCCCTGACAATTAGGTCCAGTCGTGACCGACTCTGGGGTTGTGGCACTCATCTCGCTTTACTGGCCAATGGAGCCGGCGTTTGTCTGCAGACAGTTTTTCCAGGTTATGTGGCCAGCAAGACTAAGCTGCTTCTGGTGAACCAGAACAGTGCACGGAAACACAGTTTACCTTCCCGCTGGAGCGGTACCTATTTATCTACTTGTACTTTGACGTGCTTTCGAACTGCTAGCTTGGCAGGAGCAGGGACCGAGCAACGGGAGCTCACCCTGTCACGGGGATTCGAACTGCCGACCTTCTGATCGGCAAGTCCTAGGCTCTGTGGTTTAACCCATAGTGCCACCCGCGTCCTAAAAAGTGTGCTTTCGAACTGCTAGGTTGGCAGGAGCTGGAACAGAGCAATGGTAGCTCACCCAGAGATTTGAACCGCCTACCTTCCGATCAGCAAGCCCTGGGCTCAGTGGTTTGGACCACAGCGCCACCCACGTTCGTACAGGACACTTTAGCCCACTTTAAATGAACAAACCTGAAGTTCTGGTATGTGGTTGAATCACTTCCGCAAAAGGAGTCTGACAGTCTGGAGGTGCCCACAGAGAGGGGAGGGTTAAGGACCCCCTATCACCCTGCCTATGTATGGAAGTGAGAGCTGGACCACAAAGAAGGCTGATCGCCAAAGAATTGATGCTTTTGAATTATGGTGCTGGAGGAGACTCTTGAGAGTCCCGTGGACTGCAAGAAGATCAAACCTCTCCATTCTGAAGGAAATCAGCCCTTGAGTGCTCACTGGAAGGGCAGATCCTGAAGCTGAGGCACCAATACTTTGGCCACCTCATGAGAAGAGAATACTCCCTGGAGCAGGTGGCTGGAAAATGTTCTCGAAGCTACCAGCATGAGTTTGACCAACAGATACCTGGCTGGCCACCAATGAGAACAGAATGATGAACTAGATGTGCCTTTGACTTCATCATACGTTCTTCTTATGACCAAACACTTGCCCCCCCCCCATTGCATTGTGAATTCTTTCATTCCCTGGACAACGTTATGAAAGGTCTTTAAAGGGCTAAGCACTGAATAATAATAACAATAATAATAATAATAATTTATTTATACCCCGCCCATCTGGCTGGGCTTCCCCAGCCACTCTGGGGAGCTTCCAACAGAATATTAAAATACAATAGTCTATTGAACATTAAAAGCTTCCCTAAACAGGGCTGCCTTCAGATGTCTTCAGATGAAAAGATTATTGTGCTACACACACACACACACACACACACACACGTAAATAAAAAACTTTTTTGAAACAACACAATTCCATGTATTCTGAAATTAAAATAGCTTTTTTCTAGATTTCTTTGTAGCATCATCATCAACAGTGACATTATTAATCTACATTAGTAGGATGCCCCCTGGTTGTTTCTGTGGGGATAAGTAATAAAAAGAGAAGAGAAAAATGGGGGAAGAGTGTGTGGTGGAGCATAAGGAAATCTATCTAACCAAGTTCTGATTTTTCTCATGAGGACTACTTGAATGCTTTTTTAAAAAATAGGAAAGGTCAAATTCTTTCAAAACCCTCTCTCTCTCCGTCTCTTTTGGTGCCCTCGCTTTGCTGGCACTCTAAGCACACGATTAGTCTGCCTATTGGGCAATCCTTCCATCTTTCCAGTGGCAGCGGCTGCACTTAGTCCTCAGCAAACTGCTCTTCCCTATGTAGGCCAGCCGTTGCCAACATGATGACAACTCCAGATGTTGTTGGCTGGGACTGATGGGAGTTGTGGTCCAACAACATCTGGAGGGTACCTTCCTAGCAAAGGCTGTTCTAGGTCCTGGCCCATCTCTCACGTCTCCTGCTCAGATGGCAGTCCTAGCAGTGAGTCCATAGCCCCCAAACACAGTTCAGGAACATACCTCCTGTTCTGATTCACAATTCAGAAATGATAGCCTTGTGGGATTTTTCCACCCGTAAACTGGTCCACCACAAGTTAGCATCTTCTCCTCTACTCCATTCCTTGGGTGGCATTACCTGACCTATGAGACCAGGACTGCATATTTTAATAGGACAACATTCTTTGATAGGCCAAAACTGCATCAGGTTGCATCATTTAATGGGACTGCACTGGCTATTGATGATACAGTACTGCATTGCAATGCCTTGGAATGCATGGTGTGTGATTTGAGCAACAATTGGGGAGTACATCTCACTGAACTTCTGCATTAATGTGTGTAGGTTTGGTCTTATAGATCTGGAACAGGGTGTGTGTATGCACTGCACACACACACACACACATACACACAACCACACATACCCCTCTTCTGGGAAGAAAAGAATTGTAGTGGCCATGACTTACTTCGGACCAGGAAACTTGGGCGCTCAGCTCCTCTTTGTGGCCCACTCAAAGCAGAGTGAGTGCCGCTTGCAGAGGGATCTGCTCTCATCATCAATACTAAGGAAAGGGGACTTTACAAAAGGCCAGTGGGGAGGGGAGTGGGGAAAGGAGGGCTGGGGAAGCTTCCAACTCATTTAACCAAAAGCCTCTGCAAGCTGCTTCCCCAGCCAGGGCCATGACCCTTCCAACCCTCTGTCCTTCATTCCCGCCATAAATCCATCCAGTTTATGGGCCTCTGTCTGGCCAGGCTGCCAGGGACTGGAGTTCATACTCCCCTGGGATGTGACTGGACAGCCAGCGGGGCGGGAGGTGGGGGCGGCCCGATAAAGCTCAGGGGCCAAGGTGGGAGGGGGACTGAGAAACTGCACTGGTCAGAGGGGAGAAGCGAGCAGTCTTTGTAGTTTGGGGTGCTCCATCTGGCTGAAATGAAGTATGTATTAACAAAGTTAGATCCAATATCAATCTCTCTCCTCCCCACCCCCCACAAACGGCTGGTATTCTACCAGCCAAATGCATACAGGGTTTTCTTTAGTTAATGCTGAGGTGGACAAACAGCTCATGAGTTGGCATTACATTACAGTGGTACCTCGGGTTACAGACGCTTCAGGTTACAGGCGCTTCAGGTTACAGACTCTGCTAACCCAGAAATAGTACCTCGGGTTAAGAACTTTGCTTCAGGATGAGAACAGAAATTGTGCGGCAGTGGCGGCGCGGCAGCAGCGGGAGGCCCCATTAGCTAAAGTGGTACCTCAGGTTAAGAACAGTTTCAGGTTAAGAACGGACCTCCAGAACAAGTAAACCTTCATAGATCTGCCCTGTAATAGGTTAGACAAGCAGCAGAGCAGTACATCTGCAGCAGAGCTAGAGAACCTGTGCCTAGTCTAAATGTTGCTGGACTATCCTTGACCTTTGGCCATCCTGGTTGAGGCAAATGGGAATTGGAGTCCAACACATCTGGAGAGCATGGAATGTTCCTTTCAGTGACCTTCGCCTGGATAATCCATTTAATTCCCTCCCAATCCGCCACACACCCAATTTTCCAGTTTTCTACGAAGAGCCCTGCTGGATCTAACCAAAGACCCAAGAGGAATATAGTGTCATGAGTTGGAGGGAAGGGGTATTAAACTTTATGCCAAACCCCCTCTAATCTCTGGATCCAACATGTGTTAAAAGCTAATCAAGCCTTCTAATTCATGAAATAACCAAACTGGTGATGGGGAGATTAAGGCACTTGGTGTGAGATGGCCGCTCCCTCAACAGGCAAAGCCAGAGTTGGCAGTGATGTGAGCTAAAGGGAAAGCAGTAACCTGGAGAGAGAGGCAGAGCAACGTTGAATGAATGAATCTTTATTTGCATCAGCCACCATTCAATACAAAAAACAAAATAGACAGAAACAACAACAAAACGTTCTATTTCTGTTTGAATCCAAGGCTGTGGCTATGGGAGAAACAAGACCTTTTTAGGTGCTTATGCTGTGAAGCCTTCCATCTAAGGTTGTGTATCTGTGTAAATAAACCATACAGGGCCGTCTTACCCATTGGTGCTAGGGGTGCGGGGCACCTGGGCGCCAGGCTCTCAGGGGCACCAGGCTGAGAGTCTGGGGCCCGAGAATTGAGTTTGGGTTAGAGTCCGCCCGCCGGTCGGAGCACCGCGGCAGGCTCTTCTGCTGCAGGCAGTTCTGCGTCACGAGTTCGGGGGCGACTGAGCCAGCTCTGCCCTCCTGTGCACCTGGGACTGGGCAACCGGGGGGGGGGGACAGCCCTGAAACCATATATCATAAAGATACCACAGTCTCCACTGTGCCTCATTCCCAAAGGAAACAGGAACCCCTGGTGTGATGGCCTGGGAATCTGATTCAGAGGCTGAACCTGAGGAATCCCAGCCTGCACAGGAGTCCCCGCCTCCAGGGCCGGCTGAGCGGGGGCAGGGGCTTGAACCTGTGCCGGATCCTCAGGAGCAGACACCAGCTGAATCTGCTCTGGCTCCGGAGGTGATCGAGGACCCATTGCCTGCAGGTGCTCCACTCTCAGCCCCATCAGGGGAAGCTGAGGTTGCCTCTGGGTCCAGTAACCCTCCAGCTTCTCCTGAGTTGCAGAGGCTCAGGGCAGAGAGGCGGAGGGAACTAAGTTCTCGCAGGAGGAGTGCTCGCCTCCAGGCCAAGAGAGGTGAGTCACCTGTGGACCGGCGCCGCCCTATGCCTCAGAGGAGATAAAGGCCAGCCCACCCAGTCCCAGGTTGCGGGAGCAACATCGTTGGTTACCTGTTCCTGCCGGCACCCTGTCTGCTTTCTTCCAGAGTTCCTGACCACGCCCGACTCCCTGCCTTGGACCCCGCTTCAGCCTTGGACCGGACACGGACCACGTCGCACGGTACCCCCCCCCCCCCGGACCAGCACACCTGGAATCTCGATCGCTCAGAGACTGAGGTGGCATGCAACAATAGGAAGCTGCCTTCTGCTGAGTTAGACCTTGTGGTCCACCTAGCTCAGAACTGCCTACAGTGGCTGGCAGCAGCCTTTACTAGGTTTCAGAGTGTGATGTTTCTCTCAGCGCTTTCTTGGCGATGCTGGGGATTGAACTTGGGACCTTCTGCATGCAAAGCAGAGTCTCTGCCACTGAGCTACAGCCCTTACCCATCTCATGCAGCATCCATTCTCCCCAGTAGCCAAGCAGCTACTTATGGGAAACCTGCAAGGAAGACACGAGGACAACAACACTCACCCCACTTGTGATTCCCAGCAATCTGCCTATAGACGATCAACAGTTATTCCTTAATAATTAAAGTGCAAACGAGCTTGCTAGAGAGAACTGGGGAGATCCAGGAAGGCATCACTCATTACAGTTCAGGAGCAAAGGCAGGATGGAGACAGACAATGGATTTTTTTTTCAGAGTGTTGAAAATGGTATGATGGACACAGCGTTGCTCACGCTACAGACATACATCTCACTCTCATATCTGTTCAAAAGGTTTGCAGGCATTTAGAGTGCTTCAGAGACCTGTTTGAGCAGAGCTGACAGCTGGACAAAAGAAATGAGTGGCAGGCTAGCTGACGGAGTGCAGGGTAATCCCATGTGGCGCACCATGTGCAGCTCTGCTCTCAAAGCACCTCAACAACATGCCCACTCTCCCCCCCCCAATCTGTTGCCTGAGGAGGCTGCCCCACTTTGCCTAACAGAAGGGCCGGCCCTGATTAAAAGTGTGCTGTTCTGGAACCATCCTCCAGAAACCACTTTGGGTGCAAATGCTCCTGAAAGAGCATGAGACTCTTAATCTCAAGGTTGTGGGTTCAAGCCCTATGTTGGGCAAAAGATTTTGACTAGATGACCCTCATGGTCCTTTTCAACTCTGCAATTCAATTATTCTATCTCAGTTAACAATCCATTGCAGTCATTATTTTTATTTTTATTTTATGGAACCCCTTATATGGGATTTTGTATATATATTTTTTCCCTCAGCTCTTCTTGCTGGCCCATGTAGGACCAACATGGATAGTTGGCCCCAGTGAATATTTGACGTTTTCTCCCCTTATGGCTTTGATCTATGGGCTACCACTAAAACGAGGCTGCATTTTAAGCTGCATTTTAAACTGTATTCTAACTTATATTTTAATCAACTGTTTGTTTGGGGATTTGTTTTTGTGTTTTGTTTTTTTAAAAGATATTTATTAAGGTTTTATAAAAAGGACAAGAATGTCAAAACAAAAGAAAAAATACAGGGGGGGATACAAAAATACAAAAAATACATAAAACGCAACAACACAAAAAAATGATTAAAAACCAATTAATTTTTCCAAATTTTAGAAATCTCATTATCTTGTTTCTCTGACCTCCTCACACCTCCCTTTCTTGTATTCCCATTCAGATAATTAATTCAGCAAATCCTTACCCTCTTTCTTTAAATTTAGCTCAACATCTCAACATCTTTATATTTTCATCCATTATCAATCCATTTTTACATATTCTTGTTAACCTTGTTACTAAGTCCACTTAAATCCAATCCAACATCATTTTAACATTCATTAATTTTACAATATTTCTGCAAATAGTCTTTAATTTTTTTCCAATCTTCTTCCACCGACTCTTCTCCCTGGTCTCGGATTCTGCCAGTCATTTCCGCCAACTCCATATAGTCCATCACTTTCATCTGCCATTCTTCCAGAGTGGGTAAATCTTGTGTCTTTCAATACCTTGCGATGAGTATTCTTGCTGCTGTTGTAGCGTACATAAAGAAAGTTCTATCCTTCTTTGGCACCAATTGGCCGACTATGCCCAGGAGAAAGGCCTCTGGTTTCTTTAAAAAGGTATATTTAAATACCTTTTTCATTTCATTATATATCATTTCCCAGAAAGCCTTTATCCTTGGGCACGTCCACCAAAGGTGAAAGAATGTACCTTCATTTTCTTTACATTTCCAACATTTATTATCGGGCAAATGGTAGATTTTTGCTAGCTTGACTGGTGTCATGTACCACCTATATATCATTTTCATAATATTCTCTCTTAAGGCATTACATGCCGTAAATTTCATACCAGTGGTCCACAACTGTTCCCAGTCAGCAAACATAATGTTGTATCCAACATCCTGTGCCCATTTAATCATAGCCGATTTAATCGTTTCATCTTGGGTATTCCGTTTCAACAGCAAGTTATATGTGTTTTGTTTTGTGTTGAATGTTTTTACTGTATTTATATTCGGTGTTAGCTGCCCTGAGCCCGGTCTTGGCTGGGGAGGGCGGGGTATAAATAAAATTATTATTATTATTATTGAGGGTCCCCATTGAAGACCTCGGAAGTTGCCCTCTTGCTTATGGGATGCCATAACAAGAGGAGCAAGAACTTGGTGATGAGATGAAACATACTTCGGTGGGATGATTCAGTAGGGATGTCTTGCTTCGTGATTAGGGCTGGGGTGTACAGCTACATGCTGAAAGCCTGGCTTGGCTGTTTGTGCAGGATTATGACAGCCAACTCTGTGGTTGTGGCTACAGGAGGGGAAGTCCAACCACACACATGGTCATAGCTGCCAGTGGCACTGTCTGGCTTTCATTAACCTTACCCCATACAATACCCACATATGGGAAATCGTGTCAATGTGACCTTATGGCCTAACCGAGAGGTGGCTGACCTGGTAACCTTCAGGTGCAGCTGGACTTCAATTCCTATCTGCCCCAGCCAGTATGGACCGTGGTCAGCGTGGGATGATAAGAGCTGTTGTCCAACAACATCTGGAGGGACTTAGGTTATCCATGCCTGGCCTAACTGATGACCATGAAGCTGTTCTTCCCCAGCCAAAGCCAAACCAACAGGCTGCTTGGGGCACCAAAATTCAAAATGGGATTGAATATATTTTAAGGGAATGGCAGCAGAGGCTGCTCCGTTAGGACAGAATGGGGCACTGACCCATCAACCTCAGTCTGCCCACAGCTAGCCTCCACCTGCCTACCTCCTTAAAGGTAAAGGTAAAGGGACCCCTGACCATTAGGTCCAGTTGTGACCGACTCTGGGGTTGCGGCGCTCATCTCGCTTTATTGGCCGAGGGAGCCGGCGTACAGCTTCCGGGTCATGTGGCCAGCATGACTAATCCGCTTCTGGCGAACCAGAGCAGTGCACAGAAACGCCGTTTACCTTCCCACCGGAGCAGTACCTATTTATCTACTTGCACTTTGACGTGCTTTCGAACTGCTAGGTTGGCAGGAGCAGGGACCAAGCAATGGGAGCTCACCCTGTCGCGGGGATTTGAACCGCCGACCTTCTGATCGGCAAGCCCTAGGCTCTGTGGTTTAACCCACAGCGCCACCCGCGTCCCCTTGCCTGCCTCCTTGCTTACAGCCAATCCAGGTGACAGTAAGGCCTATCAACTTCCTCCTCCTTAGTGTTGCTAACTGTAGAACTGGGTGGACAGAGACAAAAACTGTGGGCTCGGCCATTGGTTCTCTGGGTCTCCCTGCCTTCCTCCCAAGGGGCACCAGTCACCATGGGCTGTGTTGCAATTCATCTTGTGCCCTTTGCACATACAATGAAGAGGAGACGGGGCAGCTAAATAGCTTGAGCCAGCCATGCCCCAGGACAGTTTGGCTGTTAAATTTTGAAGCGGATTTGCCTACTTGTATGGATGAGGTTTTGCCACTGGGATCAGTATATACACCAGGTCGTTTCCCCACCTGCCTTGATTTGTAGTGTTCTGTGGCTTTGCATTGTGTGTTTGTTGGCTGGGAGGTGGGAGAATGGGGGTGATGTATGGATAACCCTGCCTTGGAACAGGGAGGTGCGCTTGATGGCTTCCTTCCAGCTCTCTTTGCTGTCGTTAACCTTGGGCAGCCTGAAACGGGGGATGAATGATGCAAAATTTCTCCGGTTTTCAATATCAAGGTGAGCACAGCCTGCCTTGCAGAATTCACATTAGGATGCAAACCCAGGCTTGCCTTGAATGAGACTCGCTCCATCTCAGTTGAAAGGAACAGGAAAGAAAGAATCCCAGAATGGATTCCATTGTTTATCCTTCACTCTCCAGTGGGCCGGAAGGTCAACGAAAACCTCCAGCCTAGTCCTATAAGTGAGAAGGGACCACCAGCTTATACTTTCCCTTCTTGGGTACACACTAACATTATTTTAAACAACCAATGAACAAAAGGCACAAAGGCTGCTTCCAAAATTGCCACTATTCCATGCGTAGGCTGTGCAGTTAAATGTATTTGATGCTTGAGCAACAAACAGGCACACACACACACACACACCCTGGGTAAGCGCTGAAACCACAGAGCAGTGGTCTTCAGCCAGTCCAGACCGAAGACCCACCTCTGACTCCCAGGCTGCAACATGGGACCCACTTTCACGTTTCTGCCTTTCATTTATACTTAATAGTGCTGATCATGCATGCTATAAATCCTAAAATGGCAATTCACAGAGCAATATACATAGGGGCTACTTTAGCATTAATACTAAATAAAAACCAGTGCTTTGCAAAATGGCAACGAAACAGCACAAGCATGTGGCTGGCCAGAAAAATGTGTCTCATTGAAAAATTGCTATTTGCTGCCCTTTAATAAGACCCCAGAATTTCCTACCTGACACAAACTGTTTCACCTTGCCTCTTGGTAGGACCTGTCTTAATAATCTATGGGTTCTTCAGGTGACCTGTTTATTGAGTGTTCATCCTGATTTGTTTGCACAGTATTTGCAAAGAATTTAGATTATTGCATGCACCCCAGTCTCTGAACAGTGAGAAACCTCTAAGGCATATGTCTTCCACCAGTGGATCAGGATCCTGAGACCACACTATGTGGGTCACTGCAAAGCTGTTGCCACCATGTGGGATTTCACCTTATGCTGACCAGACCAAAGGAGCACTGTATGCATGTCCAGAATAGAATGTGTTCTGATGACATGCTCATTTTTATCTTTTTTTATCCATTTCCATGAGTGCTGCCCACTAAATGCAGTCAGTGCAGTCAAACCTTGGTTTCTGAATGCCTCTGTTGTCGTACGCTTCAGCTCCCGGATGCCGAAAACCCAGAAGTAACTGCTTCGGTTTTCAAACGATTTTCAGAAGCCAAACATGCTATGCGGCTTCCGTTTTTAGTTTCCCTATTGCAGGCATAGGCAAACTCAGCCCTCCAGATGTTTTGGGACTACAACTCCCATCATCTCTGACCACTGGTCCTGTTAGCTAGGGATGATGGGAGTTGTGGTCCCAAAACATCTGGAGGGCCGAATTTGCCTCTGCCTGCCCTATTGTACTGAGGCTTCCGCTCTCAGTTTTTGGTTTTCGAACGTTTTCAGAAATTGAATGGTCTTTTAGACTGGATTACGTTTGAAAACCGAGGTTCCACTGTAATGAGATATATGGGGCTGGGTGAGAATTTGGTTAAGGTAAAGGTAAAGGGACCCCTGACCATTAGGTCCAGTCGTGGCCGACTCTGGGGTTGCAACGCTCATCTCGCTTTATTGGCCGAGGAGCCGGCGTACAGCTTCCGGGTCATGTGGCCAGCATAACTAAGCCGCTTCTGGCGAACCAGAGTAGCGCACTGAAACGCTGTTTACCTTCCCGCCGGAGTGGTACCTATTTATATACTTGCACTTTGATGTGCTTTCGAACTGCTAGGTGGGCAGGAGCAGGGACCGAGCAACGGGAGCTCACCCCGTCACGGGGATTCGAACTGCCGACCTTCTGATCGGCAAGTTCTAGGCTCTGTGGTGTAACCCACAGTGCCACCCGTACCATTGAGCAAATTCAAGTAAGGCGAATCATAGACTTGTAAACCATGAGGGACCATGTAGTCTAACTGTCTGCAATGCAGTAAACTTTTGTCCAATGTGGGGCTCAAACCCACGACCCTGAAATTCAGAGCCTCATGCTCTACCGACTAAGCTACCCTGATTTGCTAGAGAAAGCTTTCCTTCAAATTAACTTGAGCTCTAGTGCAGCCTCACTGGTAATATGAACCCAGGATTCGAAGTTCCTGTCCCCTTCTCTGCATTTGTACAAGCTTCCTAAATTTCATCAGTCGCAACACTACAATGCAATCAATCTGTGACTATGAATCAGGACTGGCTTAAAGCTCTCCATATAAGATCATATTCTGTATAGTGTTGAGTGGTGGTACATAGAACCCATGGGGGGAATTGCACCTTTTTCATTAAGGGCTTATTCACACTCCCCCTTGCCCTGCCCCTTTCCCAGGAAAAACTGCTCTTTAGCACTCAATTGGAGCAAACAGCAACTGGGTTTTCCATGGATTGCTATTTGTTTTGGACTTTCCCTGGAAACGGCTTGGATCTGTGCCTGGAAAGTGGAGGTCAATCAGAAAACGACTAGCACCCAGGCTTTTTCGGCACAGAACAAGCGTAATTGTGGAAGAGCCCTTAGTCTTCACTTTGGAAAATCCAGTGTCTCTTGTGAATTTTGGCTGGTGCCATAAATGTTCCAGGTTGCCAACTGCTTGCTTGAATGACATGCCCTGGGCATTTCTTAAAACGTACTTGTGCTTTTATACTGAGTACACTGCATGATGGGCTTTGTGATCTGCTTGTGCTACATCAGCAGTTTGTTGTTTTCATGCAAGTGCCTTAGGTTCACAATAATACAAATCTCTATCCTGAGGTAGCCACCATTGGCAATGGGATGCTCACGAATGTATAGTCCACGCTAGGTAGGTCGCACTGCATCATGGTTTGCTTGTCTTCCCAGGAAGTGAGCACTTCTTAGATGAACAAGCAGTTCTGATTCAAGTAACGCAGATTTCAGTAAATGTGCACGTACATTTTGGAAAACCAAGGCTAAAATCCTATACTCACTTATTGGGGTGCAAGCCCCAATAAACTCAGTGGGTTCCATGAGACGTGGAGATGGGTAGATTCCTTTATCTCTCTTTTGAATCAAATGTTGCATATCTTTCATTCACTACTTGTCTCTCTGCTCTGAGAGGCTATGTAAATCTGAGCCCTTGAACAGCTAAGTCATGGTCTAATGAACCAATAATGAAGAGTGATAGCAATCCCATTCCATTTGTCCTCAGAGTCCAGATATCGGGTGTATTATGCTCTGAATATGCTGTATTTCTAACTTTCACCCATAGACCTTATTCTCTGTGAATGTGCTAATGGCATGTATGCTTAGGAGTGCAGTAAGTCTGCTCATCCAAGTGATCCAGCGAATGGCAGGCTGGATCACCCAGCTGTTGGCTATTGGTCAATGTTGGCTGACCTTCGATGGGCGTTCCCCTGGTGGCAGGCCCAACCAACTTATGCAGACAGTTGGGCCCACTCCCAGGGGTTGTTAAATTGCAGCCTGCCTGGCAGTCTTCCCTGCTCCTTCACTGGATCTCCTACCTACCCTTCCTTAATTTGATTGCTTTTACTAGTGCTTTGATTTTGCTATGGACCAAGTCAGCCACCATATTCAGGGCCAGGCAGGAATTTTTTTCATTTGGCAAATTGGCACCAGCCATCTGGTTTCCACCTACTCATAGCAATCTCCATACCTTTGTAAGACGGTTAGGCATTGGGTAAGCCTAGATCTTAGCTGAAGAAGAGGTTGTAGCCTCCACCTGCCCCTCCTGGGGAAAGAGTACAGTCATACCTTGGATTAAAGTAGCTTTGGGATGAATATTTTCGGGTTGCGCACTGCAGCGACCCAGAAGTAATGGAGCACGTTACTTCTGGGTTTCGCCGCTCACGCATGCGCAGGCAGTCAAAATGACGTCACACACATGTGCGGAAGTGGGGAATCGTGACCCTCGCACGTACGGACATGGGATGCGTTCACTTCAGGATGTGAACGGGGCTCCGGAACGGATCCTGTTTGCATCTAGAGGTACCACTGTATCCTGTTAAAAGGATCTGGGGGGAGTGGCTCCTGTCCAACACCCAGGCTAGGGCCATACCACTCCTCCAATAAGGACCCCATGGAGGGTACACCAATTTGATGTATGTCATAGGGCACACACACACCAAGATGTAGATTACCCTTAGAAGCACTCCCACCTGACGGGCTGGAGTGGTATAGCAACAGCTTTACCCAATACCTACGCCAAACCATTCTCCACTGTAACCAATAAAGTTGTGGCCACATTCAAGCCCAAACCCAATAAGCTGTCGTCCTATCTGGTTATTCATCTCCCTAGGGAACTGTGGGGTCATGGGGCCTTGGCACGCAATGGCTAATAACTACCTCAACACATCTGTGGCAATGAATTTCAATAACTGATCGGCCAGAACAGTTAATAGCTGGCCCTATACCCTGAGCTACATGGGATGTGGGTGCAATGTGGTGGCTATGGGCCTGATCTAAACCCTGCATCTTCCCCTCCTGTCCCACCTTGCCCCATGACTGCTGTTGGCCAATATAGCAATGGGGGATCCAACCAACGAGTTATTGTCATCTCAGCTAGTTTGGTCCTCTTGAGTCAGATCCCATAGCTCATCAAGGCTACTTTGTGTTGTCTATTTTCCTCCCCACCCTTTTTTTAAAAAAAAGAATGGGGCCAGGCAGCCACTACAGGACTCTGTCACACCTAATTGTGACTCTGATTGGTGTGCAAAGGAACCACTAAGCAAAGGTAGCCTTTCTTTCGCAGGCCGAACCAGCAAATCAAGTCCTGTGCTGAGGTTGAACGTGAAGCCCATAGAAGCCACACAATGCTGCTGGCATTAACATGCCGGCCTGCATCCCCCCTCCCCTTTAATCCCAATCTGCGCTTTCTAGGGAGAGAAAAAAAATATCCTAACCTTTCTTGTTTTTTAACCTGTTGCCAATGCCTCATTTGCAGCATCCGAATGACCTGTTTGCAATATTAAGCCCCTGTCTGGAGGCACCCTGAGTATAAGGCAGCGTCCTCTGTTCCTATGGTAACATTAAATCTGACCCTTCCAAGTGCTCCTATTTTCCAGGGATATTCCTGGATTTACAGAAGCAGTGCCGGTTCCTGATTTGGTCCTCAAATGTTCCGCTTTCCCTCAGGATGCCCCTGTTTTTATTGGAGAAATGTTGGAGGGTATGGATCTTACAGTGGTACCTCGGGTTAAGTACTTAATTCGCTCCGGAGGTCCGTTCTTAACCTGAAACTGTTCTTAACCTGAAGCAACACTTTATCTAATGGGGCCTCCTGCTGCCGCTGTGCTGCCGCAACGCAATTCCTGAAACAAAGTTCTTAACCCAAGATACTATTTCTGGGTTAGCGAAGTCTGTAACCTGAAGTGTCTGTAACCCGAGGTACCACTGTACAGTGAGCATAACATACAATAATACGAACAACCAAATACAGTGGTACCTCGGGTTAAGTACTTAATTCGTTCCGGAGGTCCGTTCTTAACCTGAAACTGTTCTTAACCTGAAGCAACACTTTATCTAATGGGGCCTCCTGCTGCCACCGTGCCGCCACAACGCGATTTCTGTTCTCATCCTGAAACAAAGTTCTTAACCCAAGATACTATTTCTGGGTTATCGAAGTCTGTAACCTGAAGCGTCTGTAGCCCGAGGTACCACTGTATTTTGTTTGCTTCCAGGTCTTCAGGTCTTCATCTGTTGCCTTCTCTTTTCCACCCTCCCCCTTCTTCTTCTTCTTCTTTTTAAATAAAGGCCAGGCAGCCCCCACGGGACTCAAACCAACAGGGCCAAGTGACTGTATTTGACTGGGGCGCCAAGGAACCACTAGGCTATGCTGGCACCCTTTTCCCTGGCTGAAATGGTGAATGCAGTTCTTGGTAGAGGATGAAAAAGAAGGTTCAGCTGAGAGTCAGAGCATGGCAGGGCATGTCCTTGAGCCGCAGTGTGATCCGGGCTCTTGATTATTATTCTGAAAGCAACTCCAGAGAGAGAGAGAGGGGGGGGGCCAGGAGAGGAGAGGGGGGAAAGGAAGCCAACTCAGCTTTATCTCCTCCAGATTTTTCATTTTTCTCCCTCTCCTGGGCTTCCCTCCCCACCCCCCACTTCACCCTCTTCCCAACTCTGCGCATGAAGATGAAATTACCAGGTTAAGATGAATGGAAACAGCTTGTGTGAGAGGGATACAACAAAGCCAGGGAGATTTATGGGGACGGGCGAGGGCGGGGGGGGGGGGGGAATCTCTCAGGATGCCAACGCTAGGGAGAAAAACATCCCCTCTCTCCTGCTACGGTTGGCGCAGGCGACTCTGTGGAGCCAGCGGGGCATGCAACTGTGGTGGTGGCGGGGATGGGGGGCAGGCCGGCCAGGAATGTGCCTTTGTCCTGCTTAATTTATAGGCTGCTTGGATTAGGTTGCAGCAGGAGCTGCTGGGAGCACAGGGAAGAATGTGTTCATTCTTGCAAGGCTGTGGGTCTAAATATGGGTTTGTGGGAAGGAATATCTTCTTCTGGGGGGCGCTGGGCTGGTTTCCTTATACCTGACCTGATGGCATTTTTAAAAACTAACTGGGTTTTTTTGGAACAGCTGCCATACAAATCCAAAACAAAATCGCAGAGAGAAACTAAAAACTGGAATTGCTTCAAGTGACTGGTGTTAAAGGCCTGTGGTTGATTTCTAAAGAAAAAGAAATGACTAGGCGAATGCATACCGTCCAACTTTTTCCAACACAGAACCAGGACACACATCTTCTGGGGTGCGCTCCTGGGTGAGTCATGTGACCTGCACCTCACTCTCACACTGAAAAAGTGCTCTGTCAGGCACCTACCCCAGTCTCTCTACTGCCCTGCCCCGACCCTCCGCCATCCAGGAACAGGGCAGGAGTGCCACGGTCTGGAGGGCAATTCTGCTGCATTGCCCTACCATGGGCACCTGCTCCTGCTGCCGCTGCTCATTGGGTAGAAATCACAGAATTGTAAAGTTGGAAGGGACATCAAGGATCAACTGGTCCAACCCCCTGCAATGCAGGAACCTCAGCTAAAGCATTCATGACAGATGGCCATCCGACTTCTGCTTAAAACCTCCAAGGGTCCACAATCTCCCAAGGGAGACAGTTCCACTGTTGAGCAGCTCTTGCTGTCAAAAAGTTCTTCCTAATCTATCCATTCTGAAGGAAATCAGCCCTGAGTGCTCACTGGAAGGATAGATCGTGAAGCTGAGGCTCCTATATTTTGGCCACCTCATGAGAAGAGAAGACTCCCTGGAAAAGATCCTGATGTTGAGAAAGATGGAGGGTGCAAGGAGAAGGGGACGACAGAGGATGAGAAGGTTGGACAGTGTTCTTGAAGCTACCAGCATGAGTTTGACCAAACTGCGGGAGGCAGTGGAAGACAGGAGTGCCTGGCGTGCTCTGGTCCATGGGGTCATGAAGAGTCGGACATGACTAAACGACTAAACAACGTTTATTCTGAATCTCCTTTCTTGCAACTTGAATCTGTTAGTTCAGGTCCTGCCCTCCAGAACAGGGGAAAGCAAGCTTCTTCCATCCTCCGTGTGATATTTGAATACGGCTATCATATTTGCGCCAGGTTTAGGGTGGGTAATAAGTTGCATCATTGAATTTTACCTGGGGTGTTCCACTGGTGTATCCATCGGGGGGGGGGTATCTAGCATTCTGCCAGTGTTGTGGGAAAGATAAAGGTAAAGAGACCCCTGACCATTGGGTCCAGTCGAAGCCGACTCTGGGGTTGCGGTGCTCATCTCGCTTTATTGGCCGAGGGAGCCGGCGTACAGCTTCCGGGTCATGTGGCCAGCATGACTAAGCCGCTTCTGGCAAACCAGAGCAGCACATGGAAACACTGTTTACCTTCCCGCTGGAGCGGTACCTATTTATCTACTTGCACTTTGACGTGCTTTCGAACTGCTAGGTTGGCAGGAGCAAGGACCAAGCAACGGGAGCTCACCCCGTCGCGGGGATTCGAACCGCCAACCTTCTGATAGCACCCAGAAGCAGTATATAAAGTTGTATTAATTTAAATCTGCCTGTTATCACCACTCACTCTAATCCTTTACCATACTGTTTGCACAACCCTAATCTCCAGGCAGCCACAGGAGTTCCAGCACTGACCCGGGGTTCGGTTTGAAGGTCAATGGAGACTGTGGTGTTTTTAGGACATATATACAAACTAAGCATAAGATGGAGGGGCTCACAGCATTAACCCTCCAGCAGTTCTTACTTGCCCATTTGGTTTCCAGGGGAGTCCCAAAATCCAGCATACAGCACACGTTTCTGTGTCTCCAGCTTGCAGCATCAGCCCCACTCACTCACAAAACTCTCATATCCACCAGCAGTGAGGCCTGCTACTCTTCCAACCAGGTGAGGTGGGGAGAGGACCACCCATTTGTCTCTATGGCAACCACTTTAGACATGTAAATGGCAGTACTTAACTGCCCAGCCAAACCCATTAACAAAGGAACTGGTTTGGCTGGCTTCCACTTACAGATCCCACGTGCACAGGATCACAGGTTTGTAAGGGTCCCAGGCTATCATCCAGACTTACCCCTCTAACCTATAACAATATATATAAATGTTATATACTTTATTCCAAACAGCTCCCTCCCTCGTTCTCGCTCTCTCTTCTTTGGTGAACATTTTGAGAAGTTCAAAATAACACTGACCTTCCCTACTGATCCCCCTTTTCTTCTTGTGGAAATGTCCACTTGTTTATTTGAATTTGTCCTCACTCCCCCCTAACTCTTGGTGATGTCATGGCAGAACAAAATGTGATGGACTTGGTCTACATAACATAGCTTGCAGTTCTACCTCTGTCACCGTGTGGTTCTTGATTGGGACCCATGTGGTTAATCCAAAGAGGAAGAAAAACAGTAACCCAATGGACTAGCGGGTGCAGAAGGGCAACCCTAAAACTGCAAGCAGCATGAAAGCAATGGTACCAAATGGATTTTTTAAAAAAGGCAAAATACTTGATCATCACCAAAGTGCAAAAGGCACCCATAATGTGGTGCCCTTTATGCAACTTCGCATCAACACCTCATGCCTCCTTCTCTGACTGGGTGTTGATTCCCTATGTTTGCACACTGCAAACATGACTTCTTCATTTTCTTTGGAAAGTAAAGGGTTACGGCCACAAACAAATGACATGAGTTTGGCTGCATGGTCCTGCAAGCCATGCAGATTGCAAAGGCGACAGAAAATTACCTTCTAATCGATCTTGGTTTGAATTATGAAAATGTTTACTTTGGTAATTGGATCCAAATCCAGGCTCATAATGAACTGAAAAATTAAGGGACTATTAAATGTGACTTACGAAACTCTTAGACTCAAACCAATTAATTTTGCATTTTGATGCCTTCACTGGAGTCTAGAGATGTACCTTTGTCTGCTTTGATTCCCTCTGCCTGGAGATTTTAGCTTAGTAATTGGCAACAGGAACTTCACATCTGGTTGTCAGCAAAGATCCTAATTCTAAGGATTCCTCCTATCCACATTATATACTTCAGCTTTCTCCCGCTTGACACTGAAGCGAAGGGCACTCTAAGGGTGTGCACAGATGTGACATTAAAGTACTACTTGCAGCCAATTTTTCTTCCATCACATGAGCTTGGCTTCCTTCCGGCTTCACAATGTAAACAGCAGATGTACATACTAGAGAAGGCTGGTTCATTCATCAGCCTTTCCCTTCCCCCCATGCTTCAGGTGGGCTGTCCAGCTTTTTGTTTCATTTAATAAAATCCATCTACTAATTTAAACATTCATTTTAATTTTTTTTTAAATCAATTAAATTTTAAAATTGCAAAATCTAGCAAGAGTTATAAAACTGCTCTGGGTTTTCTAAGGGAGGGAAACAAATGGGATTGTGACGTCACGGATGCCAGCCAATCAGTACTATGCACAAAGCAGCCTCATTACTCAGATATGCCACCTCCTCAACAGCAATGGAGTTCGGGTGTGTATTTCCCCTGTGGGATCCAACAGGCAAACAGCGTGGAGAAGGTAAGTCACACAAGAGGGAAACTCTTGACAGAGCTTCTGTTGCTCTTCAAATTGTTGCAGAGGTGGGGAGTGAAAGAGACGCATTACAGTGCAACCTATGGCTGTGTACTCAGTAATAAAGTTCACTGACTTCAATGGGACTTGCTTTCAGGTAAAGTTGTATAATAAGGTTGCAGCCCTAGGTCACATCCATACTGTACATTAAAAGAATGTAGCTTTCCCCTAAGAATCCTGGGAACTGTACTGCTAAGGGTGTTGGGAACTGTAGCTCTGTGAGGTGTAAACTACAGTTCTCGTTATTCTTTTGGGGAATGTATGGTGGGAATGTGACCCTAGTGCATGGGTAGGCAAAGTAAGGCCCGGGGCCGGATCCGCCCAATCGCCTTCTAAATCTGGACCGTGGACGGTCCAGGAATCAGTGTGTTTTTACATGAGTAGAATGTGGCCTTTTATTTAAAATGCACCTGTGGGTTATTTGTGGGGCATAGGAATTCATTCTCCCCCCTCCAATATAGTCCGGCCCCCCACAAGGTCTGAGAGACAGTGGACCGGCCCCTTGCTGAAAAAGTTTGCTGCCCTAGTAGGACTGGCTAACTAGCAATTTAGCTGGATCCCTCGTCAAGAGAAGGCTGACAAAAGGCTTCTTCAAACTCTGCTCTGAGCCTGGTCAGTTTTGGCTCCCCAGTCCATGTCCTCCTTTACAAGCTGAGCTCTCCCTCTCCTGCAGTGGAGCACTCCTTAAGCAATGACTGGGGAGCGGGGGCACAGTATAGCAGCCATCATAGCAACCCACACTATACTTAGCAGGGCTGTTTCGCCTGCAGCTTGGCTGCCTTCCATCCACTGTATGTGTGCTGGATATATTATCTACAGAGACCTAGGGGGACCTGCAGGATTATCCCACAAAGGGTAAAATGTGATTCTTTTAACGGAATGCTTGGATGAGCTCCAAGATGCTGAGTAAGTTCTTCACAAGAGCAGTAAAATCCTAGATGCATGGAATCCACAGAGATTCTCTCTTGAACGTGTCCATGTGGGCGTGCGCACACTAAGACTGGAAGCCACTTCCACATGGTGAAATTCCAAACTGCTGGGGAATGTATATGTATGTGTATGTGTATATGTATATGTATTTCTTTGTTTAGTTGTTTAGTCATTTAGTTGTTATCGACTCTTCGTGACCCCCTGGACCAAGGCACGCCAGGCACTCCTGTCTTCCACTGCCTCCCGCAGTTTGGTCAAACTCGTGCTGGTAGCTTCGAGAACACTGTCCAACCATCTCGTCCTCTGTCGTCCCCTTCTCCTTGTGCCCTCTATCTTTCCCAAAATCAGGGTCTTTTCCAGGAAGTCTTCTCTTCTCAGGAGGTGGCCAAAGTATTGGAGCCTCAACTTCAGGATCTGTCCTTCCAGGGAGCACTCAGGGCTGATTTCCTTCAGAATGGATAGGTTTGATCTTCTTGCAGTCCATGGGACTCTCAAGAGTCTCATGTCTATGTCTATGTCTATGTCTATGTCTATGTCTATGTCTAGGACAAGGATGTGCATGGGGCCCAAGTTTGTGGGTGGGGCCAATGAGGTGGGGTTTTCTCGCCTGATAGGCACCACTCATGTGGCTACAGGAAGCAACCATAGCTGAGTGGCTGAGCACATGGTGCGCACCTTAAGTCCCCAGCTTCGCTCCCTGTATCTGGCCCCGACAAAACAGTCTGATGGAGGATCACATAACTAAACACTCCCCAGTAGCGTGGGGTTGCACGATGGGGAAGGCATACACAGAATAATAATAATAATAATAATAATAATAATAATAATAATAATAATAATAAT
>JAXCMG010000064.1:2253961-2280680 GCA_034642415.1 Podarcis siculus | reverse complement strand
ATTATTATTATTATTATTATTATTATTATTATTATTATTATTATTATATTTTTCCTAACCACAAGAAATCAAGTCTCCTTTTTTTTAAGTGGATTTGTTGTGCCAGGGCGACAGGGCACCTTAATCCTGGCAGTCTACAGATCCCCTGAGCTAGCCTGCTGATCTGTCACCAAGTGATGAAGGCAGATTCAGCTGTCAGGACAGTTGACTTCTGGATGTTGAATGGCTAGAGTGAGTGGATGTGCTCCATCTTGTCTCTGATAGAAAAATGTTTTGTGCCTCACAGAAGAAGCATGATGCTGGCAGTCACGCTGCCTTTCAGAGAAGTTTGTCTGTCATGACCGGGTGCTTCTAGATAACATGTTTATTGAGCATTCATCCTGATTTGTTTGCCCAGAGGTTAGACAACAACTGCCACTCTTTTTTTAGTTGGGATTCGGTCACCTCCCAGTAAATCCAGGCTGAGCAAACAATAGTTGATTATTTGGTTAACTTATTTAGGTACACAAAGACAGCAGCACAAATGTTGTATTGTCCAATGATGGAAACAAGGAGTTTCCAACAAAGTGTAGCCTTATTGGAGTTCACCGATTGGGTCTGCATTGCTCCGGGACAGGAGGAAGGAAGTCAAATGACACCGACTTGATTCCAAGAAAGAGTTTATTCTGCTCTCACTTGCGTGATCAAGCCCACAGCAAGTCCAAAGAAATGACAAGTTTCATGCAGTATATATATCCTCCAGGCACCCTCTCCCTCCTTCCCATATAAATCCAACCACGTCAGCCTATGTACGCAGGTTGACATCACATATGTTCTTGCTCTGGTATTCTTAACCATAAAAGGGGATTCCTTCCTGTACTTCTGACCATAAAAGGATCTTCCTCTTCCTACTCTTATCTGGGAGGAAGAGGTCATCATCTCTGGTGTTTGTTCCCAGACTTGGGTTTGTGTGTCAGAGTGTGTACAGGATGTAAGATAAGACCTAGACGAGTCATCCGCGTTCTACTGAACAGCCAAGGTCATCCTTGCCGTCATGAACTGATAAAGGAGAGGGCTCTGAGCACTTGTTTATACAGCCGGGCTTTTGTTTATACATTGAGCTCAGAGCTCAAGTTAATAGATTTTACCAAAGAAAAATTGGGATTTTGATGCAGTTTCAAACTGCCTGCACAGTCAGTTTTGGGTTTTGGAAACCCATTCCTTCAAAAGGAAGATTGGCTTTGGAAAATGATGGAGTATGCAGAACTGGCAAGTTTAACAGCAAAAATTAGAGACCAAGATGACAAAAAAATGCATTTAGGACTGGAAACTTTTTATTGAGTATTTAGAGAACTATTATAGTGAGATGAAATCGCGAGCAGAATTTGAAATATAAGCAACAGCATGAATTATTAAGATAAATAGGTTAAATGGAATGTATTTAATAGTATAGATGAAATATGCAGCTTTTAAGGGTAAATATGGAAACCATGGAAGGGGAGGATGAAAAGTCAATAGATAAAGTAACTCATTGTTTATGTTAACATTTGTAAAGTTTTTTTTTTCTTTGTGATGTTGCAGGAATTTATGTATAGGTTGGGGGGGGGTTGCCCCTCCAGCAGATATCATGCACATGCAGCCCACTACCCAAATCAGCACAATCACTTTTGTGACTTTTGTGATTTGTCCCCACAAAACACTTCATTACAGTTTCTTCCTATCTATTCAAAGGGCCTTTGCTGCACGATACCAAATGTAACAATTCACTGATAAATGTATCTATGCACTGACTCACAGGGAAAACTTCATAAATTCATATAGACATGTGAGCTCAGCTACTCAGCAGCCCCTCTGCCTGA
The DNA here is from genome assembly GCA_034642415.1 of Podarcis siculus. Taxonomy (NCBI): domain Eukaryota; kingdom Metazoa; phylum Chordata; class Lepidosauria; order Squamata; family Lacertidae; genus Podarcis; species Podarcis siculus. Next base: position 2,278,842 of record JAXCMG010000064.1, on the reverse strand, counting down.
GTGATAATTCCTGGCATCCTGATACCTGAGTGCCAGACAGGTAGCCATTCCAGAAATAACAAACCCAGATGAAAACAAAAGGTTGTGATTAACTTGGCTGGGAAACAGGGAAATGTAAGTATCTTTTTTGTTAAACTTGATGGGTGTTTGGTGGAGGGCAAGCAGAGCCATGGGGCAGGGTCCAGGATGCTCAGATTACTGCCACCAGACCTCCCCTTTCATAATGTAACCGTGATGTATGAGTGAGTTTGATGTATGAGTGAGTTTGATGAGTGATGTATATATGAGTTTGTGGAGATGTAACATGGGGATTAGCAGCTAATAAATGTTTGGGTTCTTTTTTGTACGGGGCTTCCATCTTGTTCCACCTTGTGGCAGGTGGGAGTCCTGTCACGACAGTCTTCAATAAAGACCAAGCCTACCGGCTGCTGTTTTGCTCTGGTATTCCTGGCTGGTGTCCTTGATTTTTGTCCAAGGGAGCCCTCAGATTTCTCCATTATGTGATTGAATCCCACCTGAAAACAGTGACTGTCTGGAAGCATCCATCGCCTTGGTCACTGAGGAACTCCTGATACCTTTTCCCAAGGAAAACCAAAGCTTCCTGGAACACAGTTTCAAAATCTCCCTCTATATCGTAATAATAATATTATACTACTAGGTGCTATATACGACTATAGCCTCAATAGTTCCAGTATTGACACTCTGCTGGTATCAGCAGCAGCCGTACATAAATAATATGGTAAGTGGATGATAAATAAGCTGTGTGCGTATTTCTGGCCCCCCACCCCACCCCTACCGAAACCACCCCCCGCAATGGCAGCCCGCAAAAGAAAATAAATAAATAAATGCAATAAAACAAAATACAATGCAATAATAAAAAAAAGCAACATGCTTGAGAGCCCAATCAATTCTGCTGGAGCAAAGTGACCCCCCGAATGTGCTGGCGAACGGTGCCCACTAGATTTAGTTAGTGTTTAGAGTCTCGAATGAATAGCGGCTGCGGCCAGAAAGCCCACCATAAAAGCAGGATTACTTTGATAGAGTATTGATTTTCCTCCATGTGCCCATAAACCAGCCGCACATTGGATGTCGGGGGAAAGGGAAAATATCTATATATATAAAACTAATTCGGAGATCACAGCCCTGGGCGGCGGCAGCGGCAGCAGCTCAGCTCTGCCCAAGCATGGAGCTCATGTGTGAAAGGGGGAGGGTAGCTGGAACCAGACTTAATGGGAGGGGGTGATTTGGGGAATAGGGGCTCATGCTCAAACTTGGGCTAGCCCCCACCGCACCCTGAGACTGGTGCTATGTGGGTGGGGGGGCTTTTGAAGGCGTATTCGGCAGCTTGCCATTGATGCAACAATTGTGCATCACTATATACAAACTTGGGACGCGGGTGGCGCTGTGGGTTAAAGCCTCAGCGCCTAGGACTTGCCGATCGAAAGGTCGGTGGTTCGAATCCCCGGGGCGGGGTGCGCTCCCGTTGCTCGGTCCCAGCGCCTGCCAACCTAGCAGTTCGAAAGCACCCCCGGGTGCAAGTAGATAAATAGGGACCGCTTACTAGCGGGAAGGTAAACGGCGTTTCCGTGTGCTGCGCTGGCTCGCCAGAGCAGCGATGTCACGCTGGCCACGTGACCCGGAAGTGTCTCCGGACAGCGCTGGCCCCCGGCCTCTAGAGTGAGATGGGCGCACAACCCTAGAGTCTGTCAAGACTGGCCCGTATGGGCAGGGGTACCTTTACCTTTTTATATCCAAACTTCTTCGAAAACCCAGCCATGGTATTGACATTAGCAAAACAACATTAGCCACCAGAGGTTTGTGCAATTGTGCATCAGCCATGGATTTATATTGGACTGTCCACACATCATTCTGCTATATCAGTTTGTTCTGTGATGCTTCTGTTATAAAAATTTTAAGGTCATATATATATATATATATATATATATATATATATATATGTACCAAGCAAGCACATACTTATATGTAAACCACATGTCTGAAACCCACAGAAAAGTCCTGAAACCCTTTTCTCTCTCTCCCAAAATTACCTCAAATATTTCTCTGCAAGGTCGAAGGAAATGGGAAATCTCCCCATTGTCTCCTTCACAAATCCTGTCTTAAGGGCACATTTAAGATATGAATAGGGTGTGAGCCTGTGACCTGGATTCAGGAATTGAATAACAAAGGAATGGCCAGGATGCCCAGGTAATCCAACCAAGCAACCTAGCAGACAAGAGGGGAAAAACAACGCACTCAGATTTCTGTTGTAGACCGCCTTTTCTGTGATGTAGGTATGATGTTTCTGGGGGTGGTCTTGTTCTCCAGGGTGGGCAATTTCAAATGTCTATATAAGGGCTTGCACACCTGTGCTCGAGGTCCCTCCCCCCCTCCTGTGTGTGGGGAGGGAGCACCCTGTTGCAACAGCTTTAATAAAGATCAGGCTTACTAGCTGCTTTGCTTCTCAATATTCTCTGGTTGGTCTCTGTTATTTTCTCCTACCGATAGAGAACCTACAAAAGGACTCTCTATGGGCTCTTGGGTACCCCATAAGGGAAAAGAAGCAGTTTTTTCTCATAACAATTCCACAGCATTATTTCCATCCAGAGGGGCGATCTTGTGCTATAGCACAACGAGAGCAGGACCGGCCCCCTGCCTGAACATTGTGGAATATGAAAATGCTTTGGCATGAAGATTTCAGCAGGCAGCTACGGGACATGCGCAGGTTGGAAACGAAGCACTACATCCCCCCTGAAACTTTCAAAGGCGCAAACAGTATTGAAAGAGTGGGATCGTCTATAACCATCCTGATGTCGTCATGAGCCCAAATCATCACGGATGCTCCATAATTGGGTTTGGAGGAGCCATGTATCTGCACAGCCTGGGCTGCTGCACACTTCTGAAGTGGTGCGCTTATCCGCTTCGCTATTTGGGTGCACATGGAGAACAGGGATAGGAAGTCACCACACCCCCCACAATGGTATTGTTATCAATTGGGGGTGGTAACTCTAGGGATTACTAAATGGTAGGATTTAGATCAGGCATCCCCCAACTCGGCCCTCCAGATGTTTTGGGACTACAATTCCCATAATCCCTGACCACTGGTCCAGTTAGCTAGGGATGATGGGAGTTGTAGTCCCAAAACATTTGGAGGGCCAAGTTTGGGGATGCTTGATTTAGATTATTTGGGATGGGGGAGAGAGAGAGAGGAAAACAAGCTGCAGAAGAATTCCTGTGCTAGCCTATGCAAAACAACCTGACCAAGACAGGGCCATTAAGAAACAAGACAGGGCCATAGAGAGCCATTTGGAATGCAAGAGAAATGTCCTCTCCCCTTGCCCTGAGGTGTGAAGGTTGCCAGGGTAACTGGGTGTGATGTGACAATAAAACAGAGTTCTTAGCCGGGTGTTCTGGGAGGAAGAAGGAAGAAGAAAGACTGGGATCCATCTTGGGTAGGCTGGCTGAAGGCTGGCCGCACTGGTGTGGGGACAAGCACCTCGTGAAATGACTATGCTGCAAGATCTGGACTCCCTCCATGCAGACTGAAGGAGTAAATAGGTAAATAAACCATATTTCTTAAAGCTATGATAGGTTCTGCTGTGTCTCAAACCTCCAAAGGAACACAGACCCTGGGTGAGTGCCTGGACACCCCTATGATCTTGCTATCGCTTGGCAGAGGGGGGACACCCAACTCTTGCTAGAGTATCCTAACATTTCAAGGATTTTCTGTTTGGAAGGATTTGTGCAGCACCCTCTAGATGCCTTACCACCAACAACAAAAAGAAGAGGCCTCCTGCACCTTTAACAGCTAAGAAAGGATTTCAGCAGATGGGAGCTTGGCATGCAAACTTCACCTGCAAAAATCTATATAACTATTAAATGTTCAGGAGTGCTGCTCTCTGTCTGCCTGCCTGCTTGTCTCTTTCCTTTGTCAGCAAGGGGAGCTTTTCACACCCTGGAAAGAAATCATCATCACAGGCCTTGTTGTCTTTCAATTCAAAGCACAGGGTCTGCTTCCAACAACTTCCAGCTCCCCCACCCCTTGCATCTGGAAACCGTACAAAAAGCTGCTGCAGGAGCCAGGCTGTGAGCAACATCTTCTTGTTTCTAGGACCAGGGTGAAACTGCTAAGCTCCCTTGCGGTTTTTGCTATTGCTAGGAGGTGGAGCACAACCTTATTATATTGATGGTGCTGAAATGTTATTGTTTGCAAATTGCTGTTGCGTCGTCGTTTCATTATGCTACCATGAAATTGCTCGTTCCTCTTTTCTTTGTCGTGAGATGCTTCGAGCACAATTCTGCTTGCAGAAAAGCAGCATACAAATAAAATTATCAAGGAATGGATGTTTGGAACATTGTTGCCCTTGACCCCCTTGAAGATACTATTGAGAGAGAAGAAGGGATGCCCCCCCCCCTGCCACACACATATAGTGCCGCTGCCCAGTTAGTCTTACCAGCATTTGTACTGGCCAGCTCCTATGTGATACATATAAAGGTAAAGGGACCCCTGACCATTAGGTCCAGTCATGACCGACTCTGGGGTTGTGGCGCTCATCTCGCTTCACTGGCCGAGGGAGCTGGCGTACAGCTTCCGGGTCATGTGGCCAGCATGACTAAGCCGCTTCTGGCAAACCAGAGCAGTGCACAGAAACGCCGTTTACCTTCCTGTCAGAGCGGTACCTATTTATCTACTTGCACTTTGACGTGCTTTCGAACTGCTAGGTAGACAGGAGCTGGAGCCAAGCAACGGGAGCTCACCCCGTCGCGGGGATTCGAACCACCAACCTTCTGGTCGGCAAGTCCTAGGCTCTGTGGTTTAACCCACAGCGCCACCCGCGTCCCTATGTGATACATATAAAGCCCCACAAATAAGGCTGGGTCAACCAGATGCCAAATGTAAATAGTTGGAAGCTTTCTCTTTCACTTTGGATGCTGCCAGATATGTTTATTGTGGAATGGGTGCTCCTCCTTTGTCCAAGGTTTTTCTGCAGAGTCCACGAGGTGTCACTGGCATGCAGATGACAGCCTCTATTCCCCCCATTCCATGTAATCCAAATTTTCCCTTTCTGAGGAAAAACCTGGTGTTAAAAAACGCAACACCCACCTGCTGCCAGCAACCCATCTGTGATATCTCAAAGATCCATTTGCAGTATTAAGCGCTTGCTTCTCCCCATTACAAAAAAAATGTTGCCTTGTTAGCTTCTGTGTGTCAAGCTGCTATTAAAGACACAGAAGCAGGGCCAGTAAAAAGTTGACATCTCTCACGAGCTCCTCCTCCTTTTTTACAAATCTCTCCATGACCCAACAAAACTCCCCTTCCATTCAGTGGGTGGCTGCTAGTGCCCTTTTGAACTGATAGAGCAGAAGGCAGGGAGACCAACAGTAGGTGGAGCCAGAGAGTCAATTACAGGCAAAGCCTACTGTTTTTGTCCTCATTCTGTTCCTGGCTGCCTTCTACAACGTAAGAAGGACACTGAGCCTAAGGTGGGGGCTGGCTGAAGGTAGACTAAGGTTGGTGGAGCAGTGCCCCATTTGCCCTGATGCTTCCATGCATTACTTGGGGATACTGCCCCACTACCCACCAGTTAGGGACGCGGGTGGCGCTGTGGGTTAAACCACAGAGCCTAGGACTTGCCAATCAGAAGGTCAGCGGTTCGAATCCCCGCTCCCGTTGCTCGGTCCCTGCTCCTGCCAACCTAGCAGTTTGAAAGCACGTCAAAGTGCAAGTAGATAAATAGGTACCGCTTCGGCGGGAAGGTAAACGGCGTTTCCATGCTCTGCTCTGGTTCGCCAGAAGCGGCTTAGTCATGCTGGCCACATGACCCGGAAGCTGTACGCCGGCTCCCTCGGCCAATAAAGCGAGATGAGCGGCCACGACTGGACCTAATGGTCAAGGGTCCCTTTACCTTTACCCACCAGTTTGGGTCTAGTGAATATAAAATAGCTTTTAGAAATAAACTGTAGGTTCCCCCTTAACAGGAAAGTCCCCTCATTTGTTTGGAAACAGCAAGCAATCTGAGAATGGCAGGCTCTAAGTTTTAAGCACTTAAAAAGATATCCCACTGCATTTGTGGTGCTTAATATGTGAATCTTGGATGGATTTACAGGAAGGTGGTGAGAAAAGCACAGGGAAATATTATAGCATTGGTGAAACATTGTTGGCCACTGTGTGAACACCCTGGCACCCATGCTTTCTTTGAAATGGATGTCAGGAAAAACTGAAGTACATGTAGGGAGGTGTTGGAAAGATGATTTGAGGGTTTAGAGAAGCCAGGCTGCGATTGGACCTCAGGACTGCAATCCTTTCAACTTGTCAAAGGGATGACATGATTGCAGTGTGTAATTTACCTTTATGGGGAGAATGCAATAGGTGCCAAAGTCCTTTATAATGGAGCACAAACACAGCTCCATACCTCCCGGCACCTCGGGTTCAGAGCTGGACAAACTCACGTTTCTAACTAGGAGGGTGATTAAGAATTCTCGTAGATTGCCTAAAGGAGGAGGGAGTTTTCATCTCAAACACTGAAAAAGGCAAGCATGTGGGGTCGGACCAATTCACATGCCAAAACTACAGAGAATATGGACAAACTCAACATTCCTAACAGGGAATATAATGGGTTCTTCATGTACATTGTGACCTCAGCTTTGTAACCTGACTTGGGCATGTATGCATCTTGCAACCCTAGGATAGCTTAGTGTTATCCTTCTACCCAGGGGTTGGCAAACTACGGTCCGGGGGCCTGATGCGGCCCACCAGGCTCGCAAATCTGGCCCATGGACCCTGCCACCCGCTCCGTCAGTCCCCACGTGCTGCAGACACCTCGCCGCATGGGGACTGACTTCCACGACGCTGGCATGGCTTCTGGGTGGGCAGCAATGCTGGCGCAGCTTTGGATTGGCTGCAGAAAGCTCCTGCAGCCAATCCAAAGCTGCGACGTTTGGATTTGCACGCAGGGGAGGCGATGGCGCAGAGCAGAGGGGAGGCGGTGCTGCCACCCCCAGCACCAGAACGGGGCTTTCCCCCAGTGACGGTGTGCGCATGGCAAGGGGCCCTGGCTTCCCCCTGGCCTCCTCCTCCCCGACGCTGCTGCACCAACCATGGCCCCTTTCCGGGAGGGCGGGATATGAGTAAGAAAAAGCCGCCGTTGCAGGTAACCGGGCTTGGGGCTGCTCTCTCTCTTTTTTAAAAATCATTTTTATTAAGTTTTCCATTTTAACAATCCAATCCAATCACATTAAATATTCCAAATTATACATATACATATCAAATAATCCAAATATTCTGCCGAATTATAAATTTGGGGGGGTGCACTCCGTCTCCCCTTAGCGAAGCGGAGCATGCAAAGCGGAGGGGATGATTGTTGCAAGAAGATTTGTGTGGCGCTTGCACGGAGCCGGCGATTACACACACAGAGAGACCTTGCCACGATATTGTTCTGACCGTTACATCGTGCACACTTACCCAGGAGTTGTTCCACTCTGGTGGGATGTGATGTCAACTTAACTTTTACACACAGGGCAGGCCCGCTGGAATGAATGGACCCGGGTTAGGCATGGCCACTCATGTCAACGGGTCTACTCTTGAGTAAAAAATAGGGGAGCGACTTCCGCGTAAATATGCATTTTTTAAAAACTATAGTCCAGTCCCCAACAGTGTTTGAGGGACAGTGAACCAACACCTGTTTAAAAAGTTTGAGTACCCCTGCTTCTACCTTTCTGTTCCATGCATGCATTGTTTGTTTTAAGCATCACATGTGCATAAGAAGGGGAAGGGCTGTAAGGAAGGTCCACAGCTTAGTGGTAGAGTGAGTGCCTTGCATGCAGAAAGTGCCAGGTTCAATCCCAGGTAGGGCTGCGAAAGAATCCTTTCCTGAAATTCTGGAGAGTTGCTGCCAGCCAGTGATAATGAGCTGGATGGACCAATGGTGTTATTTGGTGTAAGACAAATGACAGCTTGGGTTGTAATTCAACTGAGTGCTAAAGCAAATGGTTCCCTGTATCCCCTGCAGTGTGGTGTAGTGGTTAAGAGCGGTGGACTCGTAATCTGAGTAACCGGGTTCGCGTCTCCGCTCCTCCACATGCAGCTGCTGGGTGACCTTGGGCCAGTCACACTTCTCTGAAGTCTCTCAGCCCCACTCACCTCACAGAGTGTTTGTTGTGGGGGAGGAAGGGAAAGGAGAATGTTAGCCGCTTTGAGACTCCTTAGGGTAGTGATAAAGCGGGATATCAAATCCAAACTACTACAAACTACTTCCCACACCCACCACAAAAAAATCTGTTCTGGGGGTTCCTCTCACCCTCTAGAGGAGATTTGGGAACAGCGTGGGGCATGCACAGGGGATGAGAGGTTGGAAGTCCCATTTCACTAGCGCAATTGTTTAGCTGAATGCCACCCCTTGGCTTGCTCTTGACCTTACTATGCTGCACTGCACAGTAGGGTCCTGGATGAATTCTAAGAAACTCACTTAAGAGGCATAATCATGACCATCCCATGCCACTTTCAAGTCCTTGACGGAAAGGTGATCATCATCCCATACTTATCACTTTCCGATTCACACACACAAAAAATCCAGTATTTTGTGCAATACCTTCCAATCAGCTCTAACACTCCAACTTGAATTTGCCATGGTGTGACTGAATTGAATCCCTTCCAAAAATATTGACTGTTCAGAAGTTCCCCTATGCCTACTCAGAAGTAGGTTGAATTCTATGAGGCTTATTCCCAGGTAAGCGGGGTTAGGATGGAATTCAAAGTTGCACTAAGGCAATCTTTCTGTCTTGCCAGACAGAACATACCGTCCAACTTTTGGAGACTCAGAACTGGGGTTTGCCTCTTCTGGGATGTGTTCCCGGGCAAGTCACATGACCCGTGCCTCACTCTCGTCCTGAAAAAAGCACTTTGGGGGGGGGGGCACGAAGATCACAGCATCCAAAATGGCCACTGTGATCTCACACAGAAAAATTGAATGTCCCATTGCTTTCTAGGGCACTTAGCCAGTGTGGACAGAACCATCACCCCTCTCCCCCCATTCTGGGGGTTCTGACCCCCACAAGCAGATATGAGGAGGGAGTAGGGGTTGCACAGGATTGGGGAGGGGGGAGTCCCTTTGCACTAGCGTGACTCCTTACACTGGCTTTGGCTAGCAGAACAACTTAGTTGAATCCGTCCTTTAGTTTGATTTATAGAAAGATAGATGGATGTGTGTGTGTTCTTACTAATAAAATGTCAACTGCACTTTGGCATAGATCTAACCATTGTTTGACAGGGAACAAACTGGTAGGTGATGAAGATACTTTTGCAGACATATTACTCTGTGGTGCACTGACTGGGCAAAAGGAGCAGGGAGGGGCAAGGAGAAATGGTCCCGTCAACAATATATAGTAACGTCGGGGAAAGTGCAATTTGGGGAAGATACATTTTTGAGTTTCTAAGGCAGCTGAGCAAACATTGCATATATATATTAAGCAAACAAAACCTTGTTATCTCCGAGGCCCTGACTAGTGCAGCATTTTTGATCCCCTTCTTAACACGTGTTTCAGCTGACTGATGTCAAAGAGGCCTGCAAATTGTGGCAGTGCTTGTTGGAAAGAAACAGGCATTGCACCAATCTATGTGTGCGCACCTTGGGTTCTGCAATAAGTGCTTAAGATTCTTACAGTGAAATTAATGGGTTTTTATTAATGTGCTTAGCTGGAGAGGGATTGTGTCTATGCTCCACACGATCAATCACAGACAACTCAGCCTCTGACCGTCTCTGAAATGTTTCCTGGGTGGGGCGACCCCATTCCCCATCCTTACTTATCTTGTCCATATCGTATCTGTGTGTATCAATTGCTGGGACAACTAAATGCCCTTCTAAAATCTAGTGTGTTCCATGCTTGTCTCAGCCTGTCTTGAGTGGGGATTGGGAAACTGGGCTCAGGACAATTCAGTTCCGCATAGTGCAGAGGTCCCCAAGGTCCCTGTCTCTTTAAGAGCAGCCCCTGGTAGGGAGGTGCTGATGTAAGAAGATTAAAGAGTCACCCTGATGGGGATGGATGTTAATGGAAGTGTTTCACTAAGTGGCTGGCGCTCAGCGCAGCCCAGAGGGCAATGACATGGTGAATCCGTCATCATAACAGCCTTGCCATCCTGTCCGTAAATCACCCACTCCGCCCAGCTGCAAGGAACCAGCCTCCCCACTAGATCAGGACTCATCTCCCTACATCTAAACCCAGGCTCAGCTCTCTCATACGGCTGGCGGAGGAAGCAGAAACAAGTGCACTGCAGAAGGAAGAGCCTGTATCCATGCCACAAATGGATTTGCTCTCCGTTTCCTTCCTGGAAGATGGAAACAATCTGAACCCCACAGCTAAGGATGACAGAACTAGAAAGAGGGTCCTCTCTACAGGTCTTCTTAACACCTGAGAGGGTCTGTGGAGAAGGAGGCAATGTTCTACGTATTTGGCTCCCAGGCCATTTCGGGCTTTCATGGGAGCACCTTGAATTGGGCCCAGAAATCACAGAATCACAGAAGTTGGAAGGATCATCTAAGTCCAATCCCCCCCCCCCCAATGCAGGAATATGCAGCCATCCTATACAGGGATCAAACCTGCAACCTTGGCGTGTTATCAGCACCACACTCCAACCAACTGGGCTGTTTAAAAACAGGTTGCTTCAAGTTCTGAATGGAAGCCCAGCCACTAATTTTGCTGCTGCATTTTGGACCAGTTGACGTTTCTGCTATGTTGTGGGTAGACATAGCAGACGACGCAGCGATTTCTCCAAAGCAGCTCTTTATTTGTAAGCTGGAACAGAACTGAACAGCAAACAGCTCAGCCGGCCTGCTTTTATAGGCAGCCGGCTGTCAACATTGTAGCAACAACCACCTAGGGCTTCTCGCCTGAAGTAACTGACGTGGACCTGAGTGAAAACTACATACACGATACTCCTTTTGGCCGGGGTGAGAACTTCAATACATAACAGTTTCCAAATAGTCTTCAAGGGCAGCCCCATGTAAAGCACATTGCTGTAATCCAGCCTGAAAGTTACCGAAGCTTGGAGTACAGTGGTCAAGTCATCTCTGCCCCAAAGGGCTATGGATAACCAGCCATAGCTGGAAAAATACTTCTAGCCACCAGAACCTGCAGTGATAATTCTCCTAGTATCCTGGATGCAGACCTGCTCCTTCTAGGAGAGTGTAGACCATCTCACAGGCTCAAGAACTCAGAACACATAAGGCAACTGTCTTTTTAATATTGCTCCCCATAATGCAAATGTCTTTTAATATTGCTTTAAAACTGCTCCCCAATTCAGATGGAACAGAGATACAAGAGCAGGGAATCGTCTGAATATTGGTGACACTGCACTCCACTTTCCTGATGACGATTCCCAGCTGTTTTCAGATACATGTTAAACAGCATGGGGGACAAGATGGAAACCTCTGGGATGATACAGGATAACTCCCATGGCACCAAGCCATGCTCTACCGCATGTTGGGGGCAACTCAGGGGCTCTGGTGGGACTCAGACCTATGTAGAGTGGAGAATCTGCATTCAGTCCAAACCACACCAAGGCGTGACAATGGGACCCTCCATACATTGTCTATCCCTGACAATGGGACCCTCCACACACACACAAACACACACACACACCAAAGTATTGCCAATCTACTGTATGGCAAAGATCAGGTGGTATGTGTGGCTAAAAGTGCCAGGCCAGCAATGCATACATGCCATAAACTTAAAGCACATGACTTCCCCCCGCCCAACAATCTTGGAAACAGAGCTACAATTCCCAGAACCCTTAAGCTACAGTTCCCAGAACTCTGGGAGAAAAGCTTTAGATATGTGCAGTGTATGCAGCCTGGTAAGAGTCCCACCATTACAGAATTTAGATTCAGGTAGGTAGCCATGTTGGTCTGATGCAGACAAAATAAATAAAATTTTAAAAATGCTCAGTAGCACCTTAGAGACCAACTAAGTTTGTTCTGGGTATAAGCTTTCATGTGCATGCACACTTCTTCTTCTGTTTCAGTGTATCTGAAGAAGTGCGCATGCACACGAAAGCTTATACCCAGAACAAACTTTTTTGGTCTCTAAGGTGCTACAGGACAATTTTTTAACCGTTTCAGAAGCTGCTTTTCTTTAGAAATGGCAAGCAAAGTTTTGTCACATGCATTCATAGAACCATGGAGCTGGAAAGGACACCCAAGGGTCATCTATCCCAGCCCCCTGCAACTCAGGAATCACAGCTAACTAGAATCATAGGGACGCAGGTGGCGCTGTGGTCTAAACCACTGAGCTTGCCAATCAGAAGGTTGGCGGTTCGAATCCCTGCAACAGGGTGAACTCCCGTTGCTCGGTCCTTGCTCCTGCCAACCTAGCAGTTCGAAAGCATGTCAAAGTGCAAGTAGATAAATAGGTACCGCTCTGGCGGGAAGGAGGAAGAACTGTGAGGGGAGAGACTCCATCAGGCAAGGCCTCCTTCCACCTGCCTTGCTGTACCCTCTGTTTCTCAATGTGTATTGTTTTATGTACTGTGGCTTGCCGTTGTTTTATTGATTATAGTTTAGATATTATTGTGGATTTCTGTTTAACTTTTATATGTTGCTATCATTATTTTATACTATTCTAATGATTGCTGAATGTTACTTTTTTGATAGAGGTTGCCTATTTTAAAGTTATGTTTTATTATCACATTTTTGTATTGCATTAGATTGTTATAAGATGTACATTTTTTGTTTCTTCAGCTTGTAAACCGCCTTGAGTATTGTAAGATAGAAAGGCGGTATACAAATTTAAAATGATGATGAGGTAAACGGTGTTTCCGTGCGCTGCTCTGGTTCGCCAGAAGCGGCTTAGTCCTGCTGGCCACATGACCTGGAAGCTGTATGCCGGCTCCCTCGGCCAGTAAAGCGAGATGAGCGCCGCAACCCCAGAGTCGGTCACGACTGGACCTAACGGTCAGGGGTCCCTTTACCTTTAGAATCATAGGACTCACAATGCCGCCACCCCCAATCAAAAAGGTATTGCCAATCCATTCACATACAGGGAGTGCCTCTGAGGAGCTGGATCCTGCCCTTCTTAAAAGGGTACTCCGGGGCTAAGCCGTGAGTTATTTTGTAATAGGAGAACTGCAGCTTAAGCACATTTGGGAAGAACAGCTAGTGACTCAGAAGCCTTACAAACAGATGTGTGGCATCTGGGCATGCTACGCAGGGGCAGGGTGGAAATTCACTTAGTACTAGAGAAGGAAGGGGGAGAAAATGTGTTCACAACGTGGCAATCACAGCTTCTGCACGGTACACAAAACAAAATAATGTCCAGATGATGGCAAGAAAACCATGCTGGATTCAACAAGCACTGAAGTTGGAGGCTGGCTGGATGTGTGTCTTCTTGGCCTTGTCCAGATGAAATTGATCCGGCCACATCAGCTTAACTGCAGAAGCTTCTTACGCTTCCCCTTGGATGCAAACAAGCTACAAGATAGATAGATTCTATCTACCTAGAAAATTGTTTTTTATTCACTCACCCACACCCAGTGAAAGACCCATTCCAGATACAGTGGTACCTCAGGTTACATACACTTCAGGTTACATATGCTTCAGGTTACACACTCTGCTAACCCAGATACAGTGCTTCAGGTTATGAACTTTGCTTCAGGAGGAGAACAGAAATTGTGCTCCGGCGGCGCGGCGGCAGTGGAAGGCCCCATTAACTAAAGTGGTGCTTCAGGTTAAGAACAGTTTCAGGTTAAGTACGGACCTCCGGAACGAATTAAGTACTTAACCCGAGGTACCACTGTATCTTTTCTCGAGACAGAACTGAGATTCAGGCATCAAGATTTAATCTGGCATCACAAGCAAGGGAGGAGAGAGAGAAAAAGAAAAAAAAACAGAATGGTTTGGAAACGTTACCATGGGCCTTTTTTTAAAGCCAATAAAATTGTGCCTGTATATACAGGGTACTAAAAATGAACAAATAAAGCCCCAGATTTCTGGAGTCCAGTTTCATCTAAATATTGAATGAATTTTGAAATTGCTGGCATAAGGGAGCAGCGAAGGATGTGAGAGCTGCAAGCCATGTAAACGCTGTGCGAAACCCCATCTCAGCCAGGCAACTTTGGAGCAATCCTTTCTTTTCCCAGGGGTGCAATTGAACATGAAGGGTGCGTACACGTGCAACCTTTGAAAAAAACAGGGGTTCCTCCCTCTCCCCACCCAGTGCACTTTTTATACATAGCAGTTTGCAATTGTATACTCCCTGGCGTGATTCAATAATCTGAAATGGCAACTACTATCTGTTGACGCAGAGAGCTGGTGTAAAAAGTAATAATAATATTCTTATTTGCACCCTGCCGATCTGACTGGGTTGCCCCAGCCTCAGTGGGTGGCTTACAACATACCGGTATATAAAAACACAATAAAAGGTTACACGTTAAAAGGCTTGCCTGCAGATGTCTCCTAAACGTTATACAGTGGTACCTTGGGTTACAGACGCTTCAGGTTACATACACTTCAGGTTACAGACTCTGCTAACCCAGAAATAGTACCTGGGTTAAGAACTTTGCTTCAGGATGAGAGCAGAAATCGTGCTCCGGCGGCGCGGCAGCAGCGGGAGCCCCATTAGCTAAAGTGGTGCTTCAGGTTAAGAACAGTTTCAGGTTAAGAACGGACCTCCGGAACGAATTAAGTACTTAGCCCGAGGTAGCACTGTATAATTATTCATCTCCTTGACATCTGATGGGAGGGTGTTCCACAGGGTGGGTGTGGGATGTAAACCACTGGAGCAGTCAAGTATAGCATTACCTGCAGGGGATGTTGGTCCAGCCAGTTGAACTTCCTGTTACACCTGACTGGAGCATCCTTCTTTTGCATGTGACTAGTATGTGACTTCTTTTGCATGGGACGCGGGTGGCGCTGTGGGTTAAAGCCTCATCTCCTAGGGCTTGCCGATCGAAAGGTCGGCGGTTCGATTCCCCGCGGCGGGGTGCGCTCCCGTTGCTCGGTCCCAGCGCCTGCCAACCTAGCAGTTCGAAAGCACCCCCGGGTGCAAGTAGTTAAATAGGGACCGCTTTCTAGCGGGAAGGTAAACGGCGTTTCTGTGTGCGGCTCTGGCTCGCCAGAGCAGCGATGTCACGCTGGCCACGTGACCCGGAAGTGTCTCCGGACAGCGCTGGCCCCCGGCCTATAGAGCACCAACCCCAGAGTCTGTCAAGACTGGCCCGTACGGGCAGGGGTACCTTTACCTTTAGTAGGCGGACGTGACCTTTCCAGACCTGGTAAAAGGCCAAGTCACATAGCCACCTCCCTTCTTTTTCGTCCTGCCTGCTTTCTGCTTCACCTGGACTACACTACTGGCTGTCAGTGAGTAGTCCCTAGGTTATCTCCCATATGGGGTAAACCTGTTTTGTACATATTTGTAACTTTAAGCCTAAAGCCTGCCTTCAGGGATGACACTGCTCTGCCTGATCGTGAGTAAAACTATTTTTGTTACTTATGAATAAGACTGTTGTGTCTTTATTCTTTTAGGAGGGATTCAAGAGGTCTTACCAGGAACACCTCAATCTGGGCAAGCCAGATCCAATTGCTTATTATCTTAAGAGACTCACACGAGTCTGCAACCAGCTTTCTGCTGTGTAAATGCACTCTGCTGTGTAAAGAAACTTGCTAGCGCGAGTTAAGAAGGATTACATTAATCAATATATCCTCTCCTGTTACCCAAAACATTCCCACAGGGGGTGCCACTACCAAAAAGACCCTCTACCTGGTTTCTTGTAGTTTTACTTTTCACAGTGAGGGAACCACCAGAAGGCCCTCAGAGCTGGACCTCTGTGTTTGGTCTAAATGATGGGGGTGGAGACGCTCCTTCAGGTATACAGGGCCAAGGCTGTTTAGGGCAGGCATAGGCAAACTCCAGCCCTCCAGATAATTTGGGACTACAATTCCCATCATCCCTAGCTAACAGGACCAGTGGTCAGGGATGATGGGAATTGTAGTCCCAAACATCTGGAGGGCCAGAGTTTCCCTATGCCTGGTTTAGGGCACCAGCTCAATAGCAGTTGGGAGAGGGGCAATCCTTTATCCCGTGTCAGTCCCTTCCCCGTCCCCCGTGAAAATCAAAACCCACACATCCCCCAAAGCTGCTACTTGCCCTGTGGAAGAAACATAAAGATACCCTACAGGTAGCCTCTATTCCAGCCTCCACCCCACACCTGCAATATTACAACTGGCCTACCATACATAGCTATTGTTAAATGTTGGTCAGGTAACGTATGGGAAGCGTTTGCAACACATGAAGTGTGCTTTATAAACACTGAGCATGTTTAATAAATTACAAAATCCAAGAACGATCAGTTAGCAGTAATTGCCTAAAATAACTAGGGTTGGGAGCTGATTGGTAAGTAATTTTTTGTTGATTAATCATCTGCCTTGTACCTGATTAAATAAACTTGCACATTACCGAAACCTCCCTCCTGGTGCTTTTTCGAGAATACTGAAGGGAGGGTAAGATTTAATGCACAGAAGTTGCTACTCATTATCAGAGACGGAACCATCATTTATAATTTTAGCTGTCATTCTCTGTTAAAGTAATACATACACTAGCGCGCTAAAATGGCCTCTCACAATAAGCAGCCGTGCCCTTAACTCTCAGCATCATCATGATTAGAAATCTGCCCTCATGATTAATGTCAGCCCCCAGCAATTAGTCAACTAAAGCTCTAGTTGCTTAACCTACCAATTACGTTGACTGAAGCTTGCAACTCTACCAATAGCTGTGAAAAGCAGAGGCAGGAAACCTCAGGCCCTGGGACTCTGTGTGGCCCTCTGGGCATCCATTTCTGGCCCTCAGGACTCTGCCCAGGCCATAGCTGGCTCCCAGCTCTCCTTGAGCTGCTTTGCCCAGCTAGAATGTGTTCCTGTGTGTGTTTAGAAATCTCTGACTTAACAACTGGCTGGAATGTAGTCTACTGTAGTGGCATAGCATGGGCAAGCAGGAGGACTGTGACCTCGGGTGCAAATTTCTGAGAGGGCATAGCTAGGTGCCCCCATAACAGGTACCCTCATCCAGAGCTGCAGGGAGGCAATCCACACCTGGGTGGACCTTCAGGGCTGCAGAAGTGGCGGCACCACCTCCTCCTCATGGCTGGCGAAGGGACATCTATGCCTGCCCCGCCCTGGACTGGACTGCCTTATCTCTGCTCCCAGGTTGGGGCAAGTCTGCAAGGAGAGGCTCCCTTGATTAGACACTTGCCAGCAAAGGGAATGACTCTTGCCCAGTCCACCAGGGGAATGGAACACTTGCCCTGTCCCGGGCTCAGGCAACCCACGCTACACCTCTAGCCTACCATACAAAGGTAAGAGTCAAGTCTGTTGCTCCACCAGGGCCTGCAGACGGAGCCCCTTCCGTTTCTCCTCCCGCTTCGCTGAAGGGGCGCTGCGCAGAGAGGGAAAGCTGTGCAGCGCCTCTCCAGCGAAGCGAAGCCAGGAGAGCAAGAGGGATCGGTGCACACGGATCCCTCTTGCTCTCCTGGCTTCAGCGAAAGCAACGCGAAGCCATGGAGCCTGCATTCGCTCCATAAGACGCACACACATCTCCCCTTACTTTTTAGGAGGGGATAAGTGTGTCTTATAGAGCAAAAAATACGATACTCAAATGCCATTTTTTAAAAGGAAATCTCGTCCTTTCTGGTGCTCCTGCTTTGCTGGTGCCCAGTTCATGTGCTTAGTCTGCTTGCTGGGTAATCCAGCACTGGAACTCCACCCTCTTTTGCTGCTGCCCACACCCTAGAAGGCTGCTCATAAACAGATGCAGTTCTCAAGCATAGAGAAGTTCTCCACTTGGGTGTCGAGGGTTGTAGCTTAAAGCTGCAATCTGAAGCCCACCCAGATGGAAGTAAGGGTGTGTTAACAACATTACTGCACAGTGAAGTTGGGAGGTTGCGGGGAGGGAGGCCGCACAGCTCTTTTTCTGCTAGCTAACTGATCACGTCAGCAGGGCTCCCATTCCTTTTCCCTAACAGGTGTTCACGCCTCAGCTAGACACAAATTAGAAACGGCTTAAGGACTCCACTGGGTGTGAAGCTGGTTTCGGATAACGCGTGGGAATTGTGAACACAACCAATGAAATCAATGGGACTTCCTTCTGAATAGACTGCAGTCCAGTGTGGTGTAGTGGTAAAGAGCAGTGGACTCGTAATCTGGTGAACCGGGTTTGCGTCTCCGCTCCTCCACATGCAGCTGCTATGTGACCTTGGGCTAGTCACACGTCTCTGAAGTCTCTCAGCCTCACTCACCTCACAGAGTGTTTGTTGTGGGGGAGGAAGGGAAAGGAGAATGTTAGCTGCTTTGAGACTCCTTAAGGGGAGTGAAAGGTGGGATATCAAATCCAAACTTCTCCTCCTCTTCTTCTATTCATATTTTACCTGGGTGGGAATAAGCCATATTGAATTCACAGAGGGATGTGCTTCAAAATCGGCATGTACACCATTGGTCTGGATCACATCACATGAGCTTTGCTGATGCAAAGCAGAAGTGGAAAGGAGTCGTTGCAAGATGGAACATGCACTGTAGCCAATGCAAATGTTTCATTCCCATTTCAGAGATGGGTGATGAGTACATAGTGGATATGCCTCATACAGTGTCAGATATTATACCACCTTTCCCAGCCTGCTGATTATCTGAGCAAGATGGGTATTAAACTCTAAAGCTAATTTAAATATGGAAACACATTCAGGGTTTTTTGGCTTATCCATACTTATAATCCAAATTGAATACATCGGAGAACATATATAAATGAATTCCCAATGAGCTGTCCAGGCCCCTCCAGATGGTCTTTAGGTTTGCCTAATTGAAGCAGATTGAACTATTCTCTTGCCGTAGAAAATATATCCACTTTTAAAAAAGAAATGGACTTGTTGTGGTTAGGAAAGTGACAGGGAAATGCATTTTAAAGTATGGAATGAGCACATGATTAACAGGAAGCCAAATAACACCCCTCAAGCAAATCAGGATGAATGCTGATTGTTGTATAACTCTGAAGAAACAAATAAGAACAAATGTTCAATAAGGACTGGACTTTATCTAACCTCTGCAAAAGCTTTGTGCAAGCAAATCAGAATGGAAACAGGCCGTCTGGAAGGGACCCTCCCCACATTAATAGTGCAATCTGAACCATGTTTACTCAGAAGGAATATCCACTAATCTAAATGGGGAATATTCTGTAGTAAAACAATCCTATAAGGTCTACACAGAAGCAACTGTGTACTCAGAAGTAATTCCCATGGTGTTCAAAGGGAATAGGATTCCAGTCTAAGACCTGTGCCACAGATCAGGGGCACTGGGTGCTGAGCCGATAGGGCGCCACAGCTACGATGCAGAATGGAAAACAAAAGGCATGAGGGGCACAAGATTTTGGTGTCACATAGGGCAGTGCTAAAATGTGAGACCCCAAGGTCTGCCACTGCATGGATTGCATAAGAAAAGCTCAGATCTAATGTTTGCCTTAACCTTGGACCATACCTGACCTGTCCCATGGGGAGAGGGAGGGGAATCACCCCATAGATGGTGTTCTTTATATGGATGGGTAATAAAGGGGCCTAGCTGCTTGCAACATTTCCAGCTTCCCGTTCAAGCAGGAGCACAAGGAGATGCTCTGAAAACTACTCCCAGAATCAAGAAACGATTCCCATACATATGTATCTCATTGGGCAATTCACAGGGGTGCCACCTTCATCGAACAGCATGGCTTAGGTTATTGCTGCACCACTGTACCAGAACCAGTGCCAGGCTATTTAGTGTCCCACGCAGAACTACTTGCACCCCCCCCCATATTCTTATTTTTTTTGCTAATTTCAATTTTCAGAAAACAAGTGTTTGTGGAAATGCTAAAATTCTTCAAAATGTAAAATGAAAATATTATCAGAAATGTATAAAGGTAAAGGTAAAAGGACCCCTGACCATTAGGTCCAGCTGTGACCAACTCTGGGGTTGCAGCGCTCATCTCGCTTTATTGGCCGAGGGAGCCGGCGTACAGCTTCCGGGTCATGTGGCCAGCATGACTAAGCCGCTTCTGGTGAACCAGAGCAGCGCACGGAAACACCGTTTACCTTCCCGCCGGAGTGGTACCTATTTATCTACTTGCACTTTGAGACGCTTTTGAACTGCTAGGTTGGCAGGAACAGGGACCGAGCAACGGGAGCTCACCCCATTGCGGGGATTCGAACCGCCGACCTTTCGATCGGCAAGTCCTAGGCTCTGTGGTTTAACCCACAGCGCCACCCGCGTCCCTTCAGAAATGTATAGGATACAACAAAAACCTAATCAGTATAAAACTGTGCCCCTCAAAGGTCAATAACGCACCCCCTGAGGCCTGCGCCCTGGGTGGCAATGAGCGATGTCAAAATGCCACGGATCAAATCTTCGAATGTGTGAGCGGGAGAGAAGAACCCACAGAAGGCGGGTGCCTTCTTTGTCCGTTCACACACCAGACACTTAAAAAAGTACAGTGGTACCTCGGGTTAAGTACTTAATTCGTTCCAGAGGTCCGTACTTAACCTGAAACTGTTCTTAACCTGAAGCACTATTTCTGGATTAGCGGAGTCTGTAACCTGAAGCGTATGTAACCTGAAGCGTATGCAACCCGAGGTACCACTGTATAACTCACTCACTGCCTCCGCCCAGAATATAGTTCACCCCTCGCGGAGCTACCATTCCCAACACGCAGCGGATTTTGACATCGCGCTGAAATGGAATCCACTGTGATGGAATCCACCGCTGGATTCCACCCGTTCGGCGGCCAGCGACCCTTCTGGGTGGGAAGGAGGGAAAGCGAGGAGGCAGGCAGGTCTTTTCTTTTGTTAAAGCTGCTGGGGGCGGTGGGCAGGTTTGGGGGCTTCGGAATGACACCACTTTCTCCCGACCGGGGCAAGAGAAAGGAGAAGCGCAGCAGCGAGGGAAAGTGAAAGAAAGAGAAAGCCGAGGCGGGGAGGAGCCACCGCCTGAGCCCCTGGGGAGACATTCCACGCTGCAGCTGCAGCCCGCCGCTCCCTCCGCCAAGCCCGGCTCATAAATTACTTTTCCCCCTCCCGCGCCAGTCCTCCCCGCGAAACGCAGGGACCGGCCAATAGCGCGGCGTCCATCAATAACCCTGTCAAGAGCCAGCCAATGAGCGGCGGCCCTAAATCAGAGCTGTCAGCCTAGCCAGCCAATAGGAGCAGCCGAGCCGTAAATCTGTTAAAAGAGGGGAAAGAGGCGGGGAGGGGGGGGAGAGAGCCAAGAATCGATTTGCGCGGAGACCTCTGGAATTGGGGAGGGGGGGGAATGTGCGAAAGGAGGAAGGGGCGAGGGAGCGTTAAGCAAAAAAATGAGGAGGGGGAAAAGGACACCCCCCATTCTCCCAATATACCGGGAGAGGGTCTCCTAGGGGTGCACGGCGTACCTTATCAGGGCTGGCCTGATAAGAGGACCTCAGGCAGAGAGATGCTCAGGGGCTGCAAATCATCTTTCTCCCACCCACCAAACCCCGCCAAGGTTCCTTCCTGATGTAAATCTTCCCTCACCCCCTTCTTCCCTGGTGGGGAGGGGGGTGTCATTTTGAGCCCCCCCCCCCCCAAGTGCCAAAATGTCTTGAGCCGGCGCTGTACCTTGCGCAGCATCCGACGGTCCTAGAGGTCTACTTAAAGCTCTGAGGTCTATGCCACCCTATGCCAAGTTGGGTGCTTGGCGCTACAACTCCCATCAGTCCCAGCCGCCACAGCTTCCCCTACAAACCGGCCCAATGCTGTGTGAGCCCGATGGGAATTGCAGTACCTCGGGTTACATACGCTTCAGGTTACAGACACTTCAGCTTACAGACTCCGCTAACCCAGAAATGTTACCTCGGGTTAAGAACTTTGCTTCAGGATGAGAACAGAAATCCCATGGCAGCAGGGGCGCGAGGCCCCATTAGCTAAAGTGGTACCTCAGGTTAAGAACAGTTTCAGGTTAAGAACGGACCTCCAGAACGAATTAAGTTCCTAACTCGAGGTACCACTGTACCTGGTTAGTACCAGGTTGGTACCCAGGTAGCGAAGGCTGGTCTATATTGAGTTCAGGGGTGCCAACTTGAATAAAATATTGGGGGGGGGGCAGATAAGCCCTGCCCCACATAATCGATCGCAGGACGTGGCATGCACACATCGTTTGAATGGCAATACCCATCAACTTTAAGGGGGGGGGTCTGACCACCTCAAATATTTTATTGGGGGGGGCAAGGGACCTCTGCCCCTAGGAGTTGGCTCCTATGATTGACTGGCAGCATATCAGATGGGGAGCCTTTCCCAACTCTACCTGGAAATTATGGAGGTTGACCTGCTGCAATGGCTTTTTTGTGGGTGGGGGGGTAGGGGTGGGCAGCTACTGAAAATAACGCCGTTCCCTTCATACCATTTGAAAATAAATGGTTTTGGCCGGGAGGATGGGTTCGTATAAGAGGTAGATTATGCACCTGCCCCATTAAGTGGCAAATGGAAATAGCGTTCCTAGTAATGAACCCCGCACCCATTAAGTCATCTCTAGACTCTCCTTGCAAATCCTGTTACATCAGCATGCACTTCAGCGCGAGCTTAAGGGTCCCCCGACGCAGCGCCCTCATTAGCTTAATAGCGGTCGCTGAAACTGTGCCTCTGAAACACAGACACACACACAAAAATCAGGGTCTGAATCTCTAGTTATTTTCTCTCCCCTCAGTCCATAGTTACTGTATTTTTCGCCCTATAAGGCGCACCGGCCCATAGGACGCACCTAGTTTTTTTTGGGGGGGGGAATAAAGGGGAAAAAAATTATTTCCCCCCCCAGGCGTGGGGCTGGGTCGGGGGAAGCCCGAGCTTCCCCCGACCCCAGCCCCCAGAACAGGCTGCTATCCGCAAGCCTTGGGAGCCCGGCGGGAAGTCGCGCCATGCTCCCAAGGCTTGCGGATAGCTTCCTGAAGCCTGGAGAGCGAGAGGGGTCGGCGCGCACTGACCCCTCTCGCTCTCCAGGCTTCAGCGAAAGCCTGCATTCACCCCATAGGGCGCACACACATTTCCCCTTCATTTTTGGATGGGGAAAAGTGCGTCCTATAGGGTGAAAAATACGGTGTTTACATCATAATACTTTGGCCAACCAGAGGTCTGTTGGAAGCACAGGACCTGGGTGCAACAGCACCCTTCTCTCCTGTGGTTTCCAGCAACTGTTATTCAGAAGTAAACTGCCTCCGACAGGTTGTGTACAACAATCAGGGTTAGTAGCCACAAATCTTTAAAACACCGGCAGCAGGCAAAGGAACGACAGCTCAGAAGTGCAGGGCTAAAGCAGAGCCACACATTGAAAACATTAAAAGGCTGAGCAAACAGGCACATCTTCACAGTTGCCACCAAAATGACAGCAAACTGGACATGGTCATGCCATCGGCACATTGGAGATAATAGCCATCTAGCCTTTAAGCTTAATTTTAAAAAAACACGATTCTGTCTATTATTTATTATTATTATTGCCAAGTTAGAGTCTATTTTTGTGTCCCACTGTTCCTCCAAAGACCTCGAGGCAACATAAACAATTTCTCCCCTCCAATAAAATGCGCACATCTTTTTTCCTCCCAACACCTCTGTGAAGGGCACCTGCTGAAATCCTTACTTTTAGACAAGTGTTTAAATTTCACCTGACCATCCTCTTTTCACCTGACCATCCTAGGTGGGTCACTAGAAACTGGCCTGTGATCCAGTGCTGGACCACAATCTATATCATCTCTTCTCTTCCCCAAGCAAGAGGGTGACTGGTTTTGTTCAAAGCTGAGAAGGGGCTAGCCATTGATGACTTAACCAGGTTTCAAAGGTGCAGGAAAATTCAGGACTAATGAATATCCTAGCTCCATAGACGGGTTGCTAAGAATGAATAAAAACAAATATTTACCAGGTGAAAGCATACCATGAAGGACATACAGCCACATGTGGAGCTAATATACTGCCCATGTGCTGTGGAGAATTTCCTTTTACTACACAGCTGCACCCAGCCAGTGGTATGATAAAATTCTCCTAAACGTGTGAGTGGAACATAGATACTGTTCGTTTTGTTTCATTTATGCCCCAGCCTTTTTTTCCTTTGAACTGAAGGCAGTGTACACAAGCAGCCTCCCATCCAGACACTGACCAGATCTAGACCTGCTTAGCTTTACGAAGTGCTTTCAGTTCATGCCCTAGGATCAACTCTCTGAACTGCTGGATCCCCACCCCTCAGGGCTAAGTTATCACTTGGCCAAATGGTCATCTGTGTTCAGCCTAAAGATAAATGTTACTCATTGTATGGATGCTGGTCTAGAGCTGGGGTGGGAAATGGCGCTCTAGCCATTGCTGGACTCCAACTCCCATTATCCCTAACCATTGGTTATGCTAAGGTAAAGGTAAAGGGACCCCTGACCATTAGGTCCAGTCGTGACCGACTCTGGGGTTGCAGCGCTCATCTCGCTTTATTGGCCAAGGGAGCCGGCGTACAGCTTCCGGGTCATGTGGCGAGCATGACTAAGCCGCTTCTGGCGAACCAGAGCAGCGCACGGAAATGCCGTTTACCTTCCCGCCGGAGCGGTACCTATTTATCTACTTGCACTTTAAGGTGCTTTCGAACTGCTAGGTTGGCAGGAGCAGGGACCAAGCAACGGGAGATCACCCTGTCACAGGGATTCGAACCGCTGACCTTCTGATCAGCAAGTCCAAGGCTCTGTGGTTTAACTCACAGCGCCACCCGCATCCCTTTGGTTATGCTAGCTGGGTCTAAGTTAAGAGTCCAACAATGTCCAGAGGACAGCACGTTCCCTACCCTAAAGTGTTAATCTGTTATGGGGAAGGAAAGAAAGAAAGAAAGAAAGAAAGAAAGAAAGAAAGAAAGAAAGAA
>JAXCMG010000064.1:2241947-2253951 GCA_034642415.1 Podarcis siculus | reverse complement strand
GAAAGAAAGAAAGAAAGAAAGAAAGAAAGAAAGAAAGAAAGAAAGAAAGAAAGAAAGAAAGAAAGAAAGGAAGGAAGGAAGGAAGGAAGGAAGGAAGGGAGGGAGGGAGGAAATTGCATAGATGGAAGGGACACTGAGAGTCATCTAGTTTAATTCCCTGCAATGCAAGAATCACAGATAAGAAAATCTCTGGAAAAAAATATAAGAAGTGTTGTGGTTTTTAAGGCTACTACCGGAGTCTTTCTAAGAGAGTAGAAGGTGATTTGAGAGAAGCATGTTTTCTGTGCAGCACCCACATTTTTGTGACCCGCTGTAGCCGTCTATCAAGCAGGTTTTGCAACAACGCAATAAACAGCATACCGCATACAAGAGGTCATCATATACCAACAACAGGAAGCAATCCTTTTTCCAAAATGCTTTCAACTTTTCAGAACTATCATCTTAGGCAGGGGTGATTTAGCACACCAGCAAAACCCCTTACCCCGGATCCAGATATGAAGGGGGTTTCAGTCCGCACAATTCATAGACTGTCAGCACAGGCCACTATGGGTTGGACCGCATGTACAAAGATTGCACTGTGTGGGGATGGGCGGGGGGGTGGGAGGAGGAAAGTGAAGAAAGATACCTTGCTTTTGCTGGGCGCATCCCACACTCAGCACAGGAAACTGCCCATATCCTACACTCAGCACAGGAAGCTGCTGTCTGGATGGGTCTTCAGAGATTCACTGCTTTATTGTGGTGAGCTCTTGGAAACAAGGGACATCTGGAAAACATAAGGTAAAAAAAATATTTTAAAAATCAGTTGGTCATGGAATTGAGTGGCAGGGAGGGCTTGCAGTCTGGACGACCTGGCTTTAAGCTACTCGGCTGTGGACTCACACAAAGGCAGGCTTAGGAGTTTGGCTACCTTAAGCAAAATGCTAAACTAGTCTGGCAAGGGAAGATTTAACTTAATTCCAGAGGCATGTGGGGGTTGGGAGAAGGATGTCAGGTATGCTTGTTCGGCTGATCCCTGCTAATCCAAATGACAGACTCGGACCCAGCAGCGTCAGTGCGAGCCTAAGGAGACAGGGCAATGCAGAAACTCATTGCATTAACTGCAATATTTTTTCCTTCTATGCTCCCAACCCCCTTCTAGGTTATGCTGACAGCAGTCAACCAGCTTCCAAGGAGGGGGAAAGAGACTGGGCAGAAAAGCGCCAGTTGTATGTGTGCTGGGTAGATTCACACTTAACAGGCTGGGTCTGGATCATAGGTAGGCAAACCAAGGCCTGGGGGCCGGATCCTGCCCAATGGCCTTCTAAATCCAGCCCTTGAACGGTCCAGGAATCAGCGTGTTTTTACATGAGTAGAATGTGCCCTTTTACTTAAAATACATCTCTGGGTTAGTTGTGGGGCCGGCCTGGTGTTTTTACATGAGTAGAATGAGTGCTTTTATTTAAAATGCATCTCTGGGTTATTTGTGGGGCATAGGAATTCGTTCATTCCCCCCCCCCCAAAAAAAATATATAGTCCGGCCCCCCACAAGGTCTGAGGGACAGTGGACCAGCCCCCTGGTGAAAAAGCTTGCTGGCCCCTGGTCTAGATGTTCAGAATGCAGAGGTGTTAAAATTAGCCAGTGCCACATCAGGCTGTGGCAGGTGGGTGAGAAATCACATACCATATTTTTCGCTCTATAAGACGCACCAGACCATAAGACGCGCCTAGTTTTTGGAGGAGGAAAACAAGGGGGGGAAAATATTTTGAATCCCAGAAGCCAGAACAGCAAGAGGGATCGCTGCGCAGCGAAAGCAGCGATCCCTCTTGCTGTTCTGTCTTCTGGGATAGCTGTGCAGCCTGCATTCGCTCCATAAGACGCACACACATTTCCCCTTACCTTTTAGCAGGGGAAAAAATGAGTCTTATAGAGCAAAAAATATGGTACTTAATACCCCCGCCACACACACACACATTACCTGCAAAGATAAACGAGCACCTGCAATGGAGAGAAAGTTTGTCTGCTACTCTGCAGCACTGCACTCAGGACAGGACTTTGGGGCAGAGGTTCTAGCAGCCCCACTCAGCAGAGTGAGCAGGAGGGCTAATAAACACAGCAGGCATAGCTCACCCTGTTTTGAAGGATGGTGGCCTGGTGCAAAAACAGCAACAGGTGAAGCTTCTCATTGGAGCAGCACCTTGATGAAAGGCCCTCTTCTGCTGCTAAAGGCACAGGAGCCCTTTCCACTTTTGCATCTGACAACCTTAGTAATGGACATTGTTGTTGTTGTTTAGTCGTTTAGTCATGTCCAACTCTTCGTGACCCCATGGACCAAAGCATGCCAGACACTACTGTATATGCCTGTTGTCCTTTGTCCATGTAGTTTTCTTGGCAGGGATACTGGAGTGGCTTGCCGATTCCTGCTCCAGGTGGATCACGTTTGGTCAAAACTCTCCACTATGACCTGTCCATCTTGGGTGGCCCTGCACAGCATAGCTCGTAGCTTCTCTGAGTTATTCAAGCCCCTTTGCCATGGCAAGGCAGTGATCCATAAAGGGGAGTAATGGACATTGTTTGCTTTAATTCAAACTATCTAAAGGGGTGGGAGGGACCTCCGACCCTCTAGGTCAGTGTTGGCCAAACTTGGCCCTCCAGCTGTTTTGGGACTACAACTCCCATCTTCCCTAGCTAACAGGACCAGTGGTCAGGGAAGATGGGAATTGTAGTCCCAAAACAGCTGGAGGGCCAAGTTTGGCTAGGCTGCTCTAGATCTTCTTGGACCCCAGATCCCATCAGCCCCTGGCTGGTCAGTATGACCAGTGGTTCAATGAGAGGCACAATGTAGAAGCCACAGGTCCCCCATCCCTTATGGGCAGAGGCAGAAGACAAGTCCCATGTCTAAATTTACTGCTAATGTGCTGGTGGTTTCCTGTTTCTGGAAGGTTTTTAACAGCAGGGAGCATTCCTAAAGGCACCCCCCCTCTCCATCTGCAGTCTGATATAGCACAGTCCCCTGTACAACCTCATTCTGTTGCATTCACAGACCAGACCTTGGCCAAACACTAGAGGGTATTTTGGGACAACCTGAGCCTGTACAAAACAGATGGGCTCCTTCCGAACTACTTGCTGGCACGTAACATGCAAAAGCACACAGAGCAGCTTTTAAGCTGAGTCCTGGTGGAAAGCAGAGGAGCATCCAGTTCAGGAAGACTCATCCCTTAGGGACAGATGGTGTCAGTCTTTCAGACCCTCACAGTGCAGATCAGGTGGAAGAACTTGGCAAGCAGTGGACTGAAGCAAGCAATGGCAGCTGTTTTATAGAGAGTCACAGATGAAGCTGGGCATGAAGAGGACATTTGGTACCAGAAGCTAATAAGAAGGTGTTTATATGTGAATGCCAGATGGGGGTATTGGAAGTGCTTCTTACTAAAAGAGAGCATAGATACTGCAGGCATATTAGATGCCCAGAGGAAGAGTGAAAATCAGTGCGATACAGTTATACCTGGAAATGAAAACTGCAGGCAAAAGGACGTATTGAGGTGGGATTGCCCTGGCTGCCAGAGATCAGGGCGAGTTCAAGAAGAACCACTGTGGCTGAAAATATCCAAGCCCAAAAAGGTAATATGGTATTTGTCACCTGATCAAAACTCTGATGACAAATGTGAGCTGGAGGAAGAAATCAATGAGGCAGCCCAAGAAGAAACTATTAAAATAACGGATGACTTCAGCACAACCCTCCCATTGATTGAGGTCGCTTCCAGACGACCTGTTTATTGAGCATTCATCCTGATTTGTTTGCGCAAAGTTTGCAAAGCTATGGGTCAGCTATTTACCGAGCATTTATTCCGATTTGTTTGCAGGGAGGTTAGACAATGTTTTTTTAAGTAAACATTACCCCATACTTTCCAGTGCATTTTCCTGTTACTTCCCTTGCTACAAAAAAATATGATAGGGTTGTACACTGGTTTCTTGTGCAAGAGCTCCAAATCTGCTATAACTGTGCAGCCTGAATTTGCCAGTATTTGATTGAATCCCACCTGAAAATAGCGACAGTCTGGAAGTGCCCAGAATAAGTGCTTGTTCAAGTTGTCACAAAAAGCTGATTAGAGAGGAAGGCATCAGTTGGCACCTTGACTTCACTTGATGCTTCCCCCTTTAGTTCTGTTGTCCTGTTATTGAGAATAGTAAAGCAATTGTGGGGGAATACAATAACTCATCACTATCATCCATTTAAATCTGCAGAGTGGCTGTGCCCCTCTATATTACCTTCTATATACCTCCTAGTCACATCAAAAATGTTGGATGCAAGCTTTTTCAATCTTGATCATTTTGGCTCAAAAAAAACCAGGTCAGACCTATATGTTTCATCCAAATCTGCCTCAAATCATGCATTAAAGAAAGGGGGGATGGTCTGATTTTAAAACAAAAAGAAACATGTGGGTAGTGTTGTGTAGTGGTTAAGATTGTTAGGCCTGGGAGACCTGAGTTCAAATTCTGGCTCGGCCATGAAGCTCAGTCAGAGACCTTGGGCCAGTCTCTCAGCCTAACATACCTCACTGGGGTACTGTGAGGATAAAATGAAGAAGGGAAAACCATGGACATCACCTTGAGTTTCTTGAGGTGGAGTGGAATCTAAAGACGATGCCAACATTCATCTATGGCTTGCTTTTACTCAGCAAGCCCCTCAAAAGGGCTGCAACCACAGCAATAAGCCCAGCTGAGAAAAAGCTCAGGGTGTGGGTTGCAGAGATATAAGCAATGGGCAGGAAGGGTTCCTGCACCCTTGACCTGTTTGCCCCATATGCTCACAACTGGAATCTCACTTTGACTTTATGCATGATTTCAAGCAGACTTTGTTCTGGGAGGGGAAAGGACGGCGAACAAATAATATTATTATTTTTTAGAAAGGAAGACAGGCAGAAAGAAAAGGAGACAGGTCATGTTGTTTCTGCCGTTATGGTCAGGTCTGTGGATTTTCAGCAGAAAGATAAATGAGCGAGGCTAGATAATTAGATTACCAAATAGACCAGGATGATAAGGCATCCAGTTACAAGGAGCATAGCAGTAAAAGAACGATATGTGATCCCTCTGGAAATACAAAACCAGCAACAACCCAGCGGCTTGTGAGTCTGCAGTCATTTATGGATCTAGGCATTAACATGGAGTTGCATGCAATTACTTACTTATCTGCATTTTATATCCCACCATTCTCCCATCGTGGAACTCAAGGCCAGCAGACACAGGGTTCCCATGCAAGCACTGGTGAGACCCATACCTAACAGCTTCAGCAAGCTGGCAGCCTCATGCCCACCTGCCCATCATCCACTGCTCCTGATTGCAACCTCCAGCAGTAATTGGCAATTAGCAGATTATCAAATGCAGCTGGATGCCACAAAAGGTCTTGGCCACTTCTGCAAATCAAGATTCTCTTAAAGATACAACTATCTGATTTTTAGAAGACATCTGAAGGCAGCCCTGTAAAAGGGCTCAATAACCAGGTCATGAGAAAGGCTGGATTGGATGAATCCCAAACCAGAATTAAGATTGCCGGAAGAAATATCAACAACCTCAGATATGCAGATGACACAACCTTGATGGCAGAAAGTGAGGAGGAATTAAAGAACCTTTTAATGAGGGTGAAAGAGGAGAGCGCAAAATATGGTCTGAAGCTCAACATCAAAAAAACTAAGATCATGGCCACTGGGCCCATCACCTCCTGGCAAATAGAAGGGGAAGAAAGGGTGGCAGTGAGAAATTTTACTTTCTTGGGCTCCATGATCACTGCAGATGGTGACAGCAGTCACGAAATTAAAAGACGCCTGCTTCTTGGGAGAAAAGCAATGACAAACCTAGACAACATCTTAAAAAGCAGAGACATCACCTTGCCAACAAAGGTCCGTATAGTTAAAGCCAAGGTTTTCCCAGTAGTGATGTATGGAAGTGAGAGCTGGACCATAAAGAAGGCTGATCGCCAAAGAATTGATGCTTTTGAATTATGGTGCTGGAGGAGACTCTTGAGAGTCCCATGGACTGCAAGAAGATCAAACCTATCCATTCTGAAGGAAATCAGCCCTGAGTGCTCACTGGAAGAACAGATCATGAAGCTGAGGCTCCAATGCTTTGGCCACCTCATGAGAAGAGAAGACGCCCTGGAAAAGACCCTGATGTTGGGAAAGATGGAGGGCACATGGAGAAGGGGACGACAGAGGACGAGATGGTTGGACAGTGTTCTCGAAGCTACCAGCATGAGTCTGACCAAACTGCGGGAGGCAGTGGAAGACAGGAGTGCCTGGCGCGCTCTGGTCCATGGGGCCACGAAGAGTCAGACACGACTAAACGACTAAACAACAACAACCAGGTCATTTGAAAGTACCCCACGTGGTGGCAGTGATGAAGTTTGGAGTGAGGATTTAGTAGTCAGATGTTCTGAATGAGGTTCTTTCAACTTGGCCACATGAAAAGGCTGCCAACTTTTCCCCCCTGTCAGGGCTCCTCTGCCTTTTATCTGCGGAGTGAGCTTTTCTATCACACCTGGGGGAAACCTCTCCTGGAGAATTTCTGCTCATTATTCAGAGAAGCAATACTAGAAGGGGAAATCTGGCAGCTTCAATGGGCTACACCAGACTGCTAGTTGTATACAATAAGGACTGTTTGCACAATCCATTTCCTTTGTATACATTTTCCCCCTTTGTGGTTTTTATGGCAGAGATTTTATGATTGCTTTACTGCACTGCCTTAATTTGTAAACTGTCCTAAGTGTGGTTGTTGAAGGGCGACGTAAAATGTTTAATAAATAATAAATCCATCAAAGCAAGCCACAACTGCATTTTTTCTGCGCAAGATACTCCCACAAGTCTCTTTCAAGCACAATAAGGCAATATCCCATTCCCATGTAAAGATTGGCGGACAGGGCAGTGGCGGTGGAGAGGTAGCCTTGCTGTGAGGGACAAGAGCGCTGTGATTTGTCCCTCTCCACAAGCTTGAATTGATTAAATATGTGCTCCAGAACTGGAATGAGGCTGCCAACTTTCACTGTCGCTGTGGCTTGAATAGCAGCTTGATTTGCCGAAAGTAACAGGCGAGGCTTTTTAACTGTACGGGAGATAAACTTTATCACCGGCTAATTGCTGCAGATCAAACCTTTGTTTAAAGCATCCATCTAACAGAGGCCAGTTTTGAAGCTGACAATCTTACATAGGAAAGAAGGAGAACACAGCCTTCAAAGTATTAACATTGGAGGGGAACAAAGGTTCACAAAAGAAGATTAGGAGGAGGAGGCAGAGTCTCATGGTAGTGTTCACTATTGAGAAGCAGAAAAAATCTAGATAAGCGTTTTCTTACAGTAGCTGTACAACAGTAACCTGTAAGTACCGTATTTTTTGCTCTATAAGACTCACTTTTTCCCTCCTAAAAAGTAAGGGAAATGTGTGTGCGTCTTATGGAGTGAATGCAGGATGCACAGCTATCCCAGAAGCCAGAACAGCAAGAGGGATTGCTGCTTTCACTGTGCAGCGATCCCTGTTGCTGTTCTGGTTTCTGAGATTCAGAATATTTTTTTTTCTTGTTTTCCTCCTCCAAAAATTAGGTGCGTCTTGTGGTCTGGTGCGTCTTATAGAGTGAAAAATACGGTAACTCAAGATGCCAAACATAGTTCTCCTTGCCACCATTTAAATACCCCACTCTCACTCACCCACCCCCAAATATGTATTTTTTCGTGTATAAGACTAGGTTTTCCCCCTTAAAAATAATGTCAAAAATTATGGAGTGTCTTATACATGGATAGTGACTCCCCCCCCCCCATTTTCTTAAACCTGAGTTCAAAAAAATAGGGGGTGTCTTATACATGGGGGCATCTTATAGACGGGAAAATACGGTATATACCGCCCTATACCCGCAGGTCTAAGGGCGGTTCACAAAATAAAAACAGAATATAAAACCAGATAATACATAATCAAAATAAAAGCAACCCAACTCTCCCCCCCCATTTTTAAATCCACTCTGGTGGGTCAGCCAATCCCCCAGAACATGCAGGTACATCATGTTTCTGGATTCTGTTGGTTGGCCAATGTTTCTCAAACTTTTTAAAAAACTCTGTGTATCCCCTAATACATTTATTCTATCACCCCTGTCCCCCAAATGCAGCATTGATCATGTTAAGTTGTGGGTGAACATATCAGACGACACAGCGATTCTTCAAACAGCTCTTGTTTATTCACAGGCCAGGACAGAACTGTACTGAAGGGTTCAGTCAGCCTGCTTATATAGAGCTCCAGTACAACGTAACTGTAACAACTTTCTAAAACTATCCAATCACTGAACGTCACTTTCAATCCCTTATTTGCATAACTATCTACAGTATCCCCCTGCTGGCCCAGGGTGAGAACTTCAGTACATAACA
Organism: Podarcis siculus; assembly: GCA_034642415.1. Taxonomy (NCBI): domain Eukaryota; kingdom Metazoa; phylum Chordata; class Lepidosauria; order Squamata; family Lacertidae; genus Podarcis; species Podarcis siculus. The sequence goes on along the minus strand of JAXCMG010000064.1, from coordinate 2,245,576 downwards.
GATCACCTGTTGTATAGGTGAATGGGCCAAACTCTCTGCATGCAGCTCTACCACACACCTCACCTAAAACTACATCCAGGGAATTATGGGGTGAGCGGATGGAAACAGGAGCTCTTCTTCATCTCCTTTCTTCCCAAATCAGACTGGGATGGCCAGGAAGCAGTGCTGGATTTACACAGAGGCTGAGTGGGTTGCAGACCACAGCCTCATAATCTAGTGGGGTCTTGGCATTTTACCCCCCAAAAAGTTGAAAAACAGGCAGATTTCACTATCTAGGGTGGCTCAGTTGCTTAGTAGCAGTAAGGAAGAGAATGAGGTTTTGTTTCTCAAGATTAGATGGTATTAAGTTTGGGCTGCCAAAGATCTCCTAGCTCAGGTGCTCCATTTGCTTCAATCCAGGCAGGCTAGGCAGTGAGGATGCAGCCAAATGAAGTTTTTTGAAGACAACACACCCTGGTTCCACTTGGCTGGAAGAAAAATAAACCACCTCTCGCCTCTGTGTACATTGAGGCCCACCAATACAGTGGAGAGCAGCCTATTAGGGTGAATGGGGCACTGATCAGCCAAGCTCAGCCAGCCCCACCTGCCTGCCTTCTAACCTTCAACCATTCCAGGGGGTGGCAATGCCTATCAGCTTCCTTCTCCTCCTCAGTGACCCAGTGGTGTCCAAACTTTTTTCAAAGAGGGCCAGATTTGATGAAATGAAGCGTCGTGAGGGCCAACCAAAGGCCGGACCAAAGTTGTTGAGCTTTTAGGATACATAAACTGCCACAGCGGCTGGATTAAAATGACGGGCGGGTCCCCGAAACAGACTTTGGACATGCCTGCAGTCTCTGTGTTTTCCCCTTGCAAAGCTCTGTAGAAGGACGGAGGATGGAGTCAGAATTAGAATTGAGCTGGCTTTGACTGTCATCGGCTCTCTGGCTCCACCTGCTGTTGGACTACCTGCCTTCTGCCCCACAAGGCCCAACAACATGCCCTCCAAGATTTCTCTGATGAAAATAGGGACGTCCACCTTTATCACATACACAGCCCAACAAGACAATGACAAAAATCCACCAGCACCATACAAATCAATATGGCTAACTTGATCCAAAACACACAAACACCCCACTCACACATGAAAACAAAGACCACCACAGCCAACCACAAATGTATAACCACACCCTGAAGGCTGATCGCCGAAGAATTGATGCTTTTGAATTCTGGTGTTGGAGGAGACTCTTGAGAGTCCCATGGACTGCAAGAAGATCAAACCTCTCCATTCTGAAGGAAATCAGCCCTGAGTGCTCACTGGAAGGACAGATCGTGAAGCTGAGGCTCCAATACTTTGGCCACCTCATGAGAAGAGAAGACTCCCTGGAAAAGACCTTGATGTTGGGAAAGATGGAGGGCACAAGGAGAAGGGCACAAAGGATGAGATGGTTGAATAGTGTTCTTAAAGCTACCAGCATGAGTTTGACCAAACTGCAGGAGGCAGTGGAAGACAGGAGTGCCTGGTGTGCTCCGGTCCATGGGGTCACAAAGAGTGGGACACGGCTAAACGACTAAACAACAACAAAGGCCAACCCCAACCTCTCTCACCACCAAAGACAACACACCCTGTGACAACACACAAGTGAACAGCAAAGAACTTGCACAAGCAACACTGACACCAAACCCTACATATAGTAAGTAAAATAGAAACAGGTTACAGACGCTTCAGATTACAAACTCTGCTAACCCAGAAATAGTACCTCAGATTAAGAAATTTGCTTCAGGATGAGAACAGAAATCGCGGCGGCAGCAGGAGGCCCCATTAGCTAAAGTGGTACCTCAGGTTAAGAACAGTTTCAGGTTAAGAATGGACCTCCAGAACGAATCAAGTTCTTAACCCGAGGTAGCACTGTAACAGAGACCAACCTGAGAATATTGAGAAGCAAAGCAGCTAGTAAGCCTGATCTTTATTAACAGCTGCAACAGGGTGCTTCTCCACACGCAGGAGAGAGGAGGAGGACCCCGAGCCATGTGCGCAAGTCCTTATATAGACATTTTAAATTGCCCGCCTTGGAGTTCAAGACCACCCCCAGAAACATCATAGATACTGTACATCACAGGAAAGGCGGTCTACAACAGAAATCTGAGTGCGTTTTTTATCTCCTGTCTGGCAAGTTACCTGATTGCATTATCTGGGTTTTGGCCACTCTTTTGTTAGTATAACTACTAAATCCCTGAATCTAGGTCACAGGTTCACACCCTGTTCATATCTTGAATGTGCCCTTAAGACAGGATTCGTGAGGAAAGAGACAATGGGGAAGTTTCCCACTTTGACCTTGCAGAGAAATATTTGGGGTCAATTTGTTCAGGACCTGTGGGGTTTCAGACATGTGGTTTATATATACAGTTATGAACTTATGAACATTTAATATTTTTATATATGACCTTAAAATTCTTATAACAGATACTGCCCAGGCTTGTGCCCCAGGGAGGTCACTCCAGAACTGCTAACACAGCTGTCTGACTTCACACCCGGAGGAGCACTCTGTTGTCTCTCAAGAACGATTTCAAGTCAGGTGAGAGGCTGGCCCCTCTCCTTGTTGCCAGAACCAGCCTTTCCCTATAAACTATAACAAGCTCTGCTTTAACTGGATTGGTTGTAGGCTAACATTCTGTGTGGCCAGCCAGTTGCATCTGGAAAGCTTGCAAGGAAGGCGTGGAAGTTGTGCTGACTCTGTAGCATATTGCAATATAGGGTAGACTGCACCTGGGTGTGGATGCTCCAGCTTTAGCTATCTTGACTAATAATGGCTGTTAGAAAGAGTTAACTTCTATGAATTTGACTAAGCCTTTTTTCCAAAGCATTTAAGCTAGCGCCCTTCCGTCCTTTCTCTGTTCACTACTTACTCGAGTCTTCCTTGCTTGGAGGAAGCCGGCAGCATACTGAGGGATGAGCTCAAATTATCCATTTCAATCTCCAGCAAGGCACAGCCCCCTGCTCCTTGAGAGTTAGAACTGCAGGCAAAAAAATATTGCCTAACTATTTCGCCTCGGAGTTTGAAGGGTTCCCTCGCGCCTGCTTGAGTCCATCAAGTTAGAAATCCCAGAAGGGAATCGTTGTGGGTGATGATAGCAGGCCCCACAAGTAATTTAGCACTGGGAACATGGTATCATCCTCCCTGATCAAAATGCTCAGGGAGATCTTGAGAAGACTGTAATCAAGAATGAACAGAGCAGAGGCAATTTTGTAGGAATGAATGGGTGACTTCAACTGCATAGCTGTCAACTTACAGATTTGAAAATAAGGGATCAGCAGCCAAAATAAGGGATCAACAATTACTTTGATAAAATACATATTTTGTTGCGTGCAAATGGCTTTAGATCAGTGTTTCCCAACCTTTTTTGGGCAAAGGCACACGGAGGTAGGCTGGTGTGCCGTGGGAGGGAGGCGGGCGACCCGGGCGGCGAGAGGCGGGGCGGCGGCGGCGAGCACAAGCGGGGCGGCGAGCGAGCCCCCCCCCCACATCCCATCGCCGCTCCAGTAGGCCGGCCGAAGCGAGCGGCGATGGGATGCGGGAGGGAGCCCGCCCGCCGCCCCGCGCGCGCCCGCCGCCCCGCCCCCCGCCGCCCGAGTCGCCCGCCTCCCTCCCACG
>JAXCMG010000064.1:2149900-2231947 GCA_034642415.1 Podarcis siculus | reverse complement strand
ACTTATTCCAAGACCTCCCTTAAAGCAGTAGTGGATCACCATGAAAATCTCTGAGAATTCCAAAGAGCTCAATATGGTTTCCAGAACCCTGAGAAAGCTGCAGTTCCCAGCACCTTTAACAAACTACAGTTCCTAGGATTCTTGGTGGGGGTGCCTTAAATGTACAGTGCGGCTACCAGTGTTGCAAAGCCAAGTTCACAGTCCTAAAAAGAAAGCTGGTTTAAGCAGGAATATAGGTCCCCAATTAAGGGCTGCTTTGACCAGGAAGGTGGAGAGACAGTGTGGCTTAGTGGTTAGACTGCCAGATTAGGACCTGAGAGGCACCGGGATTCAAATCCCCCTCTCGGCTATGAAGCCACATCTAAAAGAGCATAGAAATAAACAAGACCACGAAATGATACAAGCATTCCCCCCCCCCCCCCCGCTTTGCAGCCTCCTTTGAACAGATATGAGGAGGCTTGGTGTGCCATCCTGCCCAGGGCCGGGCGATGTCTGGTTTTCAACGTCATCCGATGAGCGGGGCTTAAATTCTGCTCAGTTGGGTGGGATTCCAAGCAAACCCCTTCCTGATTCAGAAGCGGGTTTGTCTCCTAAACAGTCCCCCTTCTTCATTTTAGCAGGGGAATCCAGTCTCATTCAGGCAGGGGGCTGCCTTGAATTTCCTGCTGAAACCCCCAAGTTGTCCAACTATCTTTTAGCAGAAATCCCATCTTGATTGAGGAAGGGGGTTTGCATTAGAAGTGGGACAGGCGGGGAGCGGGAATAGTTTCTAGCAGCAGTACCTCCCCAGGTGTTTTGAGGACCTATTACTAATTGATTGATTGGTTTTCTATACAAACCTTTTGCAAATAGATCTTTAAAAAAAAGAAATACAGTATGCCACACATTTCCTGCAAATTATCCCCCATGACCATTGCAAAGCTAATAATAACAAAGTAATAGCAGCGCATTGGACCTTAACTCTGCCTAGGAAAGAAACAGGGGTGGGCTGCCTAAAATAATTGTGCCCAGAAAAGGGTGGTGGTGGACAGGAGAGGTTTAGGAGAGAAAGAGTGGCCCCTCCCTTCCCCCAGCTTAATCCGCAGCTAAATTTGATGTGAAATGTGCTTTCTTTAAAAAAAAGTCAGCCACAGGGACAGTCTAAGGAACAATATTGTTGGGGGGAGTGGGGAGATAGCTCCATTAGAGGTTCCACACTGTTAAGGAGAATTCCGGGTTGAGAGACTACTCAACAGCCCAGCTCCTCGGGGTACAGGTCCCGTCCCTGTCCCCCCGCAGGTTCATGTGGTCAGTAAAAGAAGGAAATTCCAGCCAAGCAATTTGGAGCAAAACAGCAGTCAGTAGCCTCAGAGCCTTTATTGTTGCGCAACAGGTTCAACAGCAGCTAGTGAACCCAGAGCATGGGGCAGCATTGTCTTTTAAAGCTTTCCCACCATATCCCAGAATACAGTTCACACAGCATCATCAATACACCATTGCGACATCACTAACATGTCACAAAAGGGGAGAGTTACACAAGATTTGTGGGATGTGAAACACAAGAGCAGTCAAGTACAACATTCCTAGAGTGAACATGTTTACACATGGGGAGGAATGTTTGTCCAGCCAAGCAGGTAAACTTACTGTTTCCTACTGGGCTGGGACAGACTTCCTCTGAATGAGACTAGAGGTGGGCGTGGCCTCACCTGTGCAGGTAACGACTAAAGCACAGGGCAGGCCAGCCATCTCTCTCTCTCTATGACTACTTGCATCGAAGAAGCAACATCTCCTTAGCCAAAGATGCTCTCGTGGCTTCCAGCCAAGAGAGGACAAAGGGACTGTCTTCTTATGAGATAGTTTCTAGGTATATGTTACTTTTCTCAGCTAAGTCTGTCTTCTGGGATCCAATTGTGAACAGAATGTGAGTAAACTCTTTTTATACTTTTATAGAAGACTGTGTCGGGTCTTATCGTTTACGAGGGAATAAGGGGGAAATACCAGAACAGTTATTAAAGAGGCTTTAGCGAGCCTGAGCAAACGTATCCGCTGAGTTTAAAAAGAAGAAGAAGAAGAGTTTGGATTTGATATCCCACTTTATCACTACCCGAAGGAGTCTCAAAGCGACTAACGGTCTCCTTTCCCTTCCTCCCCCACAACAAACACTGTGAAGTGAGTGAAGCTGAGAGACTTCAGAGAAGTGTGACTGGCCCAAGGTCACCCAGCAGCTGCATGTGGAGGAGTGGAGATGCGAACCCGGTTCCCCAGATTACGTGACTACCGCTCTTAACCACTACACCACACTGGCTCCTCACAGGGGAATGTCACTCTGCTAAAATTATGAATTTGTTAACACAAGTTGGAAAGGCTATAATCAGACAATATATCCTCTCCTGCATCCCTGAACATTCCCACAAGATTAGCATAGAAAGATATGTCAGGGCAACACCCAAGTATAAGATTAGCATAGGCAAACATGTCTTAAGTACCCACCACCCAAAGTACAGTAGAATAGAACACTATAACAACAAATAGAACAAAATAGTACAATAGAACTTCCTTGGCATGTCTGGAGCCGGAGGCAAGTCTGGGGATGAGATTTGGCTTCCCTTGGCTAACTATGAGCCCAGCAATTGTCACCTCTGGGCATTTTCTGGGGCAGGAGGTGTGTATATATGTCTTCAAGCTTGGGGAGGTGGCAGGGAAAAGAGTCCTTTTTTCCAAGGGCAAAATAGCATTGGAATGGAGGAACTTGGCAAAGGGGTTTATTTAATATGATTCATAAAGCTAGGTATCTTCCCTGAGCTGTCAAGTCGAAAAGGATACATTCAGGCATAATATTTGTAACATTTAATAACTTTAAAGATGTGCCCCCCCCCCCCGTCATTTCCATAACAAGAGCAAAGAGCAGAAACACGTCCAGGAAATGCTAGGCAAAATGACGTCCAGGTGAAAACCTAGATGTATTGCATGTAGGGCTATTTAAAAAAAATCAGGAAAAAATCAAAGGAAACCCAGGTACACCTGGAGGGCATCAGGTTGGGAAAGGCTGTAGTAGCACAAGCACTACTAATGATAAGTAGCTGCAGTGCCAACAGAGGGGGAAGTCATGATAATTCCAGTAGGTTCAAATCCTGGCATCTGCAGGTAGAGCTGGGAAGATACTGTTATAAGAATTCTAAGGTCCCAAATATAAAATAAACGTTCATAAATGTACAAGGCAAACACATACATGTTGTTGTTGTTTAGTCGTTTAGTCGTGTCCGACTCTTCGTGACCCCATGGACCAGAGCACGCCAGGCACTCCTGTCTTCCACTGCCTCCCGCAGTTTGGTCAAACTCATGCTGGTAGTTTCGAGAACACTGTCCAACCATCTCGTCCTCCGTCATCCCCTTCTCCTTGTGCCCTATCTTTCCCAACATCAGGGTCTTTTCCAGGGAGTCTTCTCTTCTCATGAGGTGGCCAAAGTATTGGAGCCTCAGCTTCAGGATCTGTCCTTCCAGTGAGCACTCAGGGCTGATATCCTTCAGAATGGAGAGGTTTGGACTTCTTGCAGTCCACGGGACTCTCAAGAGTCTCCTCCAGCACCAGAATTCAAAAGCATCAATTCTTTGGTGATCAGCCTTCTTTATGGTCCAGCTTTCACTTCCATACATCACTACTGGGAAAACCATAGCTTTTACTATACGGACCTTTGTTGGCAAGGTAGGTATAGCAAGAAGAGCAATCCTGAAGTCATTTTGACTCTTCCAAACCATTTTGACTCTCCCAAATTAACCTCAAATAATTCTCTGCAAGGAGGAAGGAAATGGGAAAGCCTCTCCATTGTACAGTGGTACCTCGGGTTAAGAACTTAATTCGTTCTGGAGGTCTGTTCTTAACCTGAAACTGTTCTTAACCTGAAGCACTACTTTAGCTAATGGGGCCTCCTGCTGCCACTGCGCCGCCGGAGAACGATTTCTGTTCTCATCCTGAAGCAAAGTTCTTAACCCGAGGTACTATTTCTGGGTTAGCGGAGTCTGTAACCTGAAGTGTATGTAACCTGAAGCATATGTAACCCAAGTTACCACTGTATTTTGCTTACCTGTCTTAAGGATGTATTTGTGTATGAATAGGGTGAGCCTGTGACCTGGATTCAGCAGTTAAAGTATTTACCATCACAAAAGAATGGCCAGGCTGTCCATGTAAAGCAATCAGTGACCATTGTCAGGTATCCTGGCAGACAGGATTTCTGCTGTAAACAGCCTCCTGTGATGTATTTCTGGTGTAGACCCGCCTCCTTTTGTGATGTATGTAGGATGCTTTAGGGAGTGGTCTTGAGCTACAGGGTGGGCAATTTCAAGAGTCTATATAAGGGCTTGCGCACCATTGTTCTGGGTTCCTCCTCGCTCCTGCGTGTGGTGAGTGGGGACCTGTTGCAACAGTTTAATAAAGATCAGGCTTACTAGCTGCTTTGCTTCTCACTATTCTCTGGTTGGCCTCTGTTGTTTTCTCCTACTGATAGAGAACCCACTTAAGGACTCCATATGTGTTCTTTTCCCCATAAGGGAAAAGCAGCAGTTTGTTTCTTCTAACAATGTTGTTGTTTAGTCGTGTCCGACTCTTCGTGACCCCATGGACCAGAACATGCCAGGCGCTCCTGTCTTCCACTGCCTCCCGCAGTTTGGTCAAACTCATGCTGGTAGCTTCAAGAACACTGTCCAACCATCTCGTCCTCTGTCGTCCCCTTCTCCTTGTGCCCTCCATCTCAGGGTCTTTTCCAGGGAGTCTTCTCTTCTCATGAGGTAATGGAGCCTCAGCTTCAGGATCTGTCCCTCCAGTGAGCACTCAGGGCTGATTTCCTTCAGAATGGATCGGTTTGTTCTTCTTGCAGTCCATGGGACTCTCAAGAGTCTCCTCCAGCACCATAATTCAAAAGCATCCATTCTTCGGTGATCAGCCTTCTTTATGGTCCAGCTCTCACTTCCATACATCACTACTGGGAAAACCATAGCTTTAACTATACGGACCTTTGTTGGCAAGGTGATGTCTCTGCTTAGTATCTAACAATACTCTGCCTCAAACCCTGCAGGCATGGGCCAAACCAGGATTTTTGTTGAGGGGGGCAGGGCTTTTTTTAGGGGGAGGCAGAACCAACGTGATTCGTCAGTTAAGTATTTTTATTGTTTTACTTGATCTGGGAGGGGGGGCTGCAGGACTGCTGCCAGCCAGAGGAGACATTACTGAGCCTAGATGGGCCAATGGTTTGACTCAGTATAAGTAGAAGAAGAGTTTGGATTTGATATCCCGCCTTTCACTCCCCTTCAGGAGTCTCAAAGCGGCTAACATTCTCCTTTCCCTTCCTCCCCCACAACAAATACTCTGTGAGGTGAGTGGGGCTGAGAGACTTCAGAGAAGTGTGACTGGCCCAAGGTCACCCAGCAGCTGCAGGTGGAGGAGCGGAGATGCGAACCTGGTTCACCAGATTACAAGTCCACCACTCTTAACCACTACACCACACTGGCTCTCAACGGCAGCTTCCTGTGTGGTTTATTAGTCATGGAGAGTCTCAGCTTTGGAACAGCCTTGCCACTCTTGGGGAATGATGGACTGAAGAAGCTCAAGCGGCTTGTTGTTCTAGAGCAGGGGTCAGCAAACTTTTTCAGCAGGGGGCCGGTCTACTGTCCCTCAGACCTTGTGGGGGGTTGGACTATATTTTTTGGGGGGGGGGGGAATGAACGAATTCCTATGCCCCACAAATAACCCAGAGATGCATTTTAAAGAAAAGGACACATTCTACTCATGTAAAAACACGCTGATTCCCGGACCGTCCGTGGGCCAGATTTAGAAGGTGATTGGGCCAGATTCAGCCCCCGGGCCTTAGTTTGCCTACCCATGTTCTAGAGCAGGCATCTCCAAACTCAGCCCTCCAGATGTTTTGGGACTACAACTCCCATCATCCCTAGCTAACAGGACCAGTGGTCAGGGATGATGGGAATTGTAGTCCCAAAACATCTGGGGGGCCAAGTTTGGGGGTGCCTGTTCTAGAGAGAGCCGGCCCCACTGTTAGGCAGAAGGAAGCAGGCACCTTAGGCGGCAAATGCTAAGGGGTGTTGTGTGCCATGTAACCCCTAAACTGGCCCTCAGGTGTGCTGTAGGAGCCTGTTCTTCAACGTGTCAAGGATGGACCCAGGTTCTGGGCAACCCAGAAGCTCCTCCTAGCTGACCTCCCTGTGGCTTATTTCTTGAATCATTACTACAAGAGCAAGTGTAGGGCCATAAGAACCCCCCCCCCCCCAAACAGCCTTTCTGAGAAAGGAGTGGTCCGTCAGGAGAACAAGGCTGGCATTGATGGAACAGGCTCAAATGTTTATTATTCAAAGTTGTAAAGTGATAAGCAGACTCAGGAATGTACATTGCTGTGGTTTGGTGAGGCTGGTGGGGCCATTGCAGGAAGGAGGGGGGGCAAGCCCATGTAAGGACATAGGAAGTTGCTATAACTTTCGATTTCCCAGAAATCAGGTGGTATTGTATTCTGCAAACGTATAAAAAGTGGGCGCACCCTGACTGGGGTGTGCAGATTGCGTACTTATCGCTCTGTGACTTTGTTCTGCATATGCATAAATCCTGTTGAATCCTGCAAGGTTGGTTGCCACTTCGTGTGAATCTGTGCTCCGGGGACCCAATAGCAAATATGGAAAATGTCCAACACAAGGACGTGGCTTTATTGCACGTAGCCAAAGGCCTTAGCAGCCTCTCCGTACATACGCTACATAAATAAGCTATCAAGCATTACAGTGTACGTTAACGATATTCATAAAATCGACCGTGATTAAAACCAAAGTTAAAACCTCATAATTAAACGCCCGTTATCAGGTCATAATTGCTGCGTGCATGAATCTTATTCAGCTCAATCAATAGCAGAATTTGTTTGCCCTTGTTGCTTTTAAATGAGCGCACCATTTCTGGGCTGCTGTGGCAAAAAATCCACTATAATGTAGGTAATATGAAGCTGGTTGCCCATTAGTAGCTCAGTCACAACATCTTGTATTTACAGCGGTACCTCTGGTTAAGAACTTAATTCGTTCCGGAGGTCCGTTCTTAACCTGAAACTGTTCTTAACCTGAAGCACCACTTTAGCTAACGGGGCCTCCTGCTGCTGCCGCACCGCCGGAGCACGATTTCTGTTCTCATCCTGAAGCAAAGTTCTTAATCCGAGGTACTATTTTTGGGTTAGCAGAGTCTGTAACCTGAAGCATCTGTAACCTGAAGTGTCTGTAACCTGAGGTACCAATGTATAGGGAAGTTTTTAATGTTTTATTATGTTTTTATATATGTTGGAGGCTGCCCAGAGTGGCTGTGGCAACCCGGACAGATGGTTGGGGTAATAATAATAATAATAATAATAATAATAATAACAACAACAGAATAAAGATAAAGGTACCCCTGACTGTTAGGTCCAGTTACGGACGACTCTGGGGTTTCACGCTCATCTCGCTCTATAGGCCGAGGGAGCTGACGTTTGCCCACAGACAGCTTCCGGGTCATGTGGCCAGCATGACTAAGCTGCTTCTGGTGAACCAGAGCAGCGCACGGAAACGCCGTTTACCTTCCCGCTGGAGCGGTACCTATTCATCTCCTTGCACTTTGATTTGCTTTCAAACTGCTAGATTGGCAGGAGTTGGGACCGAGCAACGGGAGCTCACCCCGTGGTGGGGATTTGAACTGCTGACCTTCTGATCAGCAAGCCCTAGGCTCTGTGGTTTAGACCACAGCACCACCCACGTCCCAATAATAGAATAGGACTTCTCTATTTTCACCAGAGAAATGTTGGAGGGTATATAGGTAAAGGGATGCCTGAACGTTAGGTCTAGTCGTGGATGACTCTGGGGTTGTGGTGCTCATCTCGCTTTATTGGCCGAGGGAGCTGGAGTACAGCTTCCGGGTCATGTGGCCAGCATGAGTAAGCTGCTTTTGGCGAACCAGAACAGCGCACAGAAACGCCGTTTACCTTCCCACCGGAGCAGTACCTATTTATCTACTTGCACTTTGCTTTTGAACTGCTAGGTTGGCAGGAGCTGGGACCGAGCAACGGGAGCTCACCTCGTCGCGGGGATCCAAACCGCCGACCTTCTGATCGGCAAGTCCTAGGCTCTGTGGTTTAGACCACAGCGCCACCCATGTGCTATGCAAAGAAGTGCTTCCTTTTGACCCTCTTCCAACCTCCAGTCTGGCATTATCAGCACTTCTCTGTTCTGGAAGCGAGCTGCTGGCTGTGGAAGCCTGGCAGTGGGACGTGTGTTTCGTGCCCACCTCCCACAGCCCCTGATGCTATCTGATGAGCCCCATAACCTCCCTGGCCTCTGGCAAAACAGCTGCTGCATGGCAAAGGCAGGCATCTTCCCCCGATTCCTGTCCAGGTATTGGCACGTCTTCCTGTGCTCAGCCACAATAAAGCATCTCCGACGGCTCTGAATGGTTGCCGAGCGGCAAGGAACAAAGCACTGGATCCTAGCATTCTCCAGGACCCCACCTGGTACCTGTCACAGCCCTGCAGGCAGGCACAGCTGCAAGGCAGTAAAGGTTGCAGACATGCCACTGGCAGCATCTCTACCCAATGAGGTGCAGGCAAGTTACCACGGAATCCAGGTGGTGAGTGGGGGTGAAGGATAAAGATGAGCAGGCTGGCATGCAAGAACAAAGGACCAGCCCTGCTGGGTAGATGGGCCCATATAGACCGTTTACAGCAGCAGCTTCCAGATGCTGTTGGAAAACTAATGAGCATAGTACGGAGGCAGCAACCCCTCTCTGTTGCACAGACCTCTCCTCCTGCTACTGGATGCATTGAATCCCTTTTCAAAACCCTCCAGCACACTCTGTGGCAGAGAAGTCCATAAGTTAATTGCACCTCGTCATAAACAGGCACTTTCTTTCATTTTCCTGCAGTTCTCATGTGCTGCCGGGCAGGAATTCACAAATGAAGCTTTCCCAGAGTGGGGAGGGGGAACTCTTCCTGTTGAATTACTGCCTGATCCTTTTAGGTACTGCACAAGAAAGTGAGAAAGGTTCTCCCTCTCTCGCTTCTACCTTCGCCCCTTTATCACTGAGCAATTAGGGTTCTCATATTTCTGACACCCGCAAAGTTGTTGAGCTTTTTTGGGGGAACAAACTCCGCACCCCAATGCCATTTTTGCACCCAAAATCGAGGGCATTCAGAGGGTAGATGCTCTAACACTGAAATTTGCAGGCAAATATTTTCCAACCGGGATGTGGGTGGCACTGTGGGTTAAACCACAGAGCCTAGAACTTGCTGATCAGAAGGTCGGCAGTTCGAATCTCCGCAACGGGGTGAGCTCCCGTTGCTCGGTCCCTGCTCCTGCCAACCTAACAGTTCGAAAGCACGTCAAAGTGCAAGTAGATAAATAGGTACCGCTCTGGCGGGAAGGTAAATGGCGTCTCCGTGCACTGCTCTGGTTTGCCAGAAGCGGCTTAGTCATGCTGGCCACATGACCCGGAAGCTGTACGCCGGCTCCCTCGGCCAGTAAAGCGAGATGAGCGCGCAACCCCAGAGTCGTCCGCGACTGGACCTGATGGTCAGGGGTCCCTTTACCTTTACCTTTACCTATTTTCCAACCAGGGGAAGCAGTGATCAGGAAGCTGCCCCTGTTGAATTTCTGCCTGTTGTACAGGAGCCCTGCTGCCGGGGTGAGCTGGTAATCCATGAAAACTGACCTGCCTCTTTCCTTTCTTCCTCTTTTCAGGAGTAGAGAAAGCTACACTTGAAAGCCTGACATTATATTTTTTTTGCTTGCCCTCTGCTGATAGAAACTAGTATTCCACTTATCTCTGGATAGCCTGTTAACACCTTATGGAACCCTTACGGCTCTGATCTGATGTGCTTTTGGGACTAAGTCTGAAAGGAGGAAAGAAACTGGACAATACAGGGAGTCCCAGGAAGCATTTATATCAAAGGGCTGGGGATTTCAGCAGGAAAAGGGGATCTGTTCCATATGATAAATTAAGGCTGCCCAGTACTGTACCTGTTTTGGGATATTAGGCTGCCATCTCCTGGTGAAAGGCAGAGTAGCAACCAGCTTGTAAAAAGAAGGGCAACTCTGTGTGTTTAGTTTGTTAACAGGATACAGCTGTGGACCACACAGTGATGGCTGGTGCTGTAACCCTATGCAAACCTCCTTGGAAAATGGGTCTCCGTGAATTAAGTTGGCCTTACTGCAGGAGTTCGCAAATTCAGTCCCTGGAATCTCCAGGTATGACTGGGGATGCTCCCCATTTGAAACTCTGGTCCGAGACACATTTCTCTATTCCTGTAAGGATTCACCTTTGGAGAGGCAGAAACACATGGGAGCAGTAGAGTACCACTAGCTGGGAATCAAAATTGGGGGGGAGGAAGAGTTTTGCTTTGCTCTGGTCCTAATTTTGGGTTTCCCATAGAAACATTTGATTGGCCACTGTGAGAACAGGATGCTGGACTAGATGGACCCCCCATAGGTTAAAGGTAAAGGACCCCTGGACAGTTAAGTTCAGTCAAAGGTGACTATGGGGTTACGGCACTCATCTCACTTTCAGGCCGAGGGAGCCGGCATTTGTCCACAGACAGCTTTCTGGGTCATGTGGCCAGCATGACTAAACCGTTTTTGGTGCAACGGGGCAACAGGGCAACGTGAGCGCACAGAAACACCGCTTATCTTCCTGCCACAGTGACACCTATTTATCTACTTGCACTAGTGTGCTTTCAGACTGCTAGGTTGGCAGGAGCCGGGACAGAACAACAGGAACTCACCCCGTCGTGGGGATTCAAACCGCCGACCTTCTGATCGGCGAGCCCAAGAGGCTTGGTGGTTTAGACCACAGCACTACCCGCAGCCCTTGGACTGATCCCACAGAGCTGTTCTTATGGCACCTGTCAAGGATCTCCCCTGTGGGTTGTTGTAACCTGGTGTGGCATATAACAAAGTTTTATTCAGCGTTTACCCACTGTCCCTCAAAGTAACTGCTTCCCTTATTTAACCGCATATATCATGAAGTTTTTGCTCCTAATGTGCAGCTGAAGTCTGCCCTCCTATCACTTAAAGACCATTGATGGTGCTTAATTTGATGGGGGCTTAATTTGCAAATGGGCTTTTAAAATAGCACATGGCTATTGGCAATGGTATGTGCATGTTTTGACATTGGATTAAATCAGGGGAGGACAGGCTGGCGTTTTGATGCCAGCAGCATTGTGTGGACACTGTTTCTTTTCAATAATAATAATAATAATAATAATAATAATAATTGCATAAGGAATATCTATCCCACAACAGACACCCATCTGGAAGCACCCAAGATTTAATCCTGTTCTGTGGGGCAAAGAAGAGTTTTCCTTCTTATGTGTGACCACCCTATGACTATTTCATTACAGAATTGTAGAGTTGGAAAGGGACACCCAGGGACACCTAGTCCAACCCCCTGCAATGCAGGAATCTCAGCTAATAATAATATTAATAATTTATTATTTATACCCCACCCATCTGGCTGGGTTTCCCCAGCCATTCTGGGCAGCTTCCACCAAATATTAAAAACAATACAGCATCAGGCATTAAAAACTTCCCTAAATAGGGCCGCCTTCAGTTGTCTTTTAAAAGCAAAATAGTTGTTTATTGCCTTGAACTCTGCTGGGAGGGTGGGTGCCACCACTGAGAAGACCCTCTGCCTGGTTCCCTGTAACCTCACTTCTTGCAGCGAGGGAACTTCCAGACGGCCCTCGGTGCTGGACCTCAGTGTCCGGGCTGGATGATGGGGGTGGAGACGCTCCTTCAGGTATACAGGACCGAGGCCGTTTAGGGCTTTAAAGGTCAGCACCAACACTTTGAATTGTGCTTGGAAACATACTGGGAGCCAATGAAGATCTTTCAAGACCTATATGGTCTTGGCGGCCGCTCCCAGTTGCCAGTCTAGCTGCCGCATTCTGGATTAATTGCTAAGGCATCCATGGACAGATGGCCATCCAACCTCTCTTAAATACATCCAAGGAAGGAGAGTCCACAGCCCCCCCGAGGGAGACTGTTCCACTGTCAAACAGCTCATACTGTCAGAAGGTTTTTCTGTATGTTTAGTCTGAATCTCCTTCCTTGTAACTTGAAGCCATTGATTCAAGTCTCAGCCGCCAGAGCAGAAGAAAACAAGCTTGTTCCCTTTTCCATGCAACGGTCCTTGAGATATTTGAAGATGGCTATCGTATCTCCTCTCAGTCTCCTCTTTTCCGGGCTAATTTTATGGCAGCCATACTGCTGTAGCAACATGCCCATCACTTGAGTCCAGCTGAAACTATGCACTGGGTCCTGAATCCCCCAGGCGGGTAGATAATGCCTTGCACATATTTTGTGGCCGGGGGAACCGATTTAGACCCTTGACAACCAAGACACTCTAGCCCAGTGATTCCCAAAAGGTAGGCCACCAGAGTCAAGTTAATTGCATGATTAAATAATAATAATTTATTATTTATACCCCGCCCATCTGGCTGGGCTTCCCTGGCCACTCTGGGCGGCTTCCAACAAAATATTAAAACACAGTAGTCCGCCAAACATTAAAAGCCTCCCTAGACAGGGCTGCCTTCAGATGTCTTCTAAAAGTCTGGTAGTTATTTTTCTCTTTGACATCTGGTGGGAGGGCGTTTCACAGGGAGGGTGCCACTACCAAGAAGGCCCTCTGTCTAGTTCCCTGTAACTTGGCTTTTCGCAGTGAGGGAACATCCAGAAGGCCCTCGGCGCTGGACCTCAGTGCCCCAAACTACCCATCTACAGAAGAGCCTCCCTGCTGCATCTCTGCACGAGTCTGTTATCTAAAGGGGAGTCATTCTGCTGTATCTGAAGTGATTGAATCAGCCACACGCTCCTCCAATCAGCAGAATGACCTGCCCTTGGAGGAGGTATGGATGGAAGTGACTCAAGCAGAAAATGCAGAGTGCTCATTTGAAGGTAGGGGGCAGTTCTGTTTTTTTTGTCACATGCTAAAAACAAGCTTTTAGTGCTACAAGAATGAAGTGTACCTCCAATTTTAATTTATATAATATGTGGGCCTTCATAACCAGAAGTCTGGAGGAGTTTGCCTAGTCACTACTCCCCATATCAGTGCTCAACCTGGCTGATTCCCGTTCTCAAATGAGTAACATGTGCATGTCTTGATCACACAGACACTTCCTATGCCGGTGTCATTGGTGTAAAAAGATACCAGGTGCTTCCAGACTGTTGCTCTTTTCATGTGAGATTTAATCACACACTGGTATATTCAGGTTGTGTCATTATAGGTGATTGGGAGCTCTGGCACAGCCAACTCGTTCATCCAAAAGATCAGGCCTCTTGCAATAGGGAAACTGATGGGACCATGCACTGGAAAACATAAACACTTGCTTTGATGCAACAGTTATGTAGCCTCACAGCAAACAAATCAGAATGAAGTCTCCTTAAATGTCTGAGGGACAGTACTGACTGGCCCCCTGCTGAAAAGGTTTGCTGAGCTCACATGTCTATATGAATTTCTGAAGTTTTCCCAGTGAGCCAGTACATAGATACATTTATCAGTGAATTGTTTTAGTTACAGGTAGGTAGCCGTGTTGGTCTGCCGTAGTCGAAACAAAACAAAATAAATAAAATAAAATAAAATAAAAAATTCCTTCCAGTAGCACCTTAGAGACCAACTAAGTTAGTTATTGGTTAGTTATTGGTATGAGCTTTTGTGTGCATGCACACAAAAAAACCTATCTGAAGAAGTGTCCATGCACACGAAAGCTCATACCAATAACTAACTTAGTTGGTCTCTAAGGTGCTACCGGAAGGATTTATTTATTTATTTATTTATTTATTTATCTATCAGTGAATTGTTACACTTGGTATTGTAATAAACAAAAATCTGCCCTTATTACCTTATGGGGAACACAAGAGCCCTTATAGAGTCCTTTGTAGGTTCTCCATCCGTCAGAGAAAATAACAGAAGCCAACCAGAGAATATTGAGAAGCAAAGCAGCTCGTAAGCCTGATCTTTATTGAACTGTTGCAACAGGGTGCTCCCCTCACACGCAGGAAAGGAGGAGGACCCCGAACAAAGGTGTGCCCGCCCTTATATAGACATTTTAAATTGCCTGCCCTGGAGTCCAAGACCACCCCCAGAAACATCATGCATACATCACAGAAGGGGTGTAGCTCAAGACCACCCCCCAGATACATCAGACCTACATCACAGAAAGGGCAGTCTACAGCAGAAATCTGTGTTGTTTACCTCCTGTCTGGCAGACCTGTTAATGGTCACTTGATTGGATACCCTGGGGAGCCTGGCCAGTTTTTTGTAATAACAAATACTTAGTTCCTGAGCCAGGTCACAGGCTCACCCTATTCATACACAGACATACCCTTAAGACAAGATTTGTGAACAAAAAGTCAATGGGGAGGCTTTTCCATTCTCCTTCGACCTTGCAGAGAAATATTTGAGGTCAATTGGGAGGGACAAAATGGTTTCAGGACTTTTTCTGTGGGGTTTCAGACATGTGGTGTATATATGCAGTTATGAACATTATATATATACATATAATCATCTTGCCAACAAAGGTCCGTATAGTTAAAGCCATGGTTTTCCCAGTAGTGATGTATGGAAGTGAGAGCTGGACCATAAAGAAGGCTGATCGCCGAAGAATTGATGCTTTTGAATTATGGTGCTGGAAGAGACTCTTGAGAGTCCCATGGACTGCAAGAAGATCAAACCTATCCATTCTGAAGGAAATCAGCCCTGAGTGCTCACTGGAAGGACAGATCCTGAAGCTGAGGCTCCAGTACTTTAGCCACCTCATGAGAAGAGAAGACTCCCTGGAAAAGACCCTGACGTTGGGAAAGATGGAGGGCACAAGGAGAAGGGGACGACAGAGGATGAGATGGTTGGACAGTGTTCTCAAAGCTACCAGCATGAGTTTGACCAAACTGCGGGAGGCAGTGGAAGACAGGAGTGCCTGGCGTGCTCTGGTCCATGGGGTCATGAAGAGTCGGACACAACTGAACGACTAAACAACAACATATATATATATGACCTTAATTTTTTTATTTCAGTATTGCGCAGCTGAGGCCCTTTGAACAGATAGGAAGAAACTGTGATGAAGTGTTTTGTGGGGACAAATCACAAAAGTCACAAAAGTGATGGTGCTGATTTTGGTGGTGGGCTGCATGTGCATGATATCTGCTGGAGGGGCAACACCCCCCCCCCCAACCTATACATAAATTCCTGCAACAGCAGATATGGCTGGAAGAAACTCCTTCCTGAAACCTGGAGATGCCAGGAATTGAACCTTGTTCATGCTCTGTCATTGAGCCACAGCCCTTACTGTTAATGTGCATGCATTCATATGGATATGCATGCCAGAAAGAGACATCTGCTATCCGGTCAGGCATATGCTAACTTCTACAGACCACTGGGGAGAAAAATGCTGAGGAATGACAACTTTCGGAGTTCACTCTGTTGTAAACAAAAATTGCCCTTTTTCCTTATGGGGTATCCAAGAGCCCATATAGAGTCCTTGGTACCTATTGGTAGGAGAGAATAACAGAGGCCAACCAGAGAATATTGAGAAGCAAAGCAGCTAGTAAGCTTGATCTTTATTGATCTGTTGCAACAGGATGCTCCCTTCACACACAGGAAAGGAGGAGGAACCCAGAACAATGGCGCGCAAGGCCTTATAAAGACTTTTGAAATTGCCACCTTGTAGATCACCCCCAGAAACATCATACATACATCACAGAAAAGGTGGTCTAAAACAGAAATTTGAATGTTGTTTTTCTCCTGTAGTTGTTTATATCCTGTCTGGCAGGTTACTTGATTGGATTGCAGGGGAGCCTGGCCATTCATTTGTAGTGATGAATACTTAGTTCCTGGGCCAGGTCACAGGCTCACACCCTATTCATATCTTAAATGTGCACTTTAGACAGGATTTGTGAGGAAAGAGACAATGGGGAGGTTTCCCACTTTGACCTTGCAGAGAAAACATTTGCTCTGTTTAGGAGTCAAAATGGTTCCAGGTCGGTCTTCCTGTGCTGATCTATGTACGTGCTTGGTTGGTACGCTTATGAACATTACCATATATCTAAGACATCAAAATTCCTATCACAACTCTAACAACATTTTAACAAGACATAGCCAAGGGACGAAAAGAAATGGTGTGTGTGCAGTGATTTACTGGAGATTTAAGACCTGCAATTAGGGAACAAACCTAGTAAATATAAGGACTGTTGGAGCATCTGTTTAAAAAAAAAAGCGCAGGAACTTACATTGCTCCATTAGAAAAAAATGACAGTTAGTCAATACTTTTATTAGTACCAATCCAAAGGTCACAGAATAGAGAAAGAGGAGAGATGGAATCTCAAAGGTACATAAAAACAAGCATTTAGAGTGCTGTCCTATAACCAGATACTTTGGAGTAAGCTCCAGTTAATCTCAATGGGCAGGTATAGGATTGCACCGTTAATGGACCAGATAATCTTCCAAAGTTAGGCACTTACAGTGCAACCCTACTAAGGCTTGTATATTCACAGATGTTCGTCCCACTGAGTTCAATGGGACTTACTCTCTAGTAAGTGTGCTTAGGACTGCAAACTTGGATTGTGCCCTATGCCACGCTCTGATTCATTTCGTAACAGAAGACGTTGTAATAAGACATTCCCTAGCTAAGTGCCCTTAAAGAAGAGTGTCTTCAAAAAGTGTTGGTACATTAAAATATTATTTTTACACATTTCTGGGGTTTCAACTCTTGTCCCCCCTCCACTCCTTACAAAACAGTGAGCAATATTTTGAGTTCTCCAGAACTCTTCTTCAGGCTAGATATTAAACAAATGTGTTATGAGGTGGGGGGAAGACACAAACAATGTTGTAGCCGCAAAAGTTGATTCAAGACAAGCTCTTTAAAGAGCAGTCATCCTGATTCGTTTGCACAAAGTTTGCAAGAAGATTAAACAACAGGGGTGGGATGAGGGGGGGAACTGTGACCTCCAGTTGTTATTGGACTCCAACTCCCATCAGCCCCAGCCAGCATGACCAGTGGTTAGAGATGACGGGAGGTGTAGTTCAACCACACCAGGACAGCTAACCTGTTCTCCATCCCATTTTACAACTTTCCGACTGCATATTGATGGTTTGTTTGCAGGGAGATCCTATGAGTGGACTTCCAGTGCATTTTCTTACCACTTTCCTTATCACACAGTTCTCTGTTAGGGGTGTTGCTGCACAAATGTATCAAATCCACTTTAATTACGCGAGTTGAATTTGCCCGTAATCAACTGTATAGTCCCAGCAGCAAAATAGTCTGCTGATACCTTCCTCTTCTGAGTACAGTGGTACCTCGGGTTACAGACGCTTCAGGTTACAGACTCCACTAACCCAGAAATAGTACCTCAGGTTAAGAACTTTGCTTCAGGATGAGAACAGAAACTGCGCACCGGCAGGCCCCATTAGCTAAAGTGGTGCTTCAGGTTAAGCACAGTTTCAGGTTAAGAACAGACCTCCAGAACTAATTAAGTTCTTAACCCGAGGTGCCACTGTAAATGATACCATTGTAATTTCATAAGGAAAGGACAAGAACTCAGAGAATGGGTACATTAGATATACAGTGGTACCTCAGGTTACATATGCTTCAGGTTACATATGCTTCAGGTTACAGACTCCGCTAACCCAGAAATAGTGCTTCAGGTTAAGAACTTTGCTGCAGGATGAGAACAGAAATCATGCTCCGGTGGCGCGGCAGCAGCGGGAGGCCCCATTAGCTAAAGTGGTGCTTCAGGTTAAGAACAGTTTCAGCTTAAGAACAGACCTCCAGAACGAATTAAGTTCTTAACCCAAGTTACCACTGTAGTACTGGGGTCACCAGTGTGGCACCATGGTGCCCTCAGTTCCCTCATATTTTAAAATATTTTAAACACTTTTTTCTGGTTGGAATGTTTGTCTGTTTGTGGTGGGAGGGTCTGTGTTTTATTTTTATTTGGGGGGGGGGTGAAAGTGCTTTGCACCCTTCTGTGAAATGGGTATTTTTTGGTACACACAACAATTTCCAAATATGCATCCTGGCCTGTGCTGGCAGTAACCAACATGCTAGCTGGGAGATCCTTTCTCTTCCCAACCTACCCATCTGCATCACCCAAAAATATTGCTCATATTGAGTTCTGGGGGAATGCCATTGTCTCCTTATCAGAAGTGGTGTTAAGAGGAAATACATTTGGATCCTCTGCTGCAACAACTGTCCAGTTAGTGCATTGAAGAAAAATCCTCTGTAAAAGCTGTTGCTATTTAGGAATTGAGAAAGATTATGAAAACCCAGGTAACTACAGGTATCCAATAAGCTGAGCACGGCAGGCGTCTGGGGATATTTAAGAAGGCAGGGGACAGACTTTTCCTTCAATCTGTCCTGTAGTTTGTAGAACAAAGCAAAATATGCTTTCTCAGTCACTGGGATGCTAAGGTTCACTCATCTTCTCCCTCCAGTTTGTAAAAAAAACCCAAAAACACCAACTTGTTTCTACTGTTACAGTTCTGTGCACATTTAGTTGGGAGTTAACCCCACAGTAAAGGTAAAGGTAAAGGGACCCCTGGCCATTAGGTCCAGTCGTGACCGACTCTGGGGTTGTGGCGCTCATCTCGCTTTATTGGCCGAGGGAGCCGGCGTACAGCTTCCAGGTCATGTGGCCAGCATGACTAAGCTGCTTCTGGCGAACCAGAGCAGCACACGGAAATGCCGTTTACCTTCCCACCGGAGCGGTACCTATTTATCTACTTGCACTTTGACGTGCTTTCGAACTGCTAGGTTGGCAGGAGCAGGGACCAAACAACGGGAGCTCACCCCATCACGGGGATTCGAACCACCAACCTTCTGATCGGCAAGTCCTAGGCTCTGTGGTTTAGACCACAGCGCCACCCGTGTCCCCAGAACCCCACAGAACAAAATGCAATTTACTTCCTGTTCAACATGCCGGATTTTGAGAGAGAGAGAGAGAGAGAGAGAGAGAGAGAGAGAGAGAGAGAGAGAGAGAGAACACACTGCTTTTCAGGATGGACAAAGAATACATGTTTCAACCTCAAGGAACGGTGAACGTGCTACAGTATATGGTGAACATGCCAAAAGATGACCTGTAGTTATATCAGTGAACAGAAGGTGGCACTGCTGCTCCACCGATGTGGAGCAACATGCTCCGGTTGCGATGCTTCAGAGCATTCTGGGTGGGTGAGGGGGAAAGGGATGTGGGTGTCACAGAGGCCTTGAGATTGCTCCTTACATGCTGACTATGATGGAGCAAGGGGAGGCACCCTGTGAAGTGCCAGGTTTGTGGTTTTGGAATACCAAGACTGAGCCCTTGAATAAGTGCAATAAAGCATGCATCTGAGAGCGTGCAGAGTGCACCCACCCCACTGCTTAGCCAGTTCTCTCTTACATCGAGGACATGGAAGGAGTATAGGGCTAAGCATTCCCATCCATCCCCTCCTTCTACTCCTCTGGCAAAGCTCCTGTGCCTTTTAATAAGCAGAAATTCATCTTGGTGTGATGACTGGAAAAGCTCTACTTGCTACTCTTCCCACCTGTTAAGCGGCTTTTATAAAGGCGGTGGAGGGCAGTGGCGGGGGGAGTTGGTGAAGCTTAAGCAGGCTTGAATCTCAGCACCTAACAAGACGGTGGGAGTGGTTTAGAATAGAGAAACTAGGAACCAAACAGAGTCATAGAATCATGGAACTGTAGAGTTGGAAGATGGGGTTGCCAGCTTTTCAACTGAACTCTGCCGCTCTGCTTTTAACAGTGGCTTAATGTGCAGGAGGGACGCGTGTGGCGCTGTGGGTTAAACAACAGAGCATAGGGCTTGCTGATCAGAAGGTCGGTGGTTCGAATCCCCGTGACGGGGTGAGCTCCCGTTGCTCGGTCCCTGCTCCTGCAGTTCGAAAGCATGTCAAATTGCAAGTAGATAAATAGGTCCCGCTCCGGCGGGAAGGTAAACGGCATTTCTGTGCGCTGCTCTGGTTCGCCAGAAGTGGCTTAGTCATGCTGGCCACATGACCCGGAAGCTGTACGCCGGCTCCCTTGACCAATAAAGCGAGATGAGTGCCGCAACCCCAGAGTCAGCCACGACTGGACCTAATGGTCAGGGGTCCCTTTACCTTTTACCTTTAATGTGCAGGAATCCGCACATTAATGTGCAGGGATTGGCAGATGAAGAAGCTTTTCATGGCAAGAATTCCTTCAGATCAAGCTGCTTGTTACAAGTCCAGCTAAAGAGTAGAGCTGAATATTGAGAAAACCTCCCCCCCCCCCCCCCCGATTAGCCAACTTTTCATTTTTTAACAACACCCGGCTTCTGTGCAGGCATAAGTAGACGACAATGCTTATTTGCATGCTGCAAAAAGCAATGCCCTATTGATTTCTGGAGATCAAGCTTAAACAACAGCCGGTCATGTGGTATATTAAAGATTAACAGATTTTATTTATGGCATAAGCCTTTGCAGACAAGAGCCTGTGTTATTGGAAGCATGAGATGTTAGCTTTAGCTGGTGGCTAAATATTATATCCATGGATGCAAAAAAGAAGTATCATGTTCCAGCCAGGCTTGTTTCCCCCCTGGTCATTTGGAAACTCTACTATAGTTGTGCTAACCTGGCACCCTCTGGAGCAGCTGTTCTCAACCTGTGGGTCCCCAGATGTTGTTGGACTACAACTCCCATCATCCCTGAGGTCTGGCCTTGCTAGCTAGGGGTGATGGGAGTTGTAGTTCAACAACATCTGGGGACCCACAGGTTGAGAAAGGCTGCAAGGTTTTGGACTACAGCTCTCATCATCCCTGACTGTGGGGCTGATGAGAATTGTAGTCCAGCAACAGCCCAACATCTGAACATCCCCACATCAAAAAAATGAAGATCATGGCCACTGGTCCCATCACCTCCTGGCAAACAGAAGGGGAAGAAATGGAGGCAGTGAGAGATTTTACTTTCTTGGGCTCCATGATCACTGCAGATGGTGACAGCAGCCACGAAATTAAAAGATGCCTGCTTCTTGGGAGAAAAGCGATGTCAAATCTTAAAAAGCAGAGACATCACCTTGTCAACAAAGTATAGTTCAAGCTATGGTTTTCCCAGTAGTGATGTATGGAAGTGAGAGCTGGGCCATAAAGAAGGCTGATCGCTGAAGAATTGATGCTTTTGAATTGTGGAGCTGGAGGAGACTCTTGAGAGTCCCATGGACTGCAAGAAGATCAAACCTCTCCATTCTGAAGGAAATCAGCCCTGAGTGCTCACTGGAACGACAGATCCTGAAGCTGAGGCTCCAATACTTTGGCCACCTCATGAGAAGAGAAGACTCCCTGGAAAAGACCCTGATGTTGGGAAAGATGGAGGGCACAAGGAGAAGGTGACAACAGAGGACGAGATGGTTGGATAGTGTTCTCGAAGCTACCAGCATGAGTTTGACCAAACTGTGGGAGGCAGTGGAAGACAGGAGTGCCTGGCATGTTCTGGACTGAACAACAACAACATCCCAAGAGCACCAAGTTGGGGAAGAGTACTTGGAAGAGCAAACTTCCCCACCTCCCATCATCAAGTGTAGAGATGGTCAATGATTCTAAGTGGCAACTATACTAGGATGCTATTTTTATGCAAATGAGTGAATGCTTTTATGTGTATAAAAGCATAGCATAGGAGCACAACACATCCTTATATTTGGAATTAATTAAGCCAGAACAATTTCCACTTTAGCCTTCCGGCCACAAAAACAAATTAAAATCTGTTTTCAGCCATAAAGGACTGGAGAAATTCCAAGTAGCTTGGATTGTGTGGTGTATTGGCCCTCCTGGCTTGCCGTATCAGAACGTTAGGTCTTGGGTACTGTGCTTTCAGTTTTGCCTTGCAAGCTGCAGTCTGAAGTGGTCTTTTACTCCATAACCCTCTTATGTATTAAAGTTATTTGTGATTGCCCACCCTATTCTGTGGGCTTTGCTGCAGGATGCAGTTTATTGAGTACATGATGTGGACGTGGGTGGCGCTGTCGGTTAAACCACAGAGCCTAGGACTTGCCAATCAGAAGGTCGGTGGTTTGAATCCCTGCGACGGGGTGAGCTCCCATTGCTCGGTCCCTGCTCCTGCCAATCTAGCAGTTCGAAAGCATGTTAAAGTGCAAGTAGATAAATAGGTACCACTCCGGCGGGAAGGTAAACGGTGTTTCCGTGCGCTGCTCTGGTTCGCCAGAAGCGGCTTAGTCATGCTGGCCACATGACCCGGAAGCTGGACGCCGGCTCCCTCAGTCGATAAAGCGAGATGAGCACCGCAACCCCAGAGTAGGTCACGACTGGACCTAATGGTCAGGGGTCCCTTTACCCCTTTACCTTTACCTTACATGATGTGGACAGCTGTGTGACTGGCAGATATTCAGCAGATAAAGCTCACCCCCCCACACACACACATTACCTCTCCGTGCTGCAAAAAGCTTCACTAATTTGTACAGGCAGCACAATCAATAGGCACCATGCCTTAATGTGTTCAGTACAGAAAGAAGAGTCTCTGCCCTCAAGGAGCTTACAGTACCAATGTTGGCAGTGGGTGAGACTCGAAAGGGAAAGATAGGGCTAGCAATGAATGAAAGTGAGCAGGTGCCATTATATGATGCACTGAAACTTGGCTGCAGCTGGAGATGAGGATTAGGGCTAAAATCAAAGGTTCCATGGAAAAGATGAAATGTGAGGAGGGATCTGAGGCAGGAAGAGATGCAGCTGCTTAACAAAGCATGCAGACTTCCTCAGATTTCTTTGTCTTTTTTCAACCATTAGAATCTAATGGTCTTTTCTTTGTAACCATTAGAATCCAATCTACTCACTTAACTAGTTGCTGAAATGCTGGGTAATAATAGAGCTTTAAAAGCGCTAGATGGGCACAAGGGGGTGGAGAAATGGGAGGATTAGAAAAGAGCTAATGAAGAAAGGATCTTGGCGATTTTTCAGTGAAACTTGCCTCCTCCTCGGAACCCTAACACAGGATAAGCAATTCAGGGTTGGGGTTATCTTGATTGATGGCAGCCATTCTAATTAGTTGAGTTTCATTTTTAAAAATTCCTTGCCAGCCCCAAAGGGAATGATAGAATTTTCTGGAAACCTATTGCAAGGTTTTTTGGTGTGGGTCAGAGTCAGGGTCAAAGGTTTACAGGTGTGGTCCCCCTTTCCTTCCTTTAGCTGCACAAAGGGTGTGTGTGTTGGGGCTGTTCTCTCAAGAACTGGAAGCAAGGGGTTTCTACATTAAAAACTTGTGTTCCAGCACACTTTGTATTACAAACCACACACACACACAAGATGGGCTTGCTGGTTTTACATTAGGACTGCAATATTAAAGTCAATTTCTAAACCACAGAGCCTAGGGCTTGCCGATCAGAAGGTCGGCGGTTCGAATCCCCGCTATGGGGTAAGCTCCCATTGCTCGGTCCCTGCTCCTGCCAACCTAGCAGTTCAAAAGCACGTCAAAGTGCAAGTAGATAAATAGGTACTGCTCCAGCGGGAAGGTAAACGGCATTTCCATGCGCTGCTCTGGTTCGCCAGTCATGCTGGCCACATGACCCGGAAGCTGTACGCCGGCTCCCTCAGCCAATAAAGCGAGATGAGCGCCGCAACCCGAGTAATCCGTGACTGGACCTAACGGTCAGGGGTCCCTTTACCTTTTTACTAGTGAGTGAGCCCTACTGACCACATGGATAGAACGGGGCTGCAGCTAAGTGCCCCATTTTCCCTGGGGTCAGGCAGCATTTCCCTTATGGAGGGGTAGGGAACCTTCCCCCCACCCCAACCCAGTAACATTCCATATGGATAATCTTCTGGAAGCTGCTTTCTAGTGGTGGGTGAGCTCAGAGCTGAAAGTAGGAAGGTGATTTGTTTTGGGGGGGACAGAAATAAGTTCCCTCCATCTAGTCCACTGATACTCAAACTCCAGTTAGACACACACACACCCCGTGTGTTTTAAGTGTGCTTTGGACAATTAAGCCACCCCATTAGATGCACAACTATCCCATGATCTATTTCTCCTTCCATCGCCCCAGCCTCCTGCAACCCTGCCAATGACATCACAATGACAATGACATCACGGTTGGAGGCGGTTGGAGGATGGCTGGTGGCTAACAGATTGAGGTTGAATCCTGACAAGACAGAAGTACTATTCTTGGGGGACAGGGAGCGGGCGGGTGTGGGGGATTCCCTGGTTCTGAATGGGATAACTGTGCCCCTGAAGGACCAGGTGCGCAGCCTGGGAGTCATTCTGGACTCACAGCTGTCCATGGAGGCACAGGTCAAATCCGTGTCCAGGACAGCTGTGTACCAGCTCCATCTGGTACGCAGGCTGAGACCCTACCTGCCCACAGACTGTCTTGCCAGAGTGGTGCATGCTCTGGTTATCTCTTGCTTGGACTACTGCAATGCGCTCTAAACTGTTTAGGGAAGCTTTTAATGTTTAATAGGTTATTGTATTTTAGTGTTTGGTTGGAAGCTGCCCAGAGTGGCTGGAGAAACCCAGCTAGATGGGCGGGGTATAAATAAATTATTATTATTATTATTATTATTATTATTATTATTATTATTATTATTACAGTGAGGGAAGTAGCTAAGGATCCATTGGGTTGCCTTGACAGCCCCAACACTGCATTGCAAGGATGCAAAGGAATCCCTGTTGGTTGCCCTGTTTATTTCAGTTCAGGCAAAGGGGTGCACTGGGGCAGGCTAGTGCGTAGATGGAATCATTGATCAAGGACCAAGCCATTTCCTCTTTGCCCTCATCCCACCAACTTATCGTGTTATGAACTGCCCAGAGAACTTTGCACGAAGGACAGTGCATACATTTAATAAACAGTAATAAATAATAATAATAGTATCACAACTACAGGAGCTCCAGGAAACGGAGCTAACTGAATTCATATGTTCAGTGCTGAGAACATCCCAGGGTGAAAATTTGCGCCTTGGCCTCCCAGAGGCTTTCGCAAATGGTTCCTTGTCTGTTAGTTTGTCCTTTTCCGGCAACTGGCCGCAGACAGCCTTGACGGCTCGGCGAAACAAACCCAGTCTAGACTGGAGGGAGTCACTCGTCAACTGAAATAATATGCTCTGCCTTAACAACGTGTGACAAATAAACAGCCCCTGCCAAAGGGAGAGAATGCCAGATACACTTCAGTCAGGGGAAAAAAACCTGAATTAAAGACCCATAGGGAAGGCATGGCTGCGCTTGCAGCCAAGAGCTTGTTTGCAGTGGGGGTGTGTGATATACATATTTAAAATATTGTTGAGATTGCCAGCCGTGGGCAGGGATTGCCGTTTTGCTTGCTTTTGTTTTGGAGAATGCCAAGCGTAACGTGCAGCATTTTAATAAACTAAAAATAATAATTTTAATTTGGGGGCTGTTTTTAATCAGCGTCTGGATGATTTCTGGTAATGCGTTTCATTCTTTTAATATAGAAGCTGCCATGGGAGGGTGGGGTTTTTTTTAAAAACCCTTAAAGGTAGATAATAAATATTTTGGATAAATAACTGAACAAGCTAAATAGAGATTGCAAACAGTGGGGGTGGGAAATGATAACGCCTAGTGTTCACTGAGGTGCTCAACCCTTGACTGGGCTATATTAATTCAGAAGGCAGGTGTGGTTTCACCATAGCTGTCAAGTGTCCCTTATTTGAAGGGACAGTCCCTTATTCCAGGGCCATGTCCCGCTGCTGTCCCTTCTTGATGGATGTCCCTTAAATGATGTCCCTTAAGTTTCAAAGGAAGCAGCTCCTCTCCCTTCCTCCCTGCCGGCTAGGGAGGATGGAGGCTCCAACTGTGTTGCTGGGCTGTGTTGCTCACCCAATAAGAAGTCTAAGAACGACGGGGGGGTGGAGCTTGCATGCCTTGTGTGTGGCTAGTTAATGCAGGCTGAGGAGGTTTTTGAATGCTGGATGCCATTTTGTTGCACGTGCTGCTGCAAACTTTGCAGTGCAAAGCCAGGCCGGGGAGCCATCTTAAGTTGAGGCTGCATAGGCCTTGTGGTGCATGTGATTCAGATTCTATTCAGTTGAACCTCTGGTTACAAGGTTGGTTGGACAGTGTTCTCGAAGCTACCAGCATGAGTTTGACCAGACTGCAGGAGGACAGGAAGACTGGAGTGCCTGGAACAGGTGAGGCTGCAGGTCCCTTATTTTGGCTGCTGGTCCCTTATTTTCAAGGCTGCTGGTCCCTTATTTTCAAATCTGTAAGTTGACAGCTATGGGTTTCACATAACTTAATGTTTCTCCTTAAAAACATTTTTTAAAAGCCCTTAGCACAGAACATTGGAATTCCATCGTACCTGACATATTCATTTCCTACATGGGTTTTCTAAAACACAGAATTCAGTCAGGTCAGCCTCTTCTTGCAGTCTGAAGGGGTGCAGTCTTGGCCCAGGCAGTCTGAGAACTAGGCCTTATTTGGTTTTGCCTTAAGTACCAGTTTTAAAAAAGAAATTAAAGAAAATCAGATATCCTGGAAATCAGGATTTCTGAGAGAGAAGTCTTGCCTCAGCCCAGACAAAGGTTTTGGGTGTTAAGCTCTGGTTCCTCAAGGATGAGAAACCTTACATATGATGAGATATTATCTTCGAATGCTCCAGGACTGAGCAGAATGGTGAGCATTGTGAACTTGTTTAGGGCAGTGGTCTTTCTTGGGGACAGAGCCTCGCTCCTTTCTTGACGAAGAAAAAGAAGAAAAGCAAAAGTCCCGTTTACCTAAGGTAAAGGTACCCCTGCCCGTACGGGCCAGTCGTGTCCGACTCTAGGGTTGTGCGCCCATCTCACTTGAGAGGCCGGGGGCCAGCGCTGTCCGGAGACACTTCCGGGTCACGTGGCCAGCGTGACGAAGCTGCTCTGGCGAGCCAGCACCAGTGCAGCACATGGAAACGCCATTTACCTTCCCGCTGGTAAGTGGTCCCTATTTATCTACTTGCACCCGGGGGTGCTTTCGAACTGCTAGGTTGGCAGGCGCTGGGACCGAACGACGGGAGCGCACCCCGCCGCGGGGATTCGAACCGCCGACCATGCGATCGGCAAGTCCTAGGCGCTGAGGTTTTATCCACAGCGCCACCCGCGTCCCTTCCCGTTTACCTACCTGGATTCAAATCCCAGCTTCAGCCATAAAGCGGTTATAAGAATTTTAAGGTCCCAAATATAAAATAAGTGTTCATAAATGTACAAGGCAAACACATACATAAGTATATAAACACTGTGTCCAAAATAGGACAGGAGAGCAATCCTGAAACCATTTAGACTCCCCCAGTGACTTCAAATATTTCTCTGCAAGGTGGAAGGAAATGGAAAAGCCTCTCTGTTGTATTTTACTTACCTGTCTTAAGGACGTATTTGAGTATGAATAGGGTGAGCCTGTGACCCGGATTCAGGAATTAAAGTATTTACTATCACAAAAGAAAGGCCAGGCTGCCCAGGTAAAGCAATCAGTGACCATTGTCAAGTAACCTGGCAAACAGGATTTCTGCTGTAGACAGCCTCCTGTGATGTAGACCCACCTCCTTCTGTGATGTATGTATGATGCTTTAGGGAGTGGTCTTGAGCTACAGAGTGGGCAATTTCAAGAGTCTATATAAAGGGCTTGCGCACCATTGTTCTGGGTTCCTCCTCGCTCCTGCATGTGGTGAGTGGGGACCCTGTTGCAACAGTTTAATAAAGATCAGGTTTACTAGCTGCTTTGCTTCTCAGTATTCTCTGGTTGGCCTCTGTTATTTTCTCCTACTGATAGGGAACCCACTTTAGGACTCTTGGATATCCTATAAGGGAAAAGGAGCTGTTTTTTCCCCTATAACAGTGCAA
Source organism: Podarcis siculus (assembly GCA_034642415.1). Taxonomy (NCBI): domain Eukaryota; kingdom Metazoa; phylum Chordata; class Lepidosauria; order Squamata; family Lacertidae; genus Podarcis; species Podarcis siculus. The sequence goes on along the minus strand of JAXCMG010000064.1, from coordinate 2,204,143 downwards.
TTGGCGAATTTGAGTCAATCTTGCTCTCTCAGCCTAACCAATCTCATAGGGTTGTTGCAGGAATAAAGGAGGGTAGTCCCATCCATGGACACCCAGCCTTGCTCCTTTGTGGAAAGGTGGGATATAAATGTAATTAGTTGTTGGCCTCTGTCTCGGGAGACCATGGAGGAGTGCGCCTTTGGGGGTGAAGCCAAACTGCTGCAGAGTTACAGTGCCTGCTGTGGCTGCGGAGACTGACATGGGAGAGACATGTTTTGTTTCAGCTGGGGCAGGATGAAGATGTCTGGTTGTGCTGCTGTGCAGGCAACCCACGATTTGCACAGGGATTGCGTTTGTCCCCTGTGTGCGCATAAGCCCACCCTACCCCCCATTACTCCCTCTTTAAGGTCTAAAATGACCCGCACATCAGCTGCCCCGTGTCAATTGAACATGCATGAAAGGGTTGCCGCCTGTAGTAATAGTATAGGCATGCAGCAGTTTGATCAGATATTATCCAGAGTTTGCAACTAACAGCAGTGTGGAGGTGCCCGGTGACTATGGCAGATAACCAGCCACAGATCCAAATGAGCAGGATTAGAATCATAGAATCATAGAGTTGGAAGAGACCACAAGGGCCATCGAGTCCAACCCCCTGCCAAGCAGGAAACACCATCAGAGCACTCCTGACATATGGTTGTCAAGCCTCTGCTTAAAGACCTCCAAAGAAGGAGACTCCACCACACTCCTTGGCAGCAAATTACACTGTCAAACAGCTCTTACTGTCAGGAAGTTCTTCCTAATGTTTAGGTGGAATCTTCTTTCCTGCAGTTTGGATCCATTGCTCCGTGTCCGCTTCTCTGGAGCAGCAGAAAACAACCTTTCTCCCTCCTCTATGTGACATCCTTTTATATATTTGAACATGGCTATCATATCACCCCTTAACCTCCTCTTCTCCAGGCTAAACATGCCCAGCTCCCTTAGCCGTTCCTCATAAGGCATCGTTTCCAGGCCTTTGACCATTTTGGTTGCCCTCCTCTGGACACGTTCCAGTTTGTCAGTGTCCTTCTTGAACTGTGGCGCCCAGAACTGGACACAGTACTCCAGGTGAGATCTGACCAGAGCAGAATACAGTGGCACTATTACTTCCCTTGATCTAGATGCTATACTCCTATTGATGCAGCCCAGAATTGCATTGGCTTTTTTAGCTGCCGCGTCACACTGTTGGCTCATGTCAAGTTTGTGGTCAACCAAGACTCCTAGATCCTTTTCACATGTACTGCTCTCAAGCCAGGTGTCGCCCATCTTGTATCTGTGCCTCTCATTTTTTTTGCCCAAGTGCAATACTTTACATTTCTCCCTGTTAAAATTCATCTTGTTTGTTTTGGCCCAGTTCTCCAATCTGTCAAGGTCGTTTTGAAGTGTGATCCTGTCCTCTGGGGTGTTAGCCACCCCTCCCAGTTTGGTGTCATCTGCAAATTTGATCAGGATGCCCTTGAGTCCATCATCCAAGTCGTTGATAAAGATGTTGAATAAGACCGGGCCCAAGACAGAACCCTGTGGCACCCCACTAGTCACTAGTTACACTAGTTGTGCAAGCTCTAACCCTAAAGCATGACGCACATGGGATATAGTGTTCTTTATTCCTACGGCGAGAAGAGTTCCGTGAAGCCCAAGTTCCAGTGGAAGTCGGAATGTATTGATTAATTAAGTTGGAATGCATTGATTAATTAAACAACTTTGTAAAGTATTCCCACCCCATAATAGAAATCTGGAAGAATGTCAGCAGTTCCTCCAAGACCATGTGGACTTATGAGAGACAAGAAAAACCGAAGGGAGGCTTCCAGAACCAGGAAGGATATCAAAGTGTGTGCCAGTCAGATGGGAGGAGTGATCCCTGACCAGGCAGATGCCATTAACGGAATGGCAGATGTCTTAAACAGGTAAATTGATCTATTTGATTGTGTCATCTCTGAACCAGAATGGAAAAACAAATTGCAAGTCACACACAGAATAGGCTGTCAAAAGTTCCAGAGAATTCCTACTTCCGAGTTTCTTATTTTACTCACCCGTTAAAAACACCCCCACCCCTTTTTGCAGCCCTACCTAGGAATGTGGTTTGTTTAAATGACTTGGGCAAAATGTGACAGTGCTAGAAACCAACAGTTTAGCATCTCCTGGTAATCCTGTTTTTGTGCTGTCAGTTCTGGGTCTGCAAAATTCAAATTCTGCTGCACCAAGCAAAGTGCAATGGGTCACTTGGCGTAATCATAACAGCAAGCCTACGTCTGTGTACTCAGAAGTGAGTTCCATAAAGTTCAACAAACTTTACTCCCAGGTAAGTAGGTAAGGAAGCCTATTTCTTGTTTTGGTACTTGCGCAAAATGCATAGAACCCAAATGCCCCAAGCCCTGGAACTGTCATTCCAACTCTTCTCTGATTTCTGCAGGTGTTTCATACATAGCTCCCAGCTCCATGGGATATACAGCTGTTGTGGGTAACCCACCACCACCAAGAATCTAAATTCTGTACTTTTCCTCTAGAACCGGGGTAGGGAACTTCTGCCCAAGAAGTGAAATGTGGTTGTCTGTCCAGGTATCTCTGCATCACAGGCCTTGGGGTTCTTCATCAACCTACTCTCCTCAATGCTTCTTGCTTCCTGGATGGTGTGTGTGGGGGGGTAAATCTCTAACTTTTGAATGGGCGGAATGTAGCCTATGAAAGATTAAGAGTGTCACACCCATTTTCCTGTCCCCTGTTGCCTCTGGCTTTCCCACCAATGGTGTGCACCCCCCCCCAGCTAATTACACAGGAGGGGATGTGACCTTAGGCTAAAAAAGACACCTCAATCACAACCAACAGCAAGCCTTGCCTAAGATGTCATTACCAAGGCCAAGGCCCACCCAAAGAGAAGTATTGCTTTGGCGCTTGTCTTCGGTCATTTCAGCAGCTGATCTGTTGGTACAATGCTTGGGAAGTAGTTAATAAATCCTTAAAAGGGGGGCAGTGGCAACTGTTTTGGGCCCTGAACACTCCTGCTCAAGTTGCAGAAAACAGTGCAGTAAAAGGAGACAGAGATAATGGCTGCAATTAAAGGTAAAGGACCCCTGACAGTTAAGTCCAGTCGTGAACGACTCTGGGGTTGCGGCGCTCATCTCGCTTTAGTGGCTGAGGGAGCTGCCGTTTTTCTGCAGTTTTTTCCGGGTCATGTAGCCAGCATGACTAAGCCGCTTCTGGTGAACCAGAGCAGTGCACAGAAATGCCGTTTACCTTCTTGCCAGAGCAGTACCTATTTATCTACTTGCATTTTGATGTGCGTTCGAACTGCTAGGTTGGCAGGAGCTGGGACCAAACAACGGGGATTCGAACCGCCAACCTTCTGATCAGCAAGCCATAGGCTCTGTGGTTTACACCACAGCGGCACCCGTGTCCCGTATGGCTGCAATTAGCCATGCAAAATAAGACAATAAAAATGCACCAGCACTAATTAGCAGTTCTCAACCTATGGGTCCCCAGATGTTGTAGCCTATGTAGCCCCAGATGGGACTACAACTCCCATCATCCCTGAGCCCTGGCCTTGTTGCTAGGGGTGATGGGAGTTGTAAGCTGTGTACTTTGGTAGGAAATACCACCCATAACATGGGTTTAGACAGCTGGGTGGCAGGAAGGAGAATTCCTGTTCACCATGTCCATTAAAGGGACTATTATTAAGACAACTCCTCTTTGGAAGCAGCCACCAGCCATGCTCTGACCTAATAACAAAACAAAAGAATCTGAAGAGGACCTGAAAGCTCTTAGAACAGGGTGAAGCATGTGCATCTCCGGCCAACAAGGGGTGTCTAAGGTGGAGGGAGGATGCCAGGAAAGAGAGACTTTTGTCCCTGCTCCCTGGTTTCCCACTCACTAGCCCCCACCACCATTGAAACAGTGATGAGACTCAATAAGAGCCAGATACCAGATACATCAAAAACTGTGGTCATGTTGCATTTTGGTCAGTGCGAAACAGACAGGAAGAGGGGACAGCTGGGGACACAGTAGGTTAATTGGGGAGATCCCACGTGGCTCCTCATCGCAGTAGTGACCACTTGATCTGTTCCTTTGCTGACTGCAGCACCTGCAGACGGAAGTTGAAGGATTCAGATTTTTTTCAGCCTGCAGGATTCGGTTGAAACACATTCTCCACTAACCCAACCCTTTTGTGGTTAACAGGAAACACCTTGGTGGCAAACGCCTTAAATACCATCTGGAAAAGGATTCGTACTGCATGCACACATACAAACATTGCCACCACCAGCCACAGCTGTACATCGCTAAAAATGCATATTCCCCTGTGACACTTCTGGAAAGGGGCTGAGCAACTTGCTTTTTCCAAAATGCAATGCCTGATATCTAAAAGCACTAGGGGCATTTCCTATGCACTGCACTTTCACCAGCCAAGATTCTGCTTAGGCTCCCTTTGGCTTGTGAGATTTAATCAACAGGTTTCCATACTTATTTCTATAGCCATAAGGACTAAGATTGGGTTGCTGTTCTTTCTTTTTTTGGCAGGCAAGAATATCAGCATATTAAATTCTGCATCAGACGCCAAAAGCGTATTTGTGGGATGCGATAGACAGACGTCTACTCCTAGCATGCCTCCTCAATTATTATTTATTTTACTTCATAAAATTTATATACCCTTTGAATGTAAAAACCTCAAGGTGATTATTAGTGTTCATCTGGCAACAAGGATAAAAATATGAACACCAAAATAGGCCAGAATCATACCACATTATGATCAAATCAAGATCCAAATGCATGGGTGAACAGAAATGTTTTTGGCTGGCACATCAAGTTAAACCAAGTTGGTGCAATATCCTGGAAGCTTCAGGGAAAAGGGGAGGAGACATGTAGAAAAAGTGGCAACAAGCATCATTTTATTAAAGGTACCCAGCGAGATCTAGGCAGAAGACATACCTGTGACACTGTCTGCTCTGTAAGAGGGACGTCCTCCCCCTGAAATACAAAGAGGGGAAACCACAAATTCAATGGTGTGCAGAAATAATAAAGCAATTGAAAGCAGGCCTGACTGCAGGATGCTGTATATAGACTTTCAGCCTAATACAGCAAGGCTCTTCTAGATCTACTGACTCCTGAAAGGAGACCCCATTCCTCTCTACTACATATCTGCTCTTGAGTTCCCAGCTCCTACCCAGGAGTTATGCATTGCTCAGAAATCTACCGCCCAATGTCACTTAGTCTAACCACTAACCAGATTACCAGCAGCAGCCTCCTCTTCCTTCCCCCCATCAACCTATCATATTTTTCGCTCCTTAAGACGCACCTGACCATAAGACGCACCTAGTTTTTAGAGGGGGAAAGCAAGAAAAAAAATTATGCGTAGAGCATGTAAGCGGCTTTTGCTGTCCTTGCTTTAAAGCAAGCACAGCAAGAGCCGCTTACATGGCTTCTGTCCCACTTTGCGCAGCTCTCACTTTGCTTGCCCATCCCTCCTCCCACCTCGCTGTAAAGCAAGCAAAGCACCTGTCCCGTCCGTCCCTCCTCCTGCTTTGCTGAGAAGCCAGCAGAGCAAGAGCCACTCAGTGCTCCCTTTAAAGAGCCGCGCTGAGCCTGTGTGTGGCTCTTGCTGGCTTTTCCGGGAGGTAGGGAAGGGACACAGGCTCAGCGCAGCTCTTTAAAGGGAGCACTGAGCAGAACCTCCCGTCTGCATTTGCTCCATAAGACACACACACATTTCCCCTTAGGAGGGAAAAGTGCGTCTTATGGTGCGAAAAATACGGTATGCAATTTGGCCATAAAAAAACACAATTTATTAGATTTCAAATATGTTAAGGGGGGGGAAGTAAACAACATATACAAAAAACAAACAAACCCACACCCCTCTCCCCAACACTGCAGTTGGTTGATTTCTTCTGTCGTAAAATGGGTTCCGTGCCCTTCAGCGGGGACAGAGGTCAGCAGAGAGGTCATGCCTACTGAAGAGGCATTCAAGGAAGAAGAAAAGAGATGGGTTTCACTTACCCGCACAGCAACTCTATGTAGTACCTGCTGGGGGTCACTCTCAAGAATCACCCTGTAAGAGATGAAGAAGCAATCACTCACTCACGCAGCTGGGCTACGCTCCAAGGGCAGGGCAGGAGCGATAGAAGAGTCATGCAAATGCAAGGGCCACCATTAAGAATGAACATTCTTTCAACGCACGCACGCACACACATACACACACGTATCAGATCCTGAAAAGAGCTGCGAGAAGTCAATAAGTTTAGTGTAGTTGCTGGACTTACCCGCCATCCACAATTTCATCCACTGCCAGGAAAAGGCCCTCCATGTTTTCCATAAGTGCTCGCTTCTCCACATTCTTCCTACAGAAGGACAAACCAGATTCTGCTCAGTTGAGAAGCTGAGGGTCTAGGTCTCATCTTACCACCCGGGGCATCTCACAACCTAGCTCACTGTCAGAGCCTTAAGCAGAGACCTTACTCAGACGTGCCCCACATTTAAAAGCTTTGCTGTGCAATCGCAAGGACGATGAAGGGGCTGGGTGAGATGCAGTGAGGCTTTAAAAGGGATTTGGGCAAATTCCTGGAGGATAATGAACCACAAATAGGGAGACTGCCATTACACTCGTGTGTTGCTTGAGGGTTCCCCCAGGCATCTGGTTGCACATCTGGCTGTGAGAACAAGATGCTGAACTAGATGGGATTTTGGACTGATCCAGCAGGGCTCTAATGACTAGCAACTTGATGATAATCTCAGGATTCTTTAATTCTGCCCTGGATTCCAGGGCTTGTATCCTGAACCATGGGACACACAAAACCATACACAAAGGCCTTCCTTTAAATGGGGCATGAGCATACACATGTATTATGCACCACCACCCGCACAAAGAAATTGCAATCCCACATTAATAAAAGCCGTATTCCAGAACCTAAATAAATATGGACAAATATATATTTAATACAGAAGCAGGGGGGTTGGAGCTCCCTCGCAGCTCAGATTAGAAAAGCCCTCCCCGCTCTTGAGCTTCAGGTGCCTGACCAAGACCTTTCCTTTTCAGTAGACATTTTAAGGAATTTTTCTGTTTTTAACACTACTTGTAATTTATTTTATCCATTGTATGCTTTTAGTAATTTTTATGTACACCACTTCGGGACGCGGGTGGCGCTGTGGGTAAAAGCCTCAGCGCCTAGGGCTTGCCGATCGAAAGGTCAGCGGTTCGAATCCCCGCGGCGGGGTGCGCTCCCGTTGCTCGGTCCCAGCGCCTGCCAACCTAGCAGTTCGAAAGCACCCCCGGGTGCAAGTAGATAAATAGGGACCGCTTTCTAGCGGGAAGGTAAACGGTGTTTCCGTGTGCGGCTCTGGCTCGCCAGAGCAGCGATGTCACGCTGGCCACGTGACCCGGAAGTGTCTCCGGACAGCGCTGGCCCCCGGCCTCTTGAGTGAGATGGGCGCACAACCCCAGAGTCTGGCAAGACTGGCCTGTACGGGCAGGGGTACCTTTACCTTTACCTTTATGTACACCACTTACGAGATGTCGGCAATTAAATATCTTCAACAAATAAATACATAATATAGTTAAGGCAAGCAGCGCAATCATCTATTCATTGCCATGAATATATTCCGCTTCTGCTTAGACGTGGGTTAGGAAGCCAGAAGATGTGATGTGTATGTAAGGCTTTAGTTCGCCTCTAGCAGCTTCTAACCACCCTAATATTTCCCTTCTAAAGAACAAAAGCCACAATTTTTAGAGGCTTGATTCTGTGCTTTTGCTGTGCCACAACAGACACACCTAACATATCATCTTTATTATTGCTGAAAAAGGAAAAGGCACGACAGGACCCATATCCTGCACATCTGCCTCTGCCAAGGAAACCTTCTCTCTCACATGTGGCTGCCAGCTGGACCCTTTTATATGCTCTTATCCCAGCTTACACACCTTCCTGAATAACCCATAACTGAGGTTGCAATCCTAAACTCACTTATATGTGGGAGTAAATCCCACCGAACTTCAGTGGGCCTTTTTAATCTGTTGAAGACATGTCTTCATTATTCTGGGTCCAATTATAAATAACTATTTACATCATAAAACATGATGAGATGATACTATGAGGCAGACAGCTAAATGTGTTGCCCAAATTAAATTGCCCAGGGAAAATGTCTTGATCTGTAAGCGCCGGTGCCAGCCTTTATTTCTGGGTAAACATGCACAGTATATCACTAGGTAAAGGTAAAGGGACCCCTGACCATTAGGTCCAGTCGTGACCGACTCTGGGGTTGCGGCGCTCATCTCGCTTTACTGGCCGAAGGAGCCGGCATACAGCTTCCGGGTCATGTGGCCAGCATGACTAAGCCGCTTCTGGCAAACCAGAGCAGAGCACGGAAATGCCGTTTACCTTCCCGCCGGAGCAGTACCTATTTATCTACTTGTACTTTGACGTGCTTTCAAACTGCTAGGTTGGCAGGAGCAGAGACCGAGCAATGGGAGCTCACCCTGTCACGGGGATTTGAACCGCCGACCTTCTGATCGGCAAGTCCTAGGCTCTGTGGTTTAACCCACAGTGCCACCCGCGTCCTAGTATATCACTAGGGGTCACTTAATCCATTTTGGAGACAGGAGGCTGAAAAGAGACTTTCAATTGATTTTATTGTGACTTAAAACATCTGGGGGGTTGGGGGTGGAATCCAAACAATGAAGTTTTTCTTTTGTTGTTTTTTTGCACTTCCAACACATTAAAAAATTAGGAAGTGCTTTTGTTCTCAGTGGTGTACCCAACCCCAAAATGAATGAATTGAGGCACAAAAACAATTCCCACATTTCACCCTGTGCAACCAGCTCAGCCACGACCAGAAAGCAGATTCTTACCGCAGCATCTGACTGAGTGAGTCGAAGAGACAGTTCAGCACAGCCATTAACATTAGCTGCAAATGAGAAGACAAAAGTTTCAGAGCAAAGGAACCACACACACATGCACACAATCCATGTGATCGTATACAAAAGTGGCTCAAGGCAAAGCTGGCTTTGGAGCAATTTGGGGGGTAATTCCTAGAGGGCAAGAGCATGGCATTGATTGCCAGCACCCCCACCCACCCCAACGACATAGAAATCCAGGCTCTTCTTGCTCTGTTGAAGTCATCCCTCTTAAAGCAGGGCTATGAAATCCATGCCCTCAATAGTCCCTTAGACTACAACTCCCATCAACCTCTCAATATCGGCCATGCTGGCTGTGGCTGATGTTAGGTGAAGTCACACAACAACTGAAGAACCACAGGTTCCCCACCTCTGCCTTAAAAGAATCCTGTGGGACTGTCAACTATTTTCAGGGAGGGTGGAGGAGTTCAACAAATCTCCCTCGCCTCAGCACCGCAGTGGCAATCAGCGTTGCAAGCATGCTTTGTGGCAGAGGAAGAAGCCAAGGATCTCACACAGCCCAAAGATCATGACCAACATGACCTTCAGCAGGGAAGCCAGGATAGTCAAAACCTTGCATGCATCATTTCTGCAGAAAGGCCTCTTTGCCACCTAAGGATATACACACCTCGTTTTCATAGGAGCTGCCGATGACGTAGAAATACAGGTCAATGCTGCTCTTGTAAACAACTGTCAGTCCCTCTAGGAGAGCAATCTCACCTAGGTGGAGGGAGAGAGAAAAGGAATAAAATAACAAAAATAATAAGAGCTAGAAGAGAACATGAAGACTACAAGAAAAGCAGTACTCTTCCTGTTTTTCTCAATAGCTGCTAAGCAAGAAAGCAGCATTCAGAGTCATCACAAAATCTTTGGGCGAGTTTGCACCGCTGTAGGAAGATCTATCTGATTTGGGGGGGGTTGCTGTTTAAATTGGACTACAATCTTGAATTGGCACCACTTGCTGCATAGTGCAGACACCGCCAGCAATTATGCCCACATGCAGCACACATTTACACAAATGAGGTGCACTCTGCCAAACACCCAAGCGCAGAATCCGCTGACTGAATTGCGCTAGCTCAGCTGCACAAGCACAAACAGAACAGCTTCTTGATGAGAAGGGAAACTGAATGAAATGTCTTCTTTCAAGTGTTATCGCGGCTGCTTATGTCCTCCATGCACTCTGGAAGAGGCTGGAGGAGGCTGAATTCGACTGGAATGTCGTTTCTTAATTTAGAATAGAGTCACGTTTTCCCCTGATGAAGAACATTTATATTCAAAATACATTGGGGTATGTCAAAGAACTGCTTCTTTATCAATCTTTCTTGCACTGTCATTTTGATTTCTCATCACATACTAGTGTAGATACTGCCCTCCAATCAAAGCAAAGCCACTATACTCATGGTTATACACCCAAGGAGCAGCCAAACAGCTGCGGAGAGGGAAAACTTTTGCGACCTCGCTGCACTACATTTTCTGCTGCTGTCTTTTTTTTTTTAGCAACATAATTTTTTATTGATTTGACATAAATAAAATTAAACAAACAATTTCATATACTTTTACAAATTCATACTAAAGACTTCCTTCGACCTCACCGTGAATCTTCCGTTATCTGTTTCACATCCACTTTCGCTTCTCCTATTATTTATTGACATTGTTTCCTTCTTTACCACCCTTCTCCTTTAGCCAATAATCTTACTTATCTCACAGAGTTCTTTTAAACCCTACTAGCGTTATTTGTCCCTCACTTAGTTTATCCAGATATTCCACAAATTTCCCCCAATCTTCTATAAACCTTTGATCTTTTAGATATCTAATTTTTCCCGTCAATCTATCTAATTCCGCATAGTTTAGTAATTTCTCCCTCCATTCCGCAGTTGTCGGTATCTTCTGTTGTTTCCAGTTTTGGGCAAGTAGGACTCTTGCCGCTGTTGTGGCATATTCTGCTGCTGTCTTTGCAAGAGAGGAGAACTGCTGGACTACCCCTGGAGGAGGACTTGCATCAATATTCACTGACTCCAACCTCTGGGTGGAGTGGGGAGTATTTTAAAAACCAGATAGACAAACAAAGAAAGCCATGTAGATGTGTCTGACTCTTCTGGCTGAAGGATTCCAGGGGGAGCCCTGTTTAAAATATGCATATATATGCATGTACAGTGGTGCCTCGCTAGACGAAAAGAATCCGTTCCGCGATTCTCTTCGTCTAGCGGTTTTTTCGTCTTGCGAAGCAAGCCCATTGACAGCTTAGCGGCTTAGCGCTACAGCTGTCAAGCGGCTTATCAGCGGAACAGCTGATAAGCGGCTTATCAGCGGAACAGCTGATAAGCGGCTTAGCGCTTAGGAAAAGGGGGGGAGCGGAAAAAACCCCGCGGGGGGACGCAAGATTTTTTCGTCTTGCAAAGCAACCCCATTGGGAAATTCGTTTTGCGAAGCGCCTCCAAAACGGAAAACCCTTTCGTCTAGCGGGTTTTCCGTCTTGCGAGGCGTTCGTCTTGCGGGGCACCACTGTATATATTACAGTCCCAGGTGCCTTCTCCCATCAGGCTCCCCAGCAGAACCTACTATCTGTCCGGTGAGTTTTGTTGAAAATGTTCTTCTCAAAGGCCTTCTGCTCCTTGACGGTGGGGTAGGTGTCGTCATAGTACTGCAGGGGAAAAGAAAGTATGCTTGTTACATGAGAGGCACGCGAGCCAAACCACTTGTCAGGGTCAAATGCTGCTCATGTGAGCTGCACAAACATGACACTCAAACATTTATTTATTAAGCTTTATATTTTGTCAAGTTGTCTGTGCCTTTGAACAACTCCTAAGAGATCTCCTGCAATACAAGAACGGCTAAGGGAAATTTGGGAAATCTTTTTAGTGACAAAACTGACCTATGGAAAAAGAGCAATAAGCAACAAAAAAGCAATATTTATATAAATTTTATCTCCCTTTAGAGGGAATAAAATAATGACCAGGTAGTACTATACAATTCTTTTTCACCAATATGATGCTTTTTCGCTCTTACCACCTCATTTTTGCAAAAGCATTCAAAAATCTAATTCTTTATCCTTCCACTTAACTTAAGCTCTTAAAGCACAGGAAAATGCTATCATGAGGCAATCCAGTGTGACTACGTAAGTGACAAACCAGAGGCTCTCTCTGAGCTATATAAAATATAAAATATACATATAGTGACCAAATTTTGCATGATGGTTCCTGAGAACAAGGAGCTGGTTTTTGTCTACGTTTGAATACAAACTGGACACTGTTTCGGATAAAAATGGCAGAATGAACCTTTCAAAATTGCACTGGGTTCTGGGCGCTTCTTAGAACTCCTGAGCAGCACTGAACACAAGACTGCCACACACACACAACTTTTAGAACAGGTAATAGTGTTTGTTTTCCATCATAACAGCTCTCACAGAAAAGGCTAAAGTGCAGGACACTTTCCTATTTTATACAGCGGCAGAGGCAGAAGCAGAGGCCCCTGGTGAGTGTGTGGCTCAACAGGGATTTTAACCCAGGTCCCACAGCCTCCCCCCTCAAAAAAAGTGAATTATGTCACCTGAAGGAGCATCTCCACCCCCCATCATTCTGCCCGGACACTGAGGTCCAGTGCCGAGGACCTTCTGGCCGTTCCCTCACTGCAAGAAGCCAAGTTACAAGGAACCAGGCCTTCTCGGTTGTGGTGCCCGCCCTGTGGAACGCTCTCCCATCAGATGTCAAGGAAATAAACAACTCACTGACTTTTAGAAGACATCTGAAGGCAGCCCTGTTTAGGGAAGCTTTTAATGTTTGATGGACTAATGTATTTTAATATTTTGTTGGAAGCCACCCAGAGTCACTGGGGAAACACAGCCACATGGGCGGGGTGTAAATAATAAAGTATTTATAATTATTTATTATTTATTATTTATATTATTACTTTAGTTGTGGGTTTTGGGTTAGAACAGGCTTCACCAACCTAGATCCATCCAGTTGTTTTAGAGTGCAGCCTCTGTCAGCCCAACATAACACAGCTGTCCTGCCTGAAGCTGATGGGAGTTGTAGTCCAAAGCACTGGGTGGGGGGCACCAGGCTGGCAAGGGAAACACATCCTCTGCCAAGACAGTAGGTGTAGAATTGGGGGTGGTACCATACTAAAGAAAAAAAGGAAAACTACACTTTTTTGTAAGCTGACTTTTAGAAACAATTAGGTGGCATCTAAATGGTATTAAATAAATAAATACACTGGGACTTTTCCCAGGAGACACTCATTTTGCGAGCAGGGCAACATCGCAAGCAAATGATCCCGCACTTACAAAGCTACCTCAAGGATGGCATGGAGAATGAATGAATGAATGAATGAATATAATAATTTATTATTTATACCCCGCCCATCTGGCTGGGTTTCCCCAGCCACTCTGGGAGGCTTCCAACAAAATATTAAAATACAATAGTCTGTTGAACATTAAAAGCTTCCCTAAACAGGGCTGCCTTCCAGCAAGGAAGATTTTGCCCAAATAAATGGAACCTCCAGATGTTGTTGGACTACTCCCATCAGCCAGCAGGGCCAATGGACAAGTCAAGATGGAAGCTAGACATCTGGAGGGTCACAGGTTCTCTACACTCTCGCATAAAGGAGTGCCAGGTATCAGAACACACCAGATAGGAATCTACTATGACAATAAAGATATTATATTATTATTATTATTATTGTTATTATTACTAGCAAGAGTTAAGATAGATCACATGCTGCCTCAATGAGCACGGGTGACTGGACTAATGTTCTTCTTGCTCGGAAAGCAAGAGCTCCCCAGCTCTCAATGACAACTCTGCCAGGCTGCTTTGCTCATGCCCCTTAGAGCCTTGTACCTTCTCGCTCCTTCCAGATCCCCCTGAAAACTTACCTTGGCAAACAGACGGTCTCCATCGTTGTCCAAGATCAGGATGGCTTTCACAGTGTAGAGAGATGGCTCCTGCAAAGAAAAGCACAATGTCACAGGTCCATTCAAACAATACCATGTGCTGCTTCCTCTGACTGCTGACCTACCCTGGGGTAGGGCCACAGCTTCTGATGGGTGGCCCTAAGAGCTGTTACAAGAAGGAGGGCTGTGCATATACTATGCTCCTCCATACCAATTACTCCAGGCTGGCAGCAGTGTTCGAAATTAGGCAGGCGCCAGGCTTGTTTTGCTACTGGTGCAAGTCCAATTGCGACTACATGGAGATATTTGTGTGCAAAGCTGGTGACTGCAGTTTAAAAACCTCTGCTTTGCTCCATAGTTAATATCATTTTCATTTCCACTGAGTATTTTCTTCCTTCCTGCATACTGAAACAAGTGAATTGTTGCAAGAGCAAGCTACAGTCAAGCAATTTAATTGAGATCACAGAATTGTAGTGTTGGAAGAGATCCCAAGGGCCATTAAGTCCAACCCCTTAGTGAATAGACATTCCATTGTGGCATCCGCAACCTAGACTGAAGGTGCCATTTGGCACGTAGCTTATATACCTGAATTTTTAACACTGCAGAGCTTGTAACACACTCAGTGGTTCCCATGTCTGACAATATTGAAGGCAACCACACTACACCAAACAGCAGCTCACAATGAGCTCCAGATCAGGTATCAGCTTGTCAGGACTAGGACCATAGTCTAGGACCTAGATAGCCCAAAATGCAGAGCAAATGTCACATCCCTATCCCAAGGTAAAGGAAAGATTAAGAATGTGTTGTATGTAAAAGGAGAAAATGGGGGCTACCTCCCTGCCATGTCTGTGGCTGAATGAGATTCTGCGGCTTAGTGCTTACAAGGAGGGCATGCTTGGGGCAAGAGAAAGGACCAGAAAGAGATGCAGCTCCTCCATGCTGGACGCTTGAAAGCTCTCGAGACAAAGTTCTGTGATGCACTGACTTCCACATAGCCACAGTCGGAGTGTATAACAGAACTTCACCTCAAGTGCTACAACAGGAGCTGCAGGCTCATCTATGGAGTAGACTCTGGCAGGCGGATCCACCACTCCACAGAAACTCTACGTCTGGCCACCCCATTCCAAACAACTGACCCACTGGGTCAGACTGAGACAGCACTACGCATGACTTTTCTCAAATTTTGAGACAGCCATAGGAACAGAAGGTTCTCTTATCTCTGAATCACCTAGACAGGACCCATCATAAGAGCAGCCAGCCATGATTCTACTGGAGAACAGCCTGGGTCTAATGCCGAGCTTTTCATACAACAGTTTGAAGGATCCAGGGATTCCTCAGCGATCAGTAATGGCAACCAAGCATCCCTGAATGACAGCTCACCCACCACTACCTAAATTATCTCCTAATATTCAGACCTGCACTAGGATGCACTCTCAGTTCATGCAATGGTGAAGCCCAACAGGACTGGCCAGCACTCTGCACAGAATTGAGTGAACACCTTAAAACTCTTCCCAGAATCATTTGCAAGAAGCTCTTTGGTGACCAATACTGAAACACGTTACACAGCAGGTAAGTCCATTTGAAGAGGGATCTGTGAAGCCAGACAGCATGAAAACCACTGCTCTCAAGGTCTCCATTTTACAAAGGGGGTCTCACTGTTCCAATAGAAATTGCATGCCTCACACCATACAAAGGAAGAGAAGAAAACAGACCAGGTATTTCTCTCTCTCTCTGACATGCACGCACACACACACAGAGAGAATGGCTCATCCATTATCATGTGGACGAGCAATAATGTAGACAAATTTAGAATCTCCTTCTGTTGCCTTCGTCCTTATTCGCACACACACATACATAAATTTGCCTGGCAAACTTTGCAGGCAGGCAGATGTGCAGAGGGAAATTTCCTCCTCTCCTATCATATTTCACCAGTCCCCTGGGCAATGCCTGTTTTACAGCACAAATCCTTGCTTTGCAGTAAGAAGAGGGGGTCTAAACTCCCCCCCCCATGAAGGCCTGTGAAAATTCTAAGTGCAACATGTCAATGCCCCAAAGCTAAGCAGACAATTTGCTATACAAATACTGTCAGAGGAATACCCCCATCCCTGACCTAGATTGAATGAAGCCACAGATGAGATGGGCAAAAGCCACACATCTCCTTCCTGCCTTGCTTCCGAAGAGAGTAAGAATAGACGCTTACCATACAAGCATCGGAGGAGAATTTATACATCTCTTTGCCAGAGAGACAAGCTTCTACTGGAGAGGCAGCTAATAAACACACATTTTAAATCTATAATGAGCGCTGACTGGAAGGCCAGAAGCGGCATAAATTCCTCTCTGGAGGCTTCCAGTTCAAGCCAAGGGCTGCCTCGAGCAATCAACCATTAAAACAAGACGTTAAGAGTTACTGCACAGTTTATTCTGATCATTTAATTCTGAAGTTTCAATAAATTAAACTTCAATCAATTAAACTAGGTGTGCAACGGCCCAGATGGTCAGCACGATAGCAGCAGCATTGCCATAAAGATTTTACAGCTGCCAGGACCTCGCGGAAGGGGAGCATTTGGCGAGGGAGAGGAGACGGCAAGAAATATGTTCATGCTGGGTTTTATCTGCAAGAGGCAATTGGGAGAGCCACGCGGAGGAGGCAGGGCTATTCCCATCTAGGGAATGCACAGCTCGCAAGCCAAGCCAAGGCATTTCCCCCAAAGAGAGAAAGCATATTGCAAGGGTCCTGCTACGCCAAATCACACCACACCAAACCTAGCAATAGTCACGTGCTGCACAGCACAATGGCATCCGGTGTCTTTGCCAATGCATTTGTGCTGCTGAACTTAAAAAGAAATTCAAATCCCAAATCCTCTCCTCAGCAGGTGGTGGCACTGGCAGTTTTTTAAAACTGGATATCCCAGTTGCAGTTCATTCACATCAGAAAAGGTTTTGCCTTTTGCCCTCCAGATGCTGTGGAACAACCAACTCCCATCACTCCTGACCATGCTGATGGGAACTGGAGGGCCACAGGTTCCTCAACTCAGAGTCAGCATATCTCCCACTCCTCCAAGAGCATCGCAAACAAATGACTCCTCCACCCCCCCCCCCAAAAAAGACCGAGGATGGCGTTTGATTCACATTCAGGATCTATTCAATCACCAAAATCAGGGGTGAGGAGTTTTCTCCCAATTGACTCCGGTCTTCTGTGTAGTTTTTATTTGAAGGGAGGAGTGGGCTGGGGAGGTAAGAAAACTATTTTAGCTACCTGGTTAAGCCAATGTTCAAAAGGCAATTTGATGTACTGTGCCTTGCAGCTGAGTCCGAAGTCAGCCCCACTGAGTTCAAAAGGCTTTCTTCAAAATAAGTGCGCATAGCACATGCTACAAAATGCAGCGCTTCCTATAAGTGGATGGTTCTCACCACATAGATCAGGGGTCAGCAAACTTTTTTCGCAGGGGGCCAGTCCACTGTCCATCAGACATTGGGGGGGCATACTATTTGGGGGGGGAGGGGGGAATTCTTCCCCACTGACTATCCCCTCACTTCTCCACAGCACCGGATGAGCTTGCGAGCGGCAGGGGCTGAGGAGGGACGATGAGCGGCGTGAAAGGGCTGGCTTGGGAAAGGGGCTGCTTAAAATGGTGCTCAGCCAACAAAGCCCAGCCCCATTCCTCCTCTAGGCAGGGGGGGAGAAGCCAGGTGGAGGGAGGGAGGAGGCGCCGCTGCCACAGTGTGTGTGGGGGGGGAGAAATGGCACAGCCCGAATGATCAGAATCCCCACACCAATCCACACGGCAATTCCCGGACCATCCGTGGGCCGGATCTAGAAGGCAACTGGGCCGGATCTGGCCCCCAGGCCGTAGTTTGCCGACCCATGACATAGATTCACAATGGCCCCAACTAGCAACACAGAGCCTGGTATTTAAGCCCCCTCTACCACACTTTTTTTTTAAAAAGCCCATGTAAAGTTAGTCAAGTTTCCTCATGTGTAACACAAAACTGCACGGGCAGTCCTTTTAAAATGGGCCAAGTTCTTCAGATTCTGGCCTGCCTCTTTTCAATAAAGTGTCAAACCTGTGTCTGTGCTGTACAGTTTCAGACCAAAGGTGCCGACCCCACCTGACTAAATATTCCTAAAGCCACACAAAAAATCCTTCCTCATAATAAAGCCGAGATGACCAGGTAAACAGTTGTATAGCAAAGCCTTCCCCCCAACACCTATTCTTATAATTATAATTATTATTATTTATATTTTGATTTTATTTAACAAAATGTATATATCACTTGATTGTAATAAAACCTCAAAGCAATTTACAAAAAAAACACATTAAAATGATCAGTAAAAACAATTAAAAACATTTTATAGCAGCAAAAGTTTAAAGCATGTCAACAGCTACATATCTAGATAGGTTTTTTAAAGACAAATGTTCTAGGTGCTGAAGAGTGCAGGGGAGGTCAAATAAGCAGGGAGTTCCAAAGTGTAGGTACTGCCTATATTGCTCAATTTCTCACCACTCCAGAACAAGTACTATGTGGCACCGGAACAACGCTAGTTCTGGTTTTCCACCGTACTAATTTCCTATCGGCAAGGACCTTTTTTCATGAGGAAGCTTTTGTGTGCAGTCTGAAGTGGAATACAGTGGTACCTCGGGTTACACACACTTCAGGTTACATACGCTTCAGGTTACAGACTCCGCTAACCCAGAAATCGTGCTTCAGGTTAAGAACTTTGCTTCAGGATGAGAACAGAAATCGTGCTCCGGTGGCGCGGCGGCAGCAGGAGGCCCCATTAGCTAAAGTGGTGCTTCAGTTTAAGAACAATTTCAGGTTAAGCACGGACCTCCGGAACGAATTAAGTACTTAACCCGAGGTACCACTGTACTCTACTCACTAACTACCTCGGTGAGAACTAGGACAAGGCTTTTTGTCTTGTCAATAATAACCAAGCGCGTGGTTGCTGAACAACTCCAGGCACGCCTGGAGGATGCAGACCATTTGGATCCCTTCCAATCGGGATTCAGGCCTCACCATGGGACTGAAACTGCCTTGGTTGCGCTGGTTGATGATCTCCGGCGAGCTAGGGACAAAGGTGAGAGTTGTTTCCTGGTTCTGCTGGATCTCTCAGCGGCCTTTGATACAATCGACCATAACATCCTTCTGGACCGTCTAGAGGGGCTGGGAGCTGGGGGCACTGTTATACAGTGGTTTCGCTCCTTCCTTCTGGGCCGTGTTCAGAAAGTGGTGGGGGGGATGAGTGTTCAGACCCCTGGGCCCTCACTTGTGGGGTGCCCCAGGGTTCTGTCCTCTCCCCCATGCTTTTTAACATCTATATGAAGCCGCTGGGAGAGATCATCAGGGGGTTTGGACTGGGTGTCCATCAATATGCAGATGATACCCAGCTCTACCTCTCTTTCAAATCAGAACCAGTGAAGGCGGTGAAGGTCCTGTGTGAGTGCCTGGAGGCGGTTGGAGGATGGATGGCGGCTAATGGATTGAGGTTGAATCCTGACAAGACAGAAGTACTGTTTTTGGGGGACAGGAGGCAGGCTGGTGTGGAGGACTCCCTGGTCCTGAATGGGGTAACTGTGCCCCTGAAGGACAAGGTGCGCAGCCTGGGAGTCATTTTGGACTCACAGCTGTCCATGGAGGCGCAGGTCAATTCTGTATCCAGGGCAGCTGTCTAGCAACTCCACCTGGTACGCAGGCTGAGACCCTACCTGCCCGCGGACTGTCTCGCCAGAGTGGTGCATGCTCTAGTTATCTCCCGCTTGGACTACTGCAATGCGCTCTACGTGGGGCTACCTTTGAAGGTGACTCGGAAACTACAACTAATCCAGAATGCGGCAGCTAGACTGGTGACTGGGGGCGGCCGCCGAGACTACATAACACCGGTCTTGAAAGACCTACATTGGCTCCCAGTACGTTTCCGAGCACAATTCAAAGTGCTAGTGTTGACGTTTAAAGCCCTAAACGGCCTCGGCCCAGTATACCTGAAGGAGCGTCTCCACCCCCATCATTCTGCCCGGACGCTGAGGTCCAGCGCCGAGGGCCTTCTGGCGGTTCCCTCATTGCAAGAAGCAAAGCTACAGGGAACCAGGCAGAGGGCCTTTTCAGTAGTGGCGCCCGCCCTGTGGAACGCCCTCCCATCAGATGTCAAAGCGATAAATAACTACCTGACATTCAGAAGACATCTTAAGGCAGCCCTGTTCAGGGAAGTTTTTAATCTGTGATATTTTACTGTATTTTTGGTTTCTATGGAAGCCGCCCAGAGTGGCTGGGGAAGCCCAGCCAGATGGGTGGGGTACAAATAAATTATTATTATTATTATTATTATTATTATTATTATTATTATTATTATTACAGGTCCAATCTAAACTTCAGTATAGATACAACTAGCTCTCTGACCACTCTAGGACAATGTCTCAGCATAATGTGTTTTCCGGAGTCTAGAAAAGCAGGGGATTTGAATTTGTGATGCTGTGGGTTTCCAGTGTAATTCGGGGAAGTTACTGCTTCAATCATGGCCAATCATGTGGCCTACCAGATGTTGTTGGACTCCAGTTCCCATCAGGCAATGTGGCCAACAGTTGAGGGTGATGGGAATTGTAGTCCAACATTGTCCAGAGGGCTGCAGATTCCTCAGCCCTGTTAAACTGGAATCAGCTATAGCAATCCTCAATCCTCTTCGCAGATTTTTGTGAGGATGGACCAAATTAGGGGGTCTTAAGGATTGTGGCAAAGGGACACAGGTGGCACTGTAGGTTAAACCACAGAGCCTAGGGCTTGCCGATCAGAAGGTCAGTGGTTCGAATCCCGGCAACGGGGTGAGCTCCCGTTGCTCGGTCCCAGCTCCTGCCAACCTAGCAGTTCGAAAGCACCTCAAAGTGCAAGTAGATAAATAGGTACCGCTCTGGCGGGAAGGCAAACAGTGTTTCCATGTGCTGCTCTGGTTCGCCAGAAGCAGCTTAGTCCTGCTGGCCACATGACCCGGAAACTGCATGCCGGCTCCCTCGGCCAGTAAAGCAAGATGAGTGCCACAACCCCAGAGTCATCCGCAACTGGACCTAACCTTTACCTTTAAGGATTGTGGCACGCAAGGGTGAGCAGAAACAAAAATTAATAAAAATGCTAATTTTGAATGGCGGCCCTCAGCTAAACAGCAGTAGGAAACAAATTTTCATGGGGGCGATTCATCTGGTGTGTACAGTTGGGGAAGACTGCACTAGGTGCATTGCCTTTCCTCCAAGGAGCTTAATTCACAATACATGGAGTTTCCCCCATTTTTTCCTCCCAGCAAGGTAGGTTAGTCTGTGAGTGGCTCACCCAAGGTCCCTGCTAAGGAAACTCAACAATTGCCAGTAGCAGTAACAGAGACATTTGACCTCTGTTTACTTGTCGCATTGTTATGACCCGATACAATCAAGGTATTTTTCTTTCTTCTTATTTTGCATTGTTTCAGTACTCTTGCTTCTTATCATTTTGTTTTGTTCACTGTCTGCAGCTATTCATTGAAAAGGCAAAACGTAAATCTAATAAAACCATCATCAAGACCCATAGTGGATTCACAGTTAAGCAAAGAGTTGAACCCAAGTCTCCTGAGTCCAAATTCAGCACTCTATTCACTATACCACACAACCTCTATTTAGAGGTAAGGCAAGTCAGTAAATAAGGCAATCTGACTTGGAGAAAAAACTGCATTTACAAATGACTGACAATATGTGCCCATTTGGGTGCCAGAGATTTGGCCACATTTTCCCAAAAGCAGGGCCAGCACTGTAGAGCACCTGCTAAGGCCCCCCACTTCTGTAAGTTAGAAGTGCAGAACCATTTTATGGCCAGAGGGATGCATTTCCTTGTGGGCAACCTTCCAAGGGCCACAAGCCACTGATCAGTGGGGCCAGAAGCAAAAGTAGGTAGAGCAATAAATGTTAATTTTACCTGGGTACAATAGGCTAGTTCACACACAGACACACACAAACACAACCTCCCTATTCTCCATCCAGGCATTATCAGAGTTCAAGGGCACATTCCAGCCAGGCAAAAACTCTCAAGGAGGCTGTGAAGCAGGGCTGGTGCGGGGTGTGGCTTGAGGAGAGGGGTTTTAACCTGGTGAGACTCCTAAGGACAAGTCAGAAAAGTTAGGAGGGCTGCATTTTGCTTCAAGGTCTGAGGTTCCTCACCCCTGTCTAGAATATGAAAATGAAAGTTCAAACTAAGTACAATAAGGCTAGGGGTGGCCAGATTTCCACTGAGGTGCAGCAAATTATAAGTGATGTTATTTATATTCTTTTACCATGCATCACTTAGATTCCAAAACATCTAAGGATGGCCCTGCAAGGAGACATTAGAAACCCTTCCCTGAATTCACCAAAGCATCAAAAAGTATGAGAGTATTATGCTCTAGTTATCTCCCGCTTGGACTACTGCAATGAGCTCTACGTGGGGCTACCTTTGAAGTTGACTCGGAAACTGCAATTAATCCAGAATGCGGCAGCTGGACTGGTGACTGGAAGTGGCCGCCGGGACCACATAACACCAGTCCTGAGAGATCTGCATTGGCTCCCAGTAGGTTTCCGAGCACAATTCAAAGTGTTGGTGCTGACCTTTAAAGCCCTAAATGGCCTCGGTCCTGTATACCTGAAGGAGCGTGTCCACCCCCATCGTTCAGCCCGGACACTGAGACCCAGCACTGAGGGCCTTCTGGTGGTTCCCTCATTGCGAGAAGTGAGGTTACAGGGAACCAGACAGAGGGCCTTCTCGGTAGTGGCGCCCGCCCTGTGGTATGCCCTCCCTTCAGATGTGAAGGAAATAGGCAGCTATCCTATCTTTAAAAGACATCTGAAGGCAGCCCTGTTCAGGGAAGTTTTTAATATTTAATGCTGTACTGTTTTTAACATTTGATTGGGAGCCGCCCAGAGTGGCTGGGGAGACTCAGCCAGATGGGCGGGGTATAATAAATTATTATTATTATTATTATTATTATTTGCTGACCCTCAGAAAAAATGGGCATTTATGATAGTAGCTTGGCATGTATTTAAAGCATGCTTTATTGACAAACAGATGGATACATGCATGTGGTTCTTCAGAATAGGACAAAGACTGTATAGCTGCAAGGCACACTAGCCTATCTACAACCTTGTCCCCCAGGAATTCTCAAAATTTCTACCACCTTCTCCACAACTGACTTCCCTGCCAAGCAGCCCATGCTGCAGCTCTGTGGAAGAGCATCTGCATTCCTGCAGAAATCCTAGATTCAATCTCTGGCATCTCCCCTGCCTTAAACCCTGAAGACCTGCTGCCAGTCAGTGTTGACAGTTATCATTATCATCATCATCAGTTAGATGGATCAATGCTCTGACATTAGACGGCCCCTTCCTCTGTTCCCTGAGGCATTTGGAAAAGGGTTAATGGACTCGGTTCACAGAAGGCACCAACCAAGCCTGATGGGCCTCACAGCAGCCCTGCGGAAACTGAAAGTGCATCGGAAAACACAGAACTCTTCAGCTGCACATTGCATGTCAAGTTCAGGAGTGGTCAGCAACCTGTCTTATAAGGAAATGCACCCACCATTACAGATCAATGAGGAACCCCTGCAGGAATAGGAAAGCAGCCCAGTGTGTGTGCGCGCACATACATCTTTATAAATAATTTTTATTGGTTTTACATATAATCACATTACATAACATCATATCCTCTTATTTTATTTTAAACGGCCTCGGTCCTGTATACCTGAAGGAGCGTCTCCACTCCCATCGTTCAGCCCGGACACTGAGATCCAGCGCCGGGGGCCTTCTGGAGGTTCCCTCATGGCGAGGAGTGAAGTTACAGGGAACCAGGCAGAGGGCCTTCTCGGTAGTGGCACCCACCCTGTGGAACACACTCCCTTCAGATGTGAAGGGAATAAGCAGCTACCCTATCTTTAAAAGACATCTGAAGGCAGCCCTGTTTAGGGAAGTTTTTAATATTTAATGCTGTACTGTTTTTAATATTTGATTGGAAGCCGCCCAGAGTGGCTGGGAAAACTCATAATTAATTATTATTACTATTATTATTATCACATTACGTAACATCATAGCCTCTTATTTTATCTCTTTGGCTCAACTGAGCCTAGTGACTTCCCTCTTTCCCATCTACAGTGGTACCTCGGGTTAAGTACTTAATTTGTCCTGGAGGTCTGTTCTTAACCTGAAACTGTTCTTAACCTGAAGCATCACTTTAGCTAATGGGGCCTCCTTCTGCTGCCACGCTGCCGGAGCACAATTTCTGTTCTCATCCTGAAACAAAATTCTTAACCTGAAGCACAATTTCTGGGTTAGCGGAGTCAGTAACCTGAAGCGTATGTAACCTGAAGCGTATGTAACCCGAGGTACCACTGTAATGGTTTACAAAATTAAACTTTGCATCATTACATTTTATTTCGTTTCTTACACACACACACAAATATATATATATATATATATATATATACACACACACACACATATATATATTTACATACATACATACATACATACATATATACATACATACATGTATATATACATATATAGATACATACATATACGTATATGTGTGTATATATACACACACACATATATATTTATATACATATATAGATACATAGATACATATACGTATATGTGTGTGTGTGTATATATATATATACACACACACACATATATAGATAGAGATACATATATATATATATACACATATATATATAGATACATACATACACACACACATACACACAGTGACACATAAAGAAAGGAAGTAAGTTCTTTTTTCTTTTACTAGGGCACAGAATGGGAACGAGCCTTTCACCCCTGCCTTTCCTATCAATGCCCACAGTAGGATTTCACAATAAAATGGACTAAATATTCCTTTGCCTGCAGTTAAATCCGTTTGTTTCACACCCCTCCTAGACGCTTCGGGAGACGGAGAGCCCCCTTTTGGGCAGGCTAGAGAGGGCGGGGGTGGGGTGAGGGCTCCCCTGGATTTCCCACGGGGAGCAGCTGGCCCGGGCGCCTCTCGAGCGGCCGCCAGAGCCCCTCTTCCCGCAGCTCTGCTGTCTGCCATACGGGCCGCCCCAGCCTCTTGGAGGCCCCCGCCAGGTAGCTGGGCCTGGGCCCCGCCCCAAGGACCGAGCCCGAGCCTCAGGAGGCCCCAGCCGAAGCCTGCCAGCCGCGTCCCGTCCACCTGCCCGTCTCCATGGCAACGGGCGCGCCCCCCCAGCAATTCCCCCTCGCCCCTCCGGCTCCTACCAGGATCAGCGCCTCCATCTTGGTCGCCCCGGTGCCGACGTGGAGCATCAGCCGCGTCTGCCAACGGCATTGGCTGGCCCCGCGCCAATCTTATCCCCAGAGCCCGCCCCCTCCCTCCAACTCGGCCGCTCATTGGCTCGTGCTCGCTTTCCTCGGCTAACCTGCCCGCCCCGCCTCCCTACCTTTTTCATGTCCAGCGAGTCGGCGAGTTTCCAGGGAGAGGGCGTGGCTCACCTTGAAACCCCGCCTCTTGCCCGCGATTCGACAAAAGAGCTGTCGGTCAATTTGCAGAAGCCTGCTTTCGAGGAAGGTGAGGACCGGAAGAATGGGAGAGTTCCCATGGTGAACAAGGAAGCGGCTGGAGTGCTCCGTTGCTGAGCAACGATTGGACCAGCCATCGTCACGTGACCGGATAAAGTGCCATTGTTTCCTGAAAATTAGATTCGATGACGGTTCTTTCCGGGTATTGGCTAACGCGGAGCGTCTTTGATTGATGGGAGAATTGTTGCCATGGTGACTGCAGGCTGTGGGAGTCCCTGAGATCCTAACTGTGGCATAGTGATCCATGTTATTTATCTGGGGGTGGTGTGAGGAGGTCAAAAAAGTGATCAAGCTATCAGGCTTCTTCGGGGCTTACCCTCCAACATTTCTCCAATGAAAATAGGGACGGCTTATTATTATTATTATTATTATTATTATTATACCCCACCCATCTGACTGGGTTGTCCCAGCCACCCTGAATGGCTTCCAACATATATAAAAACATAATAGGAAATTAAAGATTAAATAATTTCCCTATACAGAGCTGCCTTCGGATAATAATAATAATAATTTATTTATACCCTGCCCACTCTGGGCTGCTCCCAACAGAATATTAAAAACACAATAAAGCATCAAACATTAAAATATTCCCTAAAAAGGGCTCCCTTCAGGTGTCTTCTAAAAGCAAGATAGTTGTTTATTGCCTTGATATCTGATGGGACAGCATCTTAAAAAGCAGAGACATCACCTTGCCAACAAAGGTCCGTATAGTTAAAACTATGGTTTTCCCAGTAGTGATGTATGGAAGTGAGAGCTGGACCATAAAGAAGGCTGATCGCTAAAGAATTGATGCTTTTGAATTCTGGTGCTGGAAGAGACTCTTGAGAGACCCATGGACAGCAAGAAGATCAAACCTATCCATTCTTAAGGAAATCAGCCCTGAGTGCTCACTGGAAGGACAGATCGTGAAGCTGAGGTTCCAATACTTTGGCCACCTCATGAGAAGAGAAGAGTCCCTGGAAAAGACCCTGATGTTGGGAAAGATGGAGGGCACAAGGAGAAGGGGATGACAGAGGACGAGATGGTTGGACAGTGTTCTCGAAGCTACCAGCATGAGTTTGACCAAACTGCGGGAGGCAGTGGAAGACAGGAGTGCCTGGCGTGCTCTGGTCCATGGGGTCACGAAGAGATTATTAGCATGACTACACTAGATCCTGAGGTCAACTCTTGGGCGGGGTACAAATAAATTATTATTATTATTATTATTATTATTATTATTATTATTATTACTATACATGCAAATAGTGAGAGATGGGCTTGGAGGCATTTCTCCTGCCATGTGTGAAAATGCCCTAAAACCTGAGCTAGGCATTCTGCTCCCTGCCGCCACTGCCACCTCCTGCCACTTTTTAAAGGACTTTAGTTCAAATACCAAACAGGCCAAACCCTTCTTGCCCTGCAAACCCAAAGCTTAGCAGATGTCTCCAGAGGAGCCACTGCAAGAGTTCACCTGGAAATCAACCACCAGAGGGCAGACGGCTTTAACTTCAGAAAGAAAGCCCCATGAGCTATCCCTGGATTCCTGGAAATGCTTTTGCAACAACAGCAGCAGTTAAAAGGGGTTTTTAGCGCTAGCCTGATTCAGAGCTTAATTTTAGTCTTCATGCACTCACTAGAATTCTTCAGAAGAGAGAAATAAGCTGGAGAAACTCAACCCCTCCTCTCACCCCTGCTGCCATTTACGGGCACTTCCATCGGGCAACCCTTTCCCTGTAAAAACAAAACAAAACACCAGTGTTGAGGCAATTCTGACTGACCTCTCCCTTTTCCTAGAAGACCTCCTGCATCCCATTGTTGTCACTGCTCACAGAAAGAGAAGGCAAGAAAAACTTGTGAAAGGCTCAGCAATTTTACCCAGTTTTGCACAAAAACTGTAAAGCTATTACAGGGATGTGGGAAGGAAATACTTACCAATTTTTTATTTCAGTTACATTGATGGCCTGTCTTCCCGTCAGCTCTGAAGTCCTGCTACAGTTTGAAGGCAAACAAAAGGTCAGGTGCAATGAGAAATTGCTTGTCAATTTTAGTCAATTCTGATTTAATTTCTGCCTTTGCATTGCAACAGCATAATTCTAACCAGGTCTGCTCAGAAGTGTTTTGAATTAAATGAAACTTAGTCCCAGGTAACTGGGGTTAGGTTACAATTGGAGCCTTAAGAGCTCAATACCATTTCTGTGCTAGGAGCTCCATAGCTGAATGACTCCATTTTTAAAGAGCTAATGGTGAGAGTAGCAGCCAGGTAATGGAGGGAGGTGAGATTATATACCAGCCCTAAGAGCATCGTAAGCTTTAATTCAAGTTGCAGATGGGCCATAACTCAGCATAAGAGCATCTGCTTTGCAAAGGTCCCAAAGTCAATCTTCAGGTAGTGTTTGGAATGTCTCCTGCCTGAAACCCTGGGAACTTGTTGCCAGCCTTTGTGGACAGTCCCGGGCTGGAAGGAACAATAGTCTGACTCAATTTGAAGCAGCTTTCCAATGAGTTCCTTTGGGATAGATGTGACACGGGAAGCACACACACTATACATTTAAAGAACATGACTTCTCCCAAAGCATATTGGGAACTGCAGTTTGTTGAGAGTGCTAGGAATTGTGGCTCTGTGAGGAGTAAACTATAATTTTCAAGATTCTTTGAGATGTGGGAAATGTACTTTAAATTAATGGCGCTGTGGTCTAAACCACTGAGTCTCTTGGGCTTGCCGATCAGAAGGTTGGCAGTTTGAATCCCCATGACAGAGTGAGCTCCCGTTGCTCAGTCCCAGCTCCTGCCAACCTAGCAGTTCGAAAGCACGCCAAAAAGTGCAAGTAGATAAATAGGTACCGCTCTGGCAGGAAGGTAAACAGTGTTTCTGTGTGCTGCTCTGGTTTTGGTGTTCTGTTGTGCCAGAAGCGGCTTAGTCATGCTGGCCACATGACCCAGAAAAACTGTCTGTGGGCAAACACCGGCTCCCTTGGCCTGTAAAGCGAGATGAGCGCCGCAACCCCAGAGTCGCCCACAACTGGACTTAACTGTCAGGGGTCCTTTACCTTTACCTTTTACACAGCCAGGCAGTTGCAGGAAAAGCAATAACAGACTTGTGTGTTACCTTAAAAGTCAGCAGAGTTACTATGGCATAAGCTTCCATGGATGAAAGCCCATGTCATTCATTGAGATCTGCTCCTCAAAAGATTTCCCCCAATCTGTCAATCTTTAAGATATTGTTAGGTGAGACAGTAGCACTACGTTAGCTTGAATATGTACAATGGAAACTCTCAAGATTGCTACAAACCAGCAATTAGAAACCTCACACAGTGAAGCCATCTGAGAAAGAGCAGGACTGCTATGGTTTGGGAGAAACTTAGTCTTGCTTTTTAGAAATACCGTATTTTTCGCTCTATAGGACGCACCCAACCATAGGACACACTTTGTTTTAGAGGGGGAGAACAAGAAAAAAAAATTCTCCCCCTCTCTGCTCAGCGCCCCTTCAGCGAAGCGGCAGGAGAAACGGAACCCCTTCCATTTCTCCTCCCGCTTCGCTGAAGGTGCGCTGTGCAGCTCTCCCTCTCTGCTGAAGCCAGGAGAGCAAGACTCTCCTGGCTTCAGCGAAAGGAACCTGAAGCCTCCAGAACACAGTAGGAACTTGCGCACCAACCCCTCTCGCTCTCCAGGCTTCAGCAAAAGCAACGCGTAGCCTCCAGAGTGCAGAGGGAATGCTCCCTCTGCGCTTCGGAGGCTTCACGTTGCTATCGCTGAAGCCAAGGAGCCTGCATTCGCTCCATAGGATGCACACACATTTCCCCTTAAGTTTTGGAGGGGGAAAAGTGCATCCTATAGAGCGAAAAATACGGTAATTGAGTTAGCAAATAAGGATAGTACTTGACAAAAATGTACTGCGTATGGTTGAGGCACCTGCAGAACTGGCTTCATCTTCACTGAAAGAGGATGTTGTGGGGAAGGGAGGAGCCACTGGGCCAAGTGCAAGCCAGGCCAACAGCTTTGCCAATAGTGCCACTAGATTGCAAAATGGAAGAAGTTTGGTGGGGTCGATTGCACAATGAGTTAGAAAAATAAGACTGTTGCTCCCACTTAACAACCAAGAATGGTGTGGCTGCTGGTGTTTCTCATGTTTTTTACAGAGAGGAAATACCCAAGCTTCTGGAAAGTGTTGCTCTAGCATCTGGCCGTGCTTAGATTTTAGCACACACTCAGAAAACATAAGCCCAACTGGAAGATCCCAGGGTAATTCCAAGTATACAAGAAACAAGTTTAACAAAGGGAGCATGGATGTCTGGAAGAACTCTTCCAGGGGAAGTTGCAAAGTAAAACAACAAAGGAAACTTGGGGCTCATCCGTACTTGTTCATTGTGGGTAGTAAGTTTCCTGTGACGCGCGTGGTGCTGTGGGTTAAACCACAGAGCCTAGGACTTGCCAATCAGAAGGTCGGTGGTTCGAATCCCCGCGACGTGGTGAGCTCCCGTTGCTCGGTCCCTGCTCCTGCCAACCTAGCAGTTCGAAAGCACGTCAAAGTGCAAGTAGATAAATAGGTACCGCTCTGGTGGGAAGGTAAACAGCATTTCTGTGTGCTGCTCTTGTTTGCCAGAAGCGGCTTAGTCATGCTGGCCACATGACCTGGAAGCTGTACGCCAGCTCCCTTGGCCAGTAAAGCGAGATGAGTGACGCAACCCCAGAGTCGGCCACGACTGGACCTAATGGTCAGGGGTACCTTTACCTTTTAAGTTTCCTGTACATTGATTCTCCATTGTCCATATGGCATTCTCCTCCAAATCGCGGCCTTCCCTCACTTTCACCGCACTCAATCCTGATTTTCTCAAACTCTATCTCCTTTTCAGAGTATCTCTGGTACAAGAAAATGCAGACCGAGGAAAGGAAAAGTGTGGGAAAACTGTGATTTGGAAGTGAACACCATATGGTCAACTGAGAATCAATGGAGATGCAGGACCAGCTACGTGAAACAATATGAACGAACCCTTATTCTGTTTTTAAAAATGAAAGCTGGGAAGCTGGGGGGTTGCAGTCTATTGTGGGGTGGGGCGGGAATGACTCTTCCTCCTTGAATCTCCATGAAGGGGCTGTTTCCACTCTGGTCATTTACTGTGGAATAGCTACATTTTATTTTCTTGACTTTTTATAGGGTATCTGTATGATATCATGAACGAAACAGCCCCTTCTCATGTTTTCCCTCTTCAGCTTCCAGCCCCTCCTCCACCCCAAGATATCAACAGATCCAACCTTTTGTTTTTAAGCACAATAGAATAGCTGTGCATTTTTGTCAGGTTTAGATATCATCTCTTGTTGCTATTCTCACTAATTCTGGCCTGTAGACATTCTTGTCTATGGTTCATCTCTCTTCTCTAGCAATAATTCCTAACTCTTCCTTTTCCAAATAGCATAGCCTTTATATCAGTTTCTCCCATCCTGGTTAAATTGCAGTAGTGGGAGGAATCATGCGATGTACTTAACCCTTTCCCTACACAGTGGTCCCATTGAAAATACAGTGGTACCTTAATTCGTTCCGGAGGTCCGTTCTTAACCTGAAGCTGTTCTTAACCTGACACACCACTTTAGCTAATGGGGCCTCCTGCTGCCGCTGCGCTGCCGGAGCACAATTTCTGTTCTCATCCTGAAGCAAAGTTCTTAACCTGAAGCACTATTTCTGGGTTAGCAGAGTCTGTAACCTGAAGCGTATGTAATCTGAAGCGTATGTAACCCGAGGTACCACTGTAACTCAGTTGTCTGCATGGCTGATACTAATGGTGAATAAATAATTATTCGTCTGTTCATTAGTCAGTTTATGTTCTCCAGTTTTATTGCTGATTTCCCTTTCTTTTCCCCCACTCAGCCATGAAGCTCACTGGATGACCTTGGGCCAGCCACCATCTCTTAGCCTAACCTACCTCACAGGGCTGTTGTGAGGATGAAATGAGGAGGAGAACCATGCACACCACCTTGGGATCATTGGAAGATAAAGGTGGTATAGAAATATAAGAAATAAAATAATAATATAGCACTGTATTATACTGCTGTGTGGAACAACTCTCAAAATGCCAGCTGATTATGGGGAATGAATCTCTTGGTGCTAAAGGGCCCCAGCATGAAATTGGGGGAATGATGATCTCATACCTGCTCCTCTGCTGTGGAGTCATTCTTCCATAGCACATAGGGGAAGTGGATGGGCTTTTGCTCCTGTGCACTTCACACACACACACAGAGAGAGAGAGAGAGAGAGAGAGAGAGCTCATTGAGGACTGAAGATGCTCAGTCAACACATTAACATATTGGAAAACACCAAAAACTTTATACACCAAATATCTATAGTGGTACCTCGGGTTACATACACTTCAGGTTACAGACGCTTCAGGTTACAGACTCCACTAACCCAGAAATAGTACCTCGGGTTAAGAACTTTGCTTCAGGATGAGAACAGAAATCGTGCTCCGACGGCACGGCAGCAGCAGCAGGCCCCATTAGCTAAAGTGGTGCTTCAGGTTAAGAACAGTTTCAGGTTAAGAATGGACCTCCGGAACGAATTAAGTACTTAACCCGAGGGACGCAGGTGGCGCTGTGGGTTAAAGCCTCAGCGCCTAGGACTTGCCGATCGAAAGGTCGGCGGTTCGAATCCCTGCGGCGGGGTGCGCTCCCGTCGCTCGGTCCCAGTGCCTGCCAACCTAGCAGTTCGAAAGCACCCCCGGGTGCAAGTAGATAAATAAGGACCGCTTACGAGCGGGAAGGTAAACGGCGTTCCGTGTGCTGCGCTGGCTCGCCAGATGCAGCTTGTCACGCTGGCCACGTGACCCGGAAGTGTCTGCGGACAGCGCTGGCTCCCGGCCTATAGAGTGAGATGAGCGCACAACCCTAGAGTCTGGCAAGACTGGCCCGTACGGGCAGGGGTACCTTTACCTTTACCTACCACTGTACTGAGAATTTACAATTGCTTTCATCCCCCCCACCCAACATGCTACTCAGGAGCTTAGCCTTTTATAAAATGTTTTCTTTTGATCCCTCTGGTTTGCACTCACCCCAATAAAACATACAGTCATACCTTGAATCCCGAATGTCTTGGTACTCGGACGTTTTGGCTCCCGAATGCTGCAAACCTGGAAGTGTTCTAGTTTGCGAACATTCTTTGGAACCCGAACGTCCGACAGGGCTTCTGCAGCTTCTGATTGGCTGCAAGAGCTTCCTGCGGCCAATCAGAAGCCGTGCTTTGGTTTCCAAATGCTTTGGAAGTCGAACTTCTGGAACAGATTCCATTCGACTTCCAAGGTACGACTGTACAAGCATATTTACAATTGCCTGACTGTGTGCTTTGGCACACTTCTTGGGCAGGGGGAAAAATATCAACATACCTGCACAGCTATCTGCATACAGGACTTTATTGATATAATAAAATGAACAGGGACAAAAAAAGTGGAGACACCTACTGATAGGAACAGGAAAGACCTGGCTTGCTCCTCATATGCAAATTCAAATATGTGTCAGAGTGGATTACTCTGGTCTAATTTGAATATGGGGTTGGGGAGTGGATTAACAGCTAAATAATGCTCAAATATGGACAAGCCCATAAAATCCGAATCCTACATTGGATTCCTACCCCATACAATTTGCAGTGACCTGAAGAAGAAGAGTTTGGATTTGATATCCCGCTTTATCACTACCCGAAGGAGTCTCAAAGCGGCTAACATTCTCCTTTCCCTTCCTCCCCCACAACCAACACTCTGTGAGGTGAGTGGGGCTGAGCAGGAATGAGGGAACTGATGATAATGGTGATTATATTATTATCGTCATATCTCTCTCTCTCTCTCTCTCTCTCTCTCTCTCTCTCTCTATTTTTAAGCCTCACCTGCTAAGTTTCTGTGTGCCGTGCACAGAAACAGCAGAGAGAGTAAACCAGTAGCGTCTCTAAGCGCCTTGCTTGGAAGCTGCTTTCAAGCAACTGAATGAGAAAGTGAAAGTAAAACTTACTTCCAGAGGGCAGGCATGTTTCGTTAGGTCACTGGATTTGCCTGGTTTTAAGAAAACGGGATTGGTACGTACAATGAGCGGCGGCGAGATATTTTATCTTTTATGTTAGAGATAGAAGCAAGACCCTTCTCCTGGGGGCCTGCCTGGTGTTAGCCTGTGTGCACTTTGGATCCTGCAGTTTGATTGAACCCAGATGGCAGAAAGTGCAGAGTCCTCTGTCTCTGAGCGGGGCCTCACCTTCTTGAAGGATGAGTTGCTGGGCATTACAATCCTGAAGATATCTGGCACAGACGACGCCCCGCTATATCACGTCCATCAGAAGAACGGCGTGCCAATCTGCGACAACTTTCTGCTGGGATGCTGCTATTTGCAGGAGAAGTGCCCTTGCCATCACACCCCGTTCCCCTACCACTGGCAGTGGCGCCGCCAGAAAGACAAAGTGTGGCTTAGTTTCAGTTTCTCAGCTCAGCATCATCTGGAAAAGCTCTACTGTAACCAGGAAGTCCCCACGGCACAACTGAGGGACAGGTAAGGACCATAACATCTTTCTCCTTTCAG
Source organism: Podarcis siculus (assembly GCA_034642415.1). NCBI lineage: Eukaryota > Metazoa > Chordata > Lepidosauria > Squamata > Lacertidae > Podarcis > Podarcis siculus. The sequence continues at coordinate 2,170,275 of JAXCMG010000064.1, read as the reverse complement.
CTTTCGGTCGGAAAGAGCCCCAGAGCCAGGTTCAAGTCCGGAACGTACTTGCGATCTGGGTTCTGCCCCAGATCTTGTGAAGCAATTGATAAAAGGGAATGCCTGTCTTTCAGGGCTCACTAAGAAATCAGCCTTGTTTCCTTCACATCCATCATTATGGGGCAGGGATTATGGTAAGGGCTGGTTGAAATCCTGACATCCATACAGTGGTACCTCGGATTAAGTACTTAATTCGTTCTGGAGGTCTGTTCTTAAACTGAAACTGTTCTTAACCTGAAGCACCACTTTAGCTAATGGTGCTGCACCACCGGAGCACGATTTCTGTTCTCATCCTTAAGTACTTAATTTGTTCTGGAGGTCTGTTCTTAAACTGAAACTGTTCTTAACCTGAAGCACCACTTTAGCTAATGGTGCTGCGCCACCGGAGCACGATTTCTGTTCTCATCCTGAAGCAAAGTTCTTAACCTGAAGCACTATTTCTGGGTTAGTGGAGTCTGTAACCTGAAGCGTATGTAACCTGAGGTACCACTGTACTTGTAAAATTTAGGTGTCTCGGGGGTTTTCAAAGTGTGTTCCAGGGAAACAGCACTTCAAACACTTTTCAGTGGTTTCTTGAAAAAGGAAAGTTGCCTGTCACTACCATTTGTGTGCCTTCTGGACACAATTTAGACTTGTATGGATGTTTAGCCGTCCAGAACCCCTGAAGGATCACTTACCTCCATATCCGCCTGCCATTACATCAGAGTCTGTTTTTCGGGTGCACCTAGATATGGTAGGTAGAGAGGGTGCCACTACACTTTTGAAGCACATCTCCCCTCCCAGAGAACTCTGGGTGCTGTAGTTTTTTAAAGGCTGTTGGGAATTGTCACTCTCTGACTGGTAAACTACAGTGCCCAGAATTCTTTGCAGAAAAGATTGAGCTTTGAATGTGCTTCAGAGATATAATGTGCACGCTTCCCTAGTGGCACTAATAGTGACATCCTGTCTCTAGGGTGGTTCACCTGATGCAGAATTTCTAGATTTTTTTCCTGTAAGCTAAAGACTGTTTACAGTATTTCTCCAGGCCCTTTACAGAACATTTAGCTCTCAATTGTGTGTTTTGATTCTGCCTTTAACTGCCGGTTTTTATTTGTATTTTGTTGTAATAACCTTGTTTAATCTCATCTGGTGTATTAGTAGTGCCAGTGTGAATCAGTCATAAAGGTTCAAGAGGCAGCACATGGCATTAAGTGTGGGACAGCTTCCAAACAGACTGGCATGAGAAATGCATCTCCTATGGAAATATAGACAACTGGACCAGATAGGAGGAGCTTCTTTTCTTTTCTTTTCTTTTCTTTTTTGGTAAGGTCAGAGCCAGATAACTATGTATAGCCCCCAAAGCTGTTGACTTTATAATATGCGTCAAAAAGGTAGGGACATCTGCAGTGTATGGGTCTTGCATGGACAGATCACAGAAGAAATAGGAAAGATCCCAGTAGACAACTTTGCTGTCATTGAGTGTGTGGTACAGAATAGGTTTCAGCAAGGAGGTGAAGCTACACCAAGGCAAGGTACATGTTGCACATGTACTATAGTGAAGACTTGTTGGCATCCGTCAGCGTGACTGAAGACAGTGCCTAGGGCACAGTACTGTGACATTATATCACACCACAGAATTCACTCTTGCTAAGAATCACCAACGGGAATGTATATTTAGGTGAGTATTTTCTAAGTTAGAAGTGGAGCTCTGATTGAGCTTGTGAATAATAATAATAATAATAATAATTTATTTATACCCCGCCCGTCTGGCTGCATTTCCCCAGCCACTCTGGGCGGCTTCCAATAAAACACTAAAATACAATAACCTATTAAACATTAAAAGCTTCCCTAAACAGGGCTGCCTTCAGATGTCTTCTAAAAGTTTGGTAGTTATTTTTCTCTTTGACATCTGGTGGGAGGGTGTTCCACAGGGCAGGTGCCACTACCGAGAAGGCCCTCTGCCTGGTTCCCTGTAACTTGGCTTCTCGCAGCGAGGGAACCGCCAGAAGGCCCTCGGCACTGGACCTCAGTGTCTGGGCAGAACGATGGAGGTGGAGACGCTCCTTCAGGTATACTGGACCGAGGCCATTTAGGGCTTTAAAGGTCGGCACCAACACTTTGAATTGTGCTCGGAAACATACTGGGAGCCAGTGTAGGTCTTTCAAGACCAGTGTTATATGTTCTTGGCGGCCGCTCCCAGTCACCAGTCTAGCTGCTGCATTCTAGATTAGTTGTAGTTTCCGGGTCACCTTCAAAGGTAGCCCCACATAGAGCGTCTTGCAGTAGTCCAAGCGAGAGATAACTAGAGCACGCACCACTCTGGCGAGACAGTCTGTGGGCAGGTAGGGTCTCAGCCTGCGTACCAGATGGAGCTGGTAAACAGCTGCCCTGGACACAGAATTGGCCTGCGCCTCCATGGACAGCTGTGAGTCCAGAATGGCTCCCAGGCTGCACACCTGGTCCTTCAGGGGCACAGTTACCCCATTCAGGACCAGGGAGTCCCCCCCACCCGCCCGTCTCCTGTCCCCCCAAAACAGTACTTCTGTCTTGCCAGGATTCAACCTCAATCTGTTAGCTGTCATCCATCCTCCAACCGCCTCCAGACACTCTCACAGGACCTTCACCGCCTTCACTGGTTCCGATTTGAAAGAGAGGTAGCGCTGGGTATCATCCGCATACTGATGAACACCCAGCCCAAACCCCCTGATGATCTCTCCCAGCTGCTGCATGTAGATGTTGAAAAGCTTAGGGGAGAGGACAGAACCCTGAGGCACCCCACAAGTGAAAGCCCAAGGGTCTGAACACTCATCCCCACCCCACTTTCTGAACACGGCCCAGGAGGAAGGAGCCCACCACTGTATAACAGTGCTCCCAGCCCCTCTAGGCGCTCCAGAAGGATGTTATGGTTGATGGTGTCAAAAGCCACTGAGAGATCCAGCAGAACTAGGAAACAGCTCTCACCTTTATCCCTAGACCGCCGCAGATCATCGACCAGTGCGACCAAGGCAGTTTCAGTCCCATGATGAGGCCTGAATCCCGACTGGAAGGGATCCAAATGGGTTAATAACTTTTTAGCAACTCTTCTATCTTTTACAGCAGTTTGATATAAAGGTGTTGTTCTTTTAAACTACCGTATTTTTCGCTCTATAAGACGCACCAGACCACAAGACACACCTAGTTTTTGGAGGAGGAAAACAAGAAACAAAATATTCTGAATCCCAGAAGCCAGAACAGCAAGTGGGATCGCTGCGCAGTGAAAGCAGCAATCCCTCTTGCTGTTCTGGCTTCTGGGATAGCTGCGCAGCCTGCATTCACTCCATAAGACGCACACACATTTCCCCATACTTTTTAGGAGGGAAAAAGTGAGTCTTATAGAGCAAAAAATACGGTAGATGAAGATACTTATATAAAAAAATACCATTACCCATGGAGTGAAAAGCTTCACCAGCTGTTTTCAGTAAATCAAGTTAAAGGCAAAAGAGCAAAGCCAGGCATTCCCCAACCGTGGATCCTCGCCCTCTGGTGATGGTTACCTTCCTTCCCTTGCAGGAGGGGCAACGTGTATTTCTTAAACTTTAACACCATGGCTCTCTCACCGATAATGCTGTATGACCAAGTAAGGCGACTGTCCAACAGCAGCAGCCCTGACTGCAGTCCCTACCTCTTTACAGAGTGGAAGGTTTACTACAATGAAAGTTGCCATTGGCTGGAATACGATGAGGTAAGAGGATCCAGAGATCCAAAAAAATATTGATTATGGAGCCATCTCATTGTTTGGTTTCCTTCTATCACCCTCTAAAATTAACTGGGAGGGTAACAGGCACACTTAAGTCCTGTTGAAATCAGCCAGATTTGGGGTACTTCAATTACTGTGCAATTTCATGACAAACCTAGAAAAATCGTTTTCAAAATGATGGCTTCACATGGGGCTATGCAAGCTCCACTGTATTGTGCCTAGCTGGGAGGATAGTCAACAAGTTGGGCAGGTGTGTTTCATAAAGGGCTTTCCTATGATTTTCCTTACAGTAATTGTGTGCATGGGGCACGGGTGGCGCTGTGGGTTAAACCACAGAGCCTAGGGCTTGCCGATCAGAAGATCAGCGGTTTGAATCCCCGCGATGGGGTGAGCTCCTGTTGCTCGGTCCCTGCTCCTGCCAACCTAGCAGTTCGAAAGCACGACAAAGTGCAAGTAGATAAATAGGTACCACTCTGGAGGGAAGGTAGACGGCGTTTCCGTGCACTGCTCTGGTTCGCGAGAAGCGGCTTAGTCATGCTGACCACATGACCTGGAAGCTGTATGCTGGCTCCCTCGGCCAATAAAGCGAGATGAGCGCCGCAACCCCAGAGTCGGTCACGACTGGACCTAATGGTCAGGGGTCCCTTTACCTTTAATTGTGTGCATTGCATTAATGTGATGTGAGAGTTGGCCTCAGGGTCTAGCATAGTCATGCTAATAAGAACCTTTGGATGTGGTCTGGTGTGCCTGGATAGTGTTTCTCAAATGGTGGGTCAGGGCAGGAGAACTGAGGACCGCTTTCAGGTGGGCCTCAGTGCCACAACCCGCCTTGTCCCCTAGCTGTGTCATAACATTTTGGTTGGGCCAACATCAGCACCGGCAACTGAGTAAAAGTGGCCCAGAGATGGAGCAGTTCTGGACAGTTCCCTCACCTGAGGGGAAAAGAGCCAGAGGAGGTATCGAAAGAAATTGCAAAGTGAGATAAAAGGTTAATATTTATTATTGTTACATTAATTGGAAAGAGAAAGGAGTAAGAGAGGAAAGCTGTCTAGGAGGAAGAAGTGACTGAAAGGAGCAGGAACGAGGGATGAAAGAAACCTTATCTGTGGATAAGGTACAAGTTGTTTGTGAGAGGAGAATGGGAGAAGACATTACAGGAGATGGGCAAAAATACCGTATTTTTTGCTCTATAAGACTCACTTTTTCCCTCCTAAAAAGTAAGGGGAAATGTGTGTGCGTCTTATGGAGCGAATGCAGGCTGTGCAGCTATCCCAGAAGCCAGAACAGCAAGAGGGATCGTTGCTTTCGCTGCGCAGCAATCCCTCTTGTTGTTCTGGCTTCTGAGATTCAGAATTTTTTTTCTTGTTTTCCTCCTCCAAAAACTAGGTGCGTCTTGTGGTCTGGTGCATCTTATACAGCGAAAAATACGGTACATTGAGAGGCATGTAAGGATGAGAAGGGGGGAAATATAAAAGAAAAAAAGTCTTCTCTAATTAGAGTTTCTCTGGATCAGCAAATTCCACCTGTAAAAGGGAGGCTGATTCACGTTTGCCTCCAGAGCAAATGTCTGAATTTGGCTTGAGGAAAGCCAAGCGAGGGAACGCCTTGCTGCAAGGAAAATGCTGCGGCAAAAGAACTTCGCAATTTCCAGAAAATTTTTTGTCGTTCTCATCCGTCTGTCTCAAGAGACAATGGAGGGTGAAGACAAACCGCTAGGTTAGCAGCACAGGAGAGACATCCTCAAGGCTCCAGACTGGATAGTGTGTGTGGCGGTCCTGGGCTGCCCTAATGAGAAGCCCCCTCTCTTGGCCTCGCTGATACGGTCCAAAGGAAAGCAAATCAAGACATTTGGCACCAGCTTGACTGCGGGAGTTGCCGGAAAGAAGGTCTTAGGAACTGCGCTCTGGATTTGTGTAGGGCTTCCTTAGAAAGTGAAGTTAGTAATTGCCAGCTGATTATGCAAAACTCTGCCTCTACCTGTCGCCATTCTGTGACGGGCTTTTCTCTGTGCCGCGATTTTGTGTCTGGTGGGCCTCGGTTATTTTCAGCCCCCTCAGGTGGGCCCTGAGCATAGAAAGTTTGTTCTAGAGGATGGGAGGAATTCTGGTGTTTTTCTCTCCATAGCCTATCGCACAGGAACTGGTCGCTGCTTTCGAGCGGGGCATGTGGAACCATGCCTTCCGTGTGCAAGATCAAATCTACAATGTAGACCTCAAACAGTTTATCCAGCGCAACGTAAAGATGGGCTTCACCCGTGACATCACGTTCCGACCCGTCTGGCGCTCAGCTGACGTTACCGTGCGCTGCTTGCGGTGAGTTTGGACCCAGATCTTCCTCCTCAGAGTTTCTGGACCTGAGAACACATGTCTAATCCTTCTGCCCATGAATTGCAGAACACTGTATATTTTTGTGTAACGATGTTGCCGATGTGCAAGTTAACTAGTGAAGAACTTAGAGTTCTGATTGTAACTTAAAAACTTAACCCCTGAAGAAATTTAAGAAAATGATATATTAGTAGGAACTTAGTACAGGCAGGGCATTTTTTTCAGCCCAAACTCAGTTCCAGTACCTCTCAGGTGGGTGCCATTGCCATTATAAGAGAACAAGGGAGGCAATCGTGGTGAGTTCCGACACTGAGTTACATGTACTGAGTTACAGGTACCTTTTTAAAGGGGACGAGGGTGGCGCTGTGGTCTAAACCACTGAGCCTCTTGGGCTTGCCGATCAGAAGGTCGGCGGTTTGAATCCCTGCAGCAGAGTGAGCTCCCTTTGCTCTGTCCCAGCTCCTGCCAACCTAGCAGTTCAAAAGCATGCCAGTGCAAGTAGATAAATAGGTACCACTGCGGCAGAAAGGTAAATGGTGTTTCCATGGTCTCTTGCTTCTGTTTTGTTGTGCCAGAAGAGGTTTAGTCATCCTGACCCCATGACCTGGAAAGCTATCTGTGGACAAACGCCGGTTCCCTTGAGATGAGCACCGCAACCCCATAGTTGCCTTTGACCAAGGGTCCTTTACCTTTTACCTTTTATTTTTTTTAAAAAAGGAGTGGGGAGCCTTGGGCCCAGGAGCTGAATGCAGCCTTCTAATCTTCTCTGACTAGGCTTTGAAACTCTTCCTGAGCTGTGCTCCTCAGCAGCCCTCCTCTGTGTTTTGCTTGGCTGGAATGTGTCCTTGAAGTGTGGTCATGTGATCATGCTTTTTGCTTGCCTGGCTGGAGAGGGGTATCTATGTGTGTGTAAACCTGACTTCTGCATAGCTGGAATGTAGCTCCCAGTACAATAGTAAGAGCCACAACTGTTGCTCTGCTCAATTTTGCCTCTGACCCTGTCCACCACTGTGCGGCCCCCAGAAGGTCTTTTAAGAGGGAATATGGGCCTTCGGCTCGAAAAAGGTTCCCCACCCCTGTTTTAAAGTGTGCATTGTGGGGAGCAGGGTTGTCCTGATTTCCGTGTGTGTTTAGACTGCACAGTCCCACTAGTATGTAAGACCCACACTCATGGTTTGGGCAAACGGAAGATAAGTGTGGGATGCATGTCTAGATTTTGGAGTGCAGCCATGCATTGGATAAGCCACATGACATTAAAAGTAGATAATACATACATCTGACCTGTAATATGCTAAGGAGCTTTGTGAAACAACCAGCAGTGATTGGTTGAGTGGCCCTAATGTTGCAGGAGGAGTGGGGCAGCCAGAGGGTAGGGAGGGGCTGAGGGAGATAGAAGGCTTGGTGGAGCTAGATAAGCGGTCGGAAGAGGGCGTTGGTGTAGGAAAACGCTAAGCGAGTGGCAAACTGGGAGAGAGAATGGGCAGAGGTGAGAGAGATGCACACGGCCAAGATTTCTTGACCCCTGAGGAATTTCCCCAGTTCATTGCTTAAAAACCAATCAAATGTTTGGGGTGACTTAATCAGTGCAGAGGTTCCCAGTTAGCTAAATACTATGGACCCCGTTGTTTTTCAAAAACCAAGCCATGGGCTCCCTCCTTATGAAAATTCTGGTATCTCTATGGTAGTTTTTGTTATGTGAATGCTGCCACAGGCCCTCTGTGTGGGTGACAAGGACCCCCGATTGGGAACCACTGAGTTAGTGCAATTCATGACGTTGAATGAGAGAGTGTTTGTGTCAGTGAGATCAGCTGGTCAATAATAAGTTTGCACAGTCGCCTCTCTCTCTCCCACCCCTCTATTAAAATATAGGGGTCTGCCTGCAAACAAGGCAGAACCAGAGGCAGTTGATCCTGTTCCTTTGCCCTTTTTCCCTTCCAGGTCGCTTGCTCCACCCCTGACCACTTTGGCTCTCGCAGGAGAAGATCCTCTGGATTTGTTCTGTGGGCCTTATCCTGCGGCCTGCGTCCCGCCACCTCAAGGGGGCTCTTCTTTCACAATGGCAGAAGTGACGCTGTCAGAAGTAGCCCATCAGATGGTGAGGAAGCTGTTCCATGCCAAGTTGCCCGAGGATCAGGCGTTGGTGCTGGCTATCTACCGCATACGCAATGACCAACTCTGGGATATGTACATGAGGTGAGGAGCCTAGTATACACACGACATACAGTAATGCTTTCCTAGTGCTAGCCAGTGGGTTTGGTTTGCCTCATATAGCAGGAGTTGCTAATATGGTACAATGGTCCCCTTAAAATCTTCCCTTGGAACCCACAAAGTCTCTTTATGACACCGCGGTGTATAGACCATTTTTATTAATAAATAATTAAAATAAAATAAAATGATCCACTTTTCTTTTTCTCTCTCTTTCCCATCAGCCAGAAGAGGCTCATGTTCCAGGTACGCTCAGAAAAGGAGTATCCCTCAGTGGAGAGACATCTCTTTCACGGCACAGCGGCATCTCGGATCAAGTCTATTTGCATAAGCAACTTCAACCCTGACCTGGCAGGATCAGTCCATGGCGCAGTTTTTGGCCGGGGTATTTACTTTGCTAGGGATGCCTCCTACTCAAACACCTACGCCTTAGCAGCCAAGAACAATGTGCGTCACATGTTCCTGGCCAAAGTGCTGACTGGTCGCTGGTGGAGAGGCCACTCATGTTTAAGGCAAACTCCCCCCCATTTTGACTCCTGCACAGATTGTGTCCGTGACCCACACATTTTTGTCATCTTCAGAAGCTGCCAGTGCTACCCCTACTTCCTAATTCGCTACAAGGAAGTGAAGACACCTGTAGCTGTGGATATGTGAGAAGGGTCACTCCTCCTCTACATCTCTTCTGCTGCGACGGTCTGTACTTTGGGTCAAAAGTACATGACTCAGTAAAGCTAGCTTTTCCTTTACTGTATTTACAACGTGCAGCTGAAGCCCTCGTTGGGTGGGTGAGAGAGTATTTTAAACTCTTGACCTCTGGTGTATCTTTAATCAAACATGCCTCCCCAGCAGAAGAAGAGAAGAAGAAGAGTTTGGATTTGATATCCCGCTTTATCACTACCCGAAGGAGTCTCAAAGCGGCTAACATTCTCCTTTCCCTTCCTCCCCCACAACAAACACTCTGTGAGGTGAGTGGGGCTGAGAGACTTCAAAGAAGTGTGACTGGCCCAAGGTCACCCAGCAGCTGCATGTGGAGGAGCGGGGAAGCGAACCCGGTTCACCAGATTACAAGACTACCGCTCTTAACCACTACACCACACTGGGACATTGTAGGATTAAATCAGAAACTGGGACATCTTCTGCAAATCTGGGACTGTCCCTGGAAAATAGGGACACGTCGAGGGTCTGTAGTAGCAGCCACTACAGCCACATCATGAGAACCTATCTACCTTAGCAGCAGTGGAGTCGCTGCTAGTTTAATCATCTGCTTTGGAGCATGAGGTTGAACGAGATCTTCCTGTTGGCTGTTCCAGCTCTGCAGTTTGGCCAGCACTGTTCCCCAAGCTTAGCAGGTAACAAGGAGTCTCAAAGCGGCTAACACTCTCCTTTCCCTTCCTCCCCCACAACAAACACTCTGTGAGGTGAGTGGGGCTGAGAGACTTCAGAGAAGTGGGACTAGCCCAAGGTCACCCAGCAGCTGCATGTGGAGGAGCAGGGAAGCGAACCTGGTTCACCAGATTACGAGTCCACCGCTCTTAACCACTACACCACACTGGCTCCAGCAGGTGGTAACACATGATTTGACTGACCATTACGTGTGCCTTAGCTCTTGGAGAGGAAACCAAAAAACTGGGTTGGGGAACAAGTGGCCTCGCAGGTGTTGCTGGACCTCAAGTCCCATCAGCCTCAGGCAGCATGGCCAATGGTCAAGGTTGATGGGAGCTGGAGCCCCAACAACATCAGGAGGGTCACAGTAAGACCTTGCTTGAGTTTGCACAGCCAACTCCATGCCAGGTTTTCTTTCCTTCACCATTAGGAAAATTGTGTTTTAAAGACTGGTCATATCTAAACAGTTGATAACTCTGCTAGGCACTGCCTGTTCAGACCCCATGAGCCTTAATGTGAAATTGTTGTTATTATCAGTGCCTTTTTTTTCTGGGGGTACTCAAGAGTACGCAGTACCGACACCTGTGGTGCTTACTGTAACAACTTCATGGTGAGTGACAGCACAATTTTTTCTTAAAGCACTTATTTTTATTTTTACTATTATTATTACTATTATTTGTCCCAGCAATCTGATGCACTTTACACTTCTTTAAACTGAATTGCATTTGCCATTTTATGGCCCATACACTCCGTTTGGACTTGAGGCAAGCCCAAGATGCCAGTGTGTAGAATGTGGAATTTGAACACTAATATATTTGTATCTTCTCTTGTGCCTTTTTCCCAATGTCCTTCAAGTTTTTTGTCCCAAAGATAACTTGAGATGAGCCAAAGATGCCAATGTTATAAATGTGTAATTTGTCCAATGTTTATATATTTGTATCTTGAAAATACAGACACAAATCATGTGTTGATCAGTATTATCTTTTTATCGCACTACCACCAGCCCACTTCCCTAAATCTCCCTGCTGCTATTGATGTCCTCTCAGGCTTCTCCACACAACCTGTTTATTCAGCATCCATCCTGATTTTCATGAACAGGAGGTTAGATTATATCTCCTCTTTGTTAAGCAGCTGGACTGATTTTTTAATTTATTTTTTTTGCAGAGAGATTATACGTAAGATATAAAGAGAGATTATAAAACGTAAGATATAAAGCAATTAAACCATCCAAAAATACCCGCACACCATAGATATCAGGAGCAGCAATTAACGACCACCAACTCTATCCAGTTAAAGCAAATTGAAGTGGCGAAGTCTTTAAGACCTGTTGGAACAGGACCAGCAAGGGAGCTAGATGCATGTCTTGTTGGAGAGAGTTGCACAGTGATGGGGCTACCACTGAAAAGGCCCTGTTTCTTAGACTAGCCTGTCTGGTGGAGCTTATCGATAGGCCTGCAAGCAAGACTTCTCTGGCCAATGTCAGAGCCTGGGCACTTTTGTATAGGTTTAAACTAAGTGTGGGGAACCTTTGACTCTCAGAGGCAGATTTAGGGGAGCACAACCGGTTTGCCCACACTGGGCGCTGAGCCAAGAGGGTGCCACAACAATGATGAACTATAGAGGGGGGGGGAATCAAATTTTGGCAGGGTGCAGGGTACCACTGAAATTTTAAAGCTCTGCCACTGCTCCAGATACTGCTGAGCTACAACTCCCAGCAAGCGTGGCTATTGGCCAGGGATGATGGAAATTCTAGTTTAGCAACATTTGGAGTGCCAGAGGTTCTCCATACCTGATGTAGGTTGTTCTTCAGCTAACCTGCTAATGTTTAGGCTTTAAACATGATCACCAACTCTTTAAGGCAACATTTTCCCACCTTCGCCGCATCAAGCAGTTGGTCCCTTACCTTTCCCGCCCCGACCTGGCCACAGTGATCCATGTGACGGTAACCTCCAGGCTTGACTACTGTAATTCGCTCTACGCAGGGCTGCCCTTGAAGCTGTCCCAGAAACTCCAGTAAGAGCAGAATGCTGCAGCGAGGCTCCTCACGAGGTCCCTGCCATGGGAGCATATTCACCCAGTGCTTTTCCAGCTGCACTGGCTCCCGGTGGAGTACAGGGTCAGATTTAAGGTGCTGGTTTTGACCTTTAAAGCCCTTCATGGCCTAGGACCCTCGTACCTACGGGACCGCCTCTCTTGGTATGCCCCATGGAGGACCTTAAGGTCCATAAATAGCAACACCCTTGTGATCCCGGGCCCTAAGGAAGTTAGATTAGCCTCAACCAGAGCCAGGGCCTTTTCAACACTGGCTCCAGCCTGGTGGAACACTCTGCCTCATGAGACCAGGGCCCTGCAGGATCTGATTTATTTCCGCAGGGCCTGTAAGACAGAGTTGTTCCGCCTGGCCTTTGGCTTGGAGTCAATTTGATTCCTTCCCCCTCTTTCTTTTTTTCTTTCTCCTCCTGTGATGAGGCTGCATTTTAATATTTTAATGTTGTATTTTGATCTTGTTTTTTAGTTGTATTCATTCAACTTGTTTTTATTATTGGTTGTTAGCTGCCCTGAGCCCAGCCTTAGCTGGGGTATAAATAAAATTTATTATTATTATTATTATTATTATTATTATTATTATTATTATTATTATTTAAATATGGCACAGAATCACCCTGGTAACTGGTGTAGCCAGCAAGGAATATGTAGTATTTTAGCCTTGTAAATGTCTAGTAGGTCTTGAGGGACAGTCTGAGCTCTGCGCACCCTCTCAACCCAGCTCATTTTGCTTTGGGTTTGCTGATAAGGTTGCCAGGTCACACCATTTCAGGGAACCTCCCAGGGAGGAGGAGGAAAAGCATATAACAGCCTAGTGTGCTCTTGCTCTTTCAACAACAGCATTCTCTGCAGTAATCAACCCAAGTCACTTTTTAAATGACAAGGAAAGTTGGGTAATTTTAGACGAGGGAGACAACGGTCTTACAGAGGGGCCATTCTTTGGCTGGCAAGATGTAGTGCTTCACTTACATCAAAATGTGGTGTGCCAACTCTGCTGTGCTTGGAGGGACTCCCTCCTCGTCGTCCTGCTGAGATGGGGCACTTGAGAGCACCACATGGTGTGAATAAGCGCCAGCCTCTGCCAATATCTGCAGAACCCACTGCTGTTAAAAGCACAGGGGCTGTTATGTACGGAGTTGAATAGGATCCAAAAGGCAGCAGTCTGATGGGTCCTAGAACAATAGGATCCAAAATGCAGCAGCCTATTGTTCCTAGAACAATAGGATTCAGAATGCAGCAGTCTGATTGGTCCTAGAACAATGCAGCAATATGATTGGTCTGCAGGAGCCACCCAATCCGGCTCCAGATGGAAGTGAATCCACAACCTGATTGGCCTACAGGTGAATCCCGGAATTAGCCAATCACGTGCAGCCCATTGTGTAAATAATGTATATAAAGCAGATACTTTGAGGGGACATTCATTCCTCCTCACCACTATGAGCTGAATAAAGAGCACGAAATCCACTCTCGACTCTGAGTATATTTCAGGGGCGGAGACCAACAACAAAGTTGGTGGTGCTAGACCAAAAGTCTTCAAGGATTGTGTAGGTGTCTGGGGTCTTCGGGCAAGGGTGAGGAACTGAATGCAGGGGGAGGGATTCAAGTATTTTCTCAAGGACTCTGCTCTGTTGGATTCTGAGCCAAAAGTAGCAGCAAGAGCCAATGAATTCTAGCACTTAGAAAAAACCAAGGAGCAGGATTGTCAGCTCCAGATCCTAAGTGGGTTCGTACAACTTTACAAGTTGAACAGAAGGGATTTTTTCTTCTTGTTGTTTTAATATGGCCTCTGAAGATGGTTTGGAAATTCAGCTAGTGCAGAATTCAACGGCCAGGTTGCTCACCGGAGCAAGACGGTTTTAGCATATTACACCGATCCTGGTCTGACTGCACTGGCTAACTATTAGTTTCCGGGCCCAATTCAAAGTGCTGGTTTTCACCTATAAAGCCTTAAACGGCTCAGGACCGCAATACCTCAAGAACCGCCTCTTTCCATATGAACCTACCCAGACCCTGAGATCACCTTCTGAGGCCCTTCTTTGTGTGCCTCCTCCTCAAGAGGTCCAGAGGGTGGCAACACGAGAACGGGGCCTTCTCTGCAGTGGCTCCCCATCTTTGAACTGCTCTCCCCAGGGAAGTTTGCCTGTCGCCTTCATTATGCACCTTTAGGCGCCAGGCAAAAATGTTCCTTTTTAACCAGGCCTTTGGTTGACCTGATTTGCATCCTATGCCCTTTTAAAATCTGGTTTTGTTGGGGGGGGGGCGACTATTGGGTTCTTGTTTTTCTTTTTATCATGTATTTTGTGGTTTTAAATCTTGATTTTATTCTGTGAACTGCCTTGAAACCCCCGGGTATAGGGTGGTATATAAATTCAATAAATACCGTATTTTTCGCTCTATAAGATGCACCAGACCACAAGACGCACCTAGTTTTTGGAGGAGGAAAACAAGGGGAAAAAAATTCTGAATCTCAGAAGCCAGAACAGCAAGAGGGATCGCTGCACAGCGAAAGCAGCGATCCCTCTTGCTGTTCTGGCTTCTGGGATAGCTGCGCAGCCTGCATTCGCTCCATAAGACGCACACACTTTCCCCCTTACTTTTTAGGAGAGAAAAAGTGAGTCTTACAGAGCAAAAAATACGGTAAATAAATGGCTTCTGCCCTCGTGCTTAATGCAATGGTGGCAGAAGCTACTCTATCTGGCGTAATGTCCCCCTTTCCGTGCGGTTCGGAATGCTGCAAATGCCATATTTCAGGAACAGAGCTGCCAACCCTAGGAAAGAATTAGGAGCTGGCCACTCATAACCATGTCTACTCAGAAGTAAGTCTCATTGATTTATTTAGTTATTGTTTTGTGGACTTACTCCCAAGTTAAGTATGCATAGGACTATAGCCCTAAGGATTTTTTTTTCTGTTTCTGCTGCAAGGATATGCATACATGATGATGGGTGAGGGTCTCTATCCCCAGCCCCTCCTGGCACCTCTGCCCCCCGAGCGTCATGATGCGGTGAGGATATTCAGCTGGTCTGTCTCTGGGGGATCCTGACTGTTGGTGGGGGGAAGCGTCTGGCTTAGGAATAACTGCCGCAGAAGCCTGTCGACCAGTTGCACAGGAAGTTAGGAAGGCGGATGCCTTGTGAGGAGCTGATAACTCAACACAAGGCTCCTTCCTGGCCCTGCCAGCTGCTGCCTCCTCCCCTCCTCCCCTCCTGGTTTCATAATATCCCGCAGACTGTGGGGAGTGGCCTTGGCAGATAGAGGCTTCAGAGAGGGTTAGATTGGGGCCCCTTCCAATTGCCGTTCTGGACTTCTGTGTCCCCCTTAAGGCCCTGTTCGCTTAAGGCTGTTCACACATTACATCCAACATGTGTGCTGATCTGTACGCACATGCTGTTCGTCACACATAACATGCAGCGTCTAATTTTGATGCCCTTCAGACCCAACATGCATACAGTCTGTGTGCAAATAACATGTTGCAGGACTGATCTTGGCTCCATTTGTTGCATGAACACATCAACAACTAAGTAATGCCTTTTAGCAGGGGGAAGGTACTCATCGCCCCGAACCAAAACAGCCCACCATGCCACACTGGGAGACAAGGGATATGTTCACATTCACGGCTTAAAACACACCAAGGTGTTTCAAGAACATTGTTGTTCACACCAGAGAGGGGGCAGAGATCTCATCACCCAACTCACATGGCCTTTTGGGGTTCCCTGCCCCTTACAACCCGCCCAGAACTCCTATTCATGAAGCTATCTTCACAGATGCACTTATCTGCACATGTGCAATGGCTGTCTCAAATGTTCACTCAATTCTGAAGTATGACGTGAATGTTGCTTAAGTTTGCTTGGACTGAAGCTGGTGGGGGGAGACTGCATCCAACAGCAATATTTGTAAAGAAACTGCAGAATCAATAGAGATTGTGGCTAACGTCACATGAAGATAACTTCAGAAACTAGCAGTGGGAGTGTTGATGTGAACATACCTGGAATGTTCACACCGGAAAGCCAAGTCTCTCCCTTCATTCAGCTGCTTTAAGGCACTGGATTGAATCTTACAGCGGAAGGGTTGCAAGCAAGCCTACATAGGTGGCATCCACTTCATAGCCATACCTACAATATCCTTTCAAATGCCGCCTTCTTGCTGCCCTCAGAATCAATGGGCAGCCAAAATAATCTTGCCTCTGGAATTTCCCTATGAAGTGCAACAGGATTGCAATACACACAGCTCTCGTGACAGTGACATCCATCTCTGTCTCTCTGCCCAAATTCCTGTGTTGCATGCAAAGACGCCTACAGGGAATATCCAGAAATAGATCCAGCCCCTGGGGAATTTTTTGTTGTTTTTTTTAAGTTGTCCATATGGCAGAAAGAGACAGGAGGAGCCACAGAAACCACAGTAACGACCTTCCTGTGGTGGGCAGTGTTGTGGGATGTGACTGTGGTTGCCAGTGCAGGGGGGTGGGGAAAGGACTTGAGCCGGATAAATGCATCCCTTCCTAGGTCTTGTTTTGGCTATCCATCCCCCCCCCCCCCCCTAGACACACTTGGCCAGCTTTTGTTCCCCATTCATGGCAAGC
This sequence comes from Podarcis siculus, assembly GCA_034642415.1. Taxonomy (NCBI): domain Eukaryota; kingdom Metazoa; phylum Chordata; class Lepidosauria; order Squamata; family Lacertidae; genus Podarcis; species Podarcis siculus. The sequence continues at coordinate 2,153,986 of JAXCMG010000064.1, read as the reverse complement.
TGCAGACATTTCACTGCAGCAATTCTGCCTGGGTCGTAAAATTTCCCCACATTGTGATGGCATCCTGCTTCATAAACATGCAACCCAACGGAAGGAGGCAGCTTCTGGAACGGGTTTTATCCATCTGGGCAGCTGCCTATTGCAGGAGTGGGGAAGCTTTATTAGCCAGAGAGGGCCACATTTCCTTCTGGGGGCCATGTTCCAGTGATGGGCAGTGTTAAGTTGTGAGTGAACATATCAGACGACACAGCGATTCTTCAAACAGCTCTTGTTTATTCAGAGGCCAGAACGGAACTGAGCTGAAGGGCTCAGTCAGCCTGCTTATATAGAGCTCCAGTACAACGTTACTGTAGCAACTTTCTAAAACTATCCAATCACTGAACTTCACTTTCGATCCTTCATTTGCATAACTATCTACAGCATCCCCCTGCTGGCCCAGGGTGAGAACTTCAGTACATAACAGGCAGGACCGGATGCAAAAGCAGGTGGGACAATGGAGGTGACTCTTCCCTTTGGATGTGGCTGCACCTCAGCCACGCAAAAGTCAGAGAGTTCTATGGACACCCATTTGCTTCTCCAGTCTCAATCCAGGCAAGCAAGAGCCTTTGCCACCGTTAGAGGGTACATTTCATCCAGGCCAGAAGCACTTGAGGAGGTTGCGGAGTCGGGCCAGGGAATGATGTGAGCTTTAGAGAGTGTTGACACCCCAAATACTGGGAGAACTGCCTTCAGCCCCCAGGCCTGAGGTTCTCTCCCCCTGCCTCTTTATATTATGTGGCATAATGTGATCAATCCAAGCAAACCATGCTTTAAAACAGTGTTTTTTTGAGCCACCTAAAATGGATTGGATTGCACACATCATTTGTAGGTATTTGGGAAGTGGGTCAGATATTAAGCTATAGCCACACAGTCAGAAGTGCCCACAATTCTGGGCACGCTTACCAGAGAGACGGTCCCACTGAACACAATACTTTATAGTTTTGTGTAAGGGTGCTTCCAGATGGGGTCTTGATGTTGCAAACAGGTTGTTGAAATACATTTGTTTCTGTTCACTGTGGGCTAAAGGGAGTCTCGTGCTTTTTGGACGGGAGCAACATCTATCTCCATCTGTTGTTGTTTCTTGGAAAAAATATGTACATATAGAGTAGTGTTGCACAAGACTAGCATTTAGCTCTACCAAAATCCTGAAAAAGAGGTCTTGCACAAGCTCGTCAAAGTCCCCGTATATGTACTGCAATTAAGAAATCCTCCGCATGGCGTGAGACCTTGAGAGAATAACTCCTCCAAACTGTTGTTTGTTGAAATTCCGATGTGCAACTGGAAAAAGGCACACTCCTGTCATTTGGGCTGCTGGGAGCGAAAATAGGTACGTTGAGGAGCAAATGGAAGTCAATGTGTGCTGATGTACGGACCACCCAGCGAAACATCACTGCTCATGTGACAAACTGCCCACCCCCCAAAAAATATGCTAATGACCTTCTAAGCCAGCAATCGATACAGATGTATGACCGGTTCTTTTAACTTAATTAATTTAACATGTGACTACGTTTGGCAGCGAAGCGGGATGCGGGTGGCGCTATGAGCCTAGGACTTACCGATCAGAAGGTCGGCGGTTCGAATCCCCGCGACGGGGTGAGCTCCCATTGCTCGGTCCCTGCTCCTGCCAACCTAGCAGTTCGAAAGCACGTCAAAGTGCAAGTAGATAAATAGGTACCGCTCTGGTGGGAAGGTAAACGGCATTTCCGTGCACTGCTCTGGTTTGGCAGAAGCGGCTTAGTCATGCTGGCCACATGACCCGAAATCTGTACGCCAGCTCCCTCAGCCAATAAAGCGAGATAAGCGCCACAACCCCAGAGTCGGCCATGACTGGACCTAATGGTCAGGGGTCCCTTTACCTTTACGTTTGGCAGCACAGGATGGGAAAAGGACCTTGAGCAGGAGAAATGCGTCCCATCCTAGGTTTTATTTTGGCTGCCCATTCCCACCCTCAAACACGCACACTCTGCCACCTTCCGTTCCCCAATCATGGCAAACTACAGATATTTTACTGCAGCGATTCTACCCGGGTCATACAATTTCCCTACATTGTGATGTTATCCTGCTTCGTAAACATGCAACCTGATGAAAGGAGGCAGCTTATGGAATGGGTTTTATCCATCTGAGTGGCTGCCATGAGACTTGTCCTATAGCAGGAGTAAAAGGTAAAGGTAAAGGGACCACTGACCATTAGGTCCAGTCGTGACCAACTCTGGGGTTGTGGCGCTCATCTCGCTTTATTGGCTGAGGGAGCCGGCGTACAGCTTCCAGGTCATGTGGCCAGCATGACTAAGCCACTTCTGGCGAACCAGAGCAGCGCACGCAAATGCCGTTTACTTTCCCGCTGGAGTGGTACCTATTTATCTACTTGCACTTTGATGTGCTTTTGAACTGCTAGGTTGGCAGGAGCAGGGACTGAGCAACGGGAGTCTTAAGCGCTGTGGTTTAACCCACAGCGCCACCCGCATCCCTCTATAGCAAGAGTGGGGAACCTTTATTAGCCAGAGTGGGCCATGTTTTCTCATGGACAACCCTCTGGGTTTCCGTGTTAGGCAGGGCCAGATGCAGAAGGAGGTGGGACAACTGCAGGTGGAGCTCTCAACCGACTTTTAAAATAATATTAAACAAATAGAACAGAAAGTGGGCAGCAGATGTTGGAAGGAGAGGCATGAACAAGTTGGAAGCATATTGTCTGGCCATCCAAGCATCCACCTGCCACAAGCGGGGCTCCCTCCTCATGGGGCCATCCCACTCCTGAGTGGGGAAACAAAGGCCTCTTTTATACCGCCCCCCTGTAAACATTCCGGATGTTTACAGGCGCAGGCCTATTAAAGGCACAGGGATCTTTTCCATGCCCTAGCATGGGTAGGCAAACTAAGGCCCAGGGGCCGGATCCAGCCAAATCGCCTTCTAAATCCGGCTCACGGACGGTCTGGGAATCAGCGTGTTTTTACATGAGTAGAATGTGTCCTTTTATTTAAAATGCATCTCTGGGTTATTTGTGGGGCATAGGAATTCGTTCATTATTATTTTTTTTCAAAATACAGTATAGTCCGGCCCCCCACAAGGTCTGAGGGACAGTGGACTGGCCCCCTGATGAAAAAGTTTGCTGACCCCTGAGAGGTTTCCAGTGAGCAGAACAACAGGCAGAGTCCCTTCTGTGCCAGGACACATGCACAGAAGGCCACATGTATTGGCCCCAAACATCAAGGCAAGAAACCACAAGCCTTGTGGGAAGTGTGTAACAGCAGATGTCCACAGCTGGATCATGTTTCAGGGCATCATAGCATTTTATTTTATTTTTATTTGTTGCTATAATTTTGTTTATTGCATTTATAGAACACATTTTCCTCCTAGTCGCTCCAGATGGTGTAGGCGGTTCTCGTCCTCCTTGTTTTCTTCCCGCAACAACCCTGGCAGGTAGGTTAGACTGAGAGGCAGCGACTGGTCCATTCTACTAGCTCTGCTCTTCAGCCTTGAATGACAGCTGGACAGGCCGGAATGAAGCAGGTGAAGCTTTTATGCACGTGGAGGTAAGAGCTGGGGAGGGCTGCACCTGTCTGATTTCTGCCTGTCGGGATGCTGTGAAAAGGCAGAGGATCCAGTCTTGCAGAAATTGTAGTTTTATTTATTTATTTAATTTGTACACCGCCCTTCATCCACAGATCTCAGGGTGGTTTGCAACATAGAATTACAATATGAAAACGACAAAATACATAGTAAAAATAAAAATAGCAACGAACCAATAATCTCCCCTCCCACAACACATTTAAAAGGGCATCAGATGTCAATCAGCCAAATGCCTAGTTGAAGAGGAATGTTTTCGCCTGGTGTTTTCATTCCTCCAATGAAAATAGAGACCTCCCATTCCATAACAATAATTTTACTATTTATACCTCACACATTTTATTGGGTTGCCCCAGCACTCTGGGTAGCTTCCAATACTGTGTGTGTGTGTGTGTATATATATATATATATATAACAATTCAAAAAAAGAACTTCTACAAAACAAAGAGAAACTTTTGTCTAAAATGTATACAGTGGTACCTC